>OZ026521.1:66151982-66751982 GCA_964019695.1 Loripinus fragilis
AAACACAAGACAGAACAAAAACATAAAGATCCACAAAAGAAGTACCGCCTTGGAACGGTCAGTAAAATATTTTACTGGAGGCTTAAACCGGTTTAAACGGCGCCAACCTCACCCTTAATTCAGCCTTGCCTGGTAAACTTAATATAAAAAGACACATTCGCCTTGTATTCTCTATATAGAATGTATCCATATTTGTTTCTCCATAAGGCGCACATCCGCATGCGTTCCCTAATAATCGATTTTTTACTTTCGTGTTTTATGATACAGATGAACATTTCCTGGGATACGTAATGACATCACCAGTGTCTAAACAATACAACCTAACCAGGCTCCGAGGTTATACAGTTTTTTTTATGCTCAACTCAACTGGGCATAAAATTTCAACTGCTCACTAAACTAAAATGCTGAAAAATATAGATATATCTTGCTTTCAAACACTCAGATGATGTATAAATGTTAGAATTTATAAGCATGATAAATTTCATGCTCAGTTGAGTTTAGTATGAAAAAAGTTGATAACCTCGGGGTCAGTCCTTGTGATAGTTCATGGTAAAGACGAATAAGGCGGAACGGAATTCGAAACGATCTGAGCGTTCAATTTCCATTGACCGAGGAAATGACGTCATGTGATCATGTGTTTCGCCAGCGTGAACTAGTACATTCGTGCGCGCTACATGATGGCTTATTTTGGTTCTAGTATATTTTTTTTATATATGAATCTATCCTGCTTAGAAAAACCATATAATTGACATTACTTACGCTGATGTACTGTTGTATATAAAGGTTTCATTGTCGTTAACTGTGCTGATGTTGGATGAATGGTTGTTTCCGTCAACGTCATTTCTGTTGCGGTTCGTGAAGTTGTATTTGGAATCATGCTGGTGCATTTTCGATATTCCAGTATCAAATCTTCCAATGTCTTTTCCGCTAATTCTATCTTCAGATCGAGAGCTGTTTCAACAGAGCGACGTCGACCGATTATTGGCACCATAGCGCTACCTAACGTGTGAAATATTTGTCGACAGTTCGCATACAGCTTTTCGTGCATTTGACGTATTTGAATTCCAAGTTCGTGAAGGTTCGCTTCTTTCAGAAATAAATCATGGTCGTCGTTTCCTGTGACAAGACACAAGCCACATGAATTAAACACAATGATCAGTACATACAGTAACCTCATCTTGACTTCCTTCCTTGCGAAAACAGTGAGTTTAACAAAATGATAAAACTGATAAGCTTAGACATGTTTTGTCTTATCTAGATTCCATCATAAGAAAATGTGTCTTTGGTGTTTCCAGTATGTGCGACTACAGACAGCAGCTAAATATTGGGATTAATCCGTTTCATACAATCTTACCTGCGAAAGATAATTATATGAAGCAGCTGAGATGTGCAACATCTGCACTTTTGGTGCACGCATATGACATACAACCCTCCTGTTCAATGCACTAATGGATTTTTTCCATAAATCAGCTGGTATCATTTTGATCAACTTTGCAAACAGATAAGCAAGGTATATACGGACCAGAAAAAAAGAAAGACACCTTTAAAAACAAACTGTTTTCTAATCAATAAACTGACAGAAAATGTATGTCATGTATTTTTTTTTTTAGTTTTATACTGTCCAAACGTTATTAGGGAAACACAAATTTAATGATGTCTGTTCACATCAAAGTTTCTTGCAGCAATTTGATCTGTTAAAAACTTCCCGTGCAGTTCATTTAAAGAGGGACCCCAGCTATCTAAATGACCTGTCTGTTATCCCAGAGAAAAATCCATTTATCTCAATTTTATTGCCGGTTTCATGATCAGTGCTAGTTAGCAACATTAGGGAGCTAATTTATGTCTTTACACTGCCCAGCTGCACAGGTAATTTTACTGAGCTGTTTCTTTGAATGGTAGATTATTGACCATAAACAACAACAACAAGGGAGGTCAAGACGTGAAGAATAATCTTCAGCAGTGCATTGCAGAGTCTGATCAGGCTATATAGCTAAAATGGGCCAACTCATGAGATAATTGTACGTACCCCGTGGGCAAACAGTGAAGGTACATGTGAGACTGTCCATCCACACAGTCTTACAAGAGCCTTAGCTGTTCTCATAGAAAGTATTGAAATAGATGGAGGTCTGGCCAAAACTCACATTTGAAGGCCCTGTGGATGGCAAGGCATGCACATTTGAAGAAAGACTATTTACAGAGCTAGAAATGCCGTAATAGTACGATTCCGCTAAAATATAATTGCATTGGCCGAATTAACGTCAATCAACCGCATGCACGTGCAGTCTAAGTGCTTCTGAATTCGACTGGCCAGGTCTAAGGTTCAAACCTTGATGAATGCAACTAAATATGTAGATCATCCTGATATGACTGAAATACTGTTGGAACTGATGTAAATTCGCAAACTATTTATTTGCTACCATAAATGCAGAGATGTGAGAAGTCATTCAGCAGCTATTTGAGCCAGGTTACCAAACTATTTAATATTCTGTGCTGATATCTTTTGCAAACAGTTTGGATTCAGGTCAGATCTGATCTGGATCCAAACTGTTTGACATTCTGATGATATTCCTGAAAGAATCAGCAGATGCCAAAAAAGCATAAAATTACCTTCAATGTATGCAAGCGCTATCATTTACATGCGATTGGTAGTGTCTAGGGTAGGGTCACTAGTGATGTCAGATTTGTAATATATTTTTGCTTGCAATATTACTACGTGGGGCTACTATGCACATTCACTAAGAGTGCATTTCCTTTCAATTGATGGAACTTACATCAAAATAACTGTCAATGTGACACCACTTGTAAATAGGACTGTTGTTTGAGATTTTGTCGGGCCGGGCAGAAATGGACAAATAGCGTTCCCTTTGATAGGTTTCATGGCTTCTTTCGATCGTAGTTTTGGCCGGATCATCAGAACAGCACAACTACAAACTCATCAGAAATGTCCAAGCATAATCTGTACTAAATGCATTCGCTAGCATAACTAGTAAAAATGATTGTTCTTAGACATTTTATGTATGTGTGTTGCTTTTGTTTTTTAAAACTACCGAATGAAACAAAAAACAATATATATATTTTTTATTTTATCATATGTACAAAGCTAAGAAAGAGTGATATTACTTATAGATGGTAACACATTTGGCGAACCAAGCAAATTTACACTAAAGAGCACAGCGGCTCAGTGGTAGAGTGCTTGGCTCGAGACACAGGGACCGTGGGTTCAAGCCTCACCGGCGTCACTGCGTTGTGTCTTTGAGCAAGAACATTAACCCTAGTATAGTAGTGGTTCAACCCAGGAAGACCCGCCCCCTTTATAACTGAAAGATTGTTGAAGGGACGTTAAGAATTAAATCAAACAAATTTAAGCAAATTTACACAAAAAAATCTCACCAGATAGGCGGCAATCGAAAACGCTCTTTACAATCGACAAACGCAGATCAAAAATCGTTAGAAACAGCGCTTTCCATTGCAACTTGTCTTCAGTCGGGCGACAAATGTCAATCTAAAACGCTGCTTCTAACAATGTTTGATATACATTCATCTATGGTATGAACATTTTCAATTGCCGCCTTTCCGGAGTGAAAACTAAGATGAATAAATATTTGGATGTTAATCAGTTTCATTCCGAATACAGATAAACCAGTACTTTGTCAAATATTGGAGACCCAGATGAAATGCCACACGATGAGAGGGAAATTTCATCTGGGTCTGCACTATTGTCTAAGATAAAGTAATCTTCAGGTACAAAAATACATCATTTTATAAAAAATTTGACTGGCAACCCCTTAACATTTTACATGCTTGGTTATTTCATGCTCTTGTTTCACACTCATGTTGTCGGCTGTCGATTTTCTTCCAAACAAAAATCCAAAACTTCTTTCATGAACACTATCAGTGTGTCAAACAGTTTGAATCCAGAACAGACCTTAGGTTCTGTCTGGCCTGATCTGGGTCCAATGTGTTTACAAAGGTTATCTACCAACAGACGACAAAAGTTGCATTTACATGTAGCGATGTAAAGAGTTTAATAAAGTGCAAACTGGACAATTCCATACTTTCTGTATCAATGTGAAGGGGATAATCACTTCATAAATGAAATAGTCTTACTGGTATTTATAATGAAAAAAGACCCCCCCCCCACACAAAAGTTTATGACTGAAATTATAGTTACAGATGACAAATATGATATAACTACACGGAAATAAATATATTTACATACGTCTAGATAGACAAACACTTTCAGCATAAAATTGTGAATATTTTCGTTAATCCATCAGTTTTAATATTTGTTTAGGGTGCTCAAAAAGAATTGTCTCATTGAGACGGTTCTTTTGAGCATCCACAACATATCTTTTGGTTGAGAAATAAGAAAATTATTTTTTGATTAGTCACTCTTATCACAGGAGCTTGAAGTTTGTTCCTTATATCACGTCTATAGCCTCAAAACCCAAAGCTCACAATGTCATTACGTACGTATAGATTGGTTCCCCTCGTTCATAAAGCTCTACTTCGCATATGCTGACAAGCTAATTCATCATCAATCATAAATTTGGGTAATATGTGTCGTCTGCTTATAAGATTTCAAACCGTTTGGACTCAAATCAGGACTGGCAAAATGTCAAGCCTGCGCAGTATCCAAACTGTTGGACAATTTAAAAATTTGGTGTTTTTCCTGAAAGAAGTTATTAAAAAATCAACAGATGACAAAAAACATGAAAAAATACCCCAAAGGCAAAGAATAATAAGCTTTCTGCATTTATATACACCATTTTATCAGAATAACGACTCACAAATCATATTCCACTTTATAAGAATAACACACTAATCACTGTAATCATTAATGTAACCTATTTAAATGGCATGTACGCCCAGCGGAGACTGGGGTCAAAATGGACATCCACCCAGTCTGACCGAGAGGTTATAAAACTTTTTTTCTTGCTCAACTCAACTGAGCAAGGAAGTTCAAATGCTCATAAAATCAAAAATGCTAAAAAAGTAGAATCTTTATGCACTGATTCAGATGCTCAGATGTTGTATTTATCATGCTCATAAATATTAAAATGGCAACAATTGTTGGCATTTTAACATTTATGAGCAGGATAAATTTCATGCTCAGCTGAGTTGAGCATAAAAAATGGTTATAACCTCGGGACCAGATCTGATCCATACTGTACACTCAGTTGGTAGTTTAGGGTCTCTCTCTTTACTTTATTCAAGCTGACAGTGATGGACTTGATGGAAGCCCAGGCTGAGCTGCTTCTTCGCGGAGCATACACATCAATTGTAGGTTCAGTCATCATTGCACTTTATAATCACTGAGTATCATGAACTTTCATTATCAGAATCGTCTGACGAATCAGATTCATTCTCAATTTCACTGTCATGCTCCACAGGGATGTTGTCTCCTGCCACTGTTAAAAGGTGTTCCATTATGTCATTTACAAAATTATATGTCTTTTTCTTGTACCGCCTTTTTCCACTACGTCGGCCCATATGATCTGGTCGAATCTGTCTGTAAGTTGAGGTAAACGGCCTGTCTACATGTTCATTCCAGTCCATAACAGATAAGTCACGTCTTATTTCATACATTCTATTTTGGTAATGTATCCTTTTGTCCAAGTAAATCAAAACAGAATTATTATAGCTCTCATTGTAGTAAGTTACACGAGCTAAAACAAAATCCTCTGCAAACTTATACACTGTCTGTTTGTGTAGAAAATCCTGAAGGATTCTAACTGCCTCTGGTGACCTTACAATTTCAAAATCTGGTATATATCCCTGAACCTTACACGGGGAACCGTCACTACATTGTTGATGGTTATTTTGAAAGTGTAGTATACAGCTGTCCAGCATGTATCTCAATGTAGCTGCATTACTATTACAATGTTCTATACTGTAATATACATGGTTTCGGAACTTTGAGCCCTTATCACTTAATTCTGGATGCCAACTTCTGCCTATATTTGCACGTGACCCACAGGCTAATTTTTTGAACCCGGATTTTATTGGCTTTGTTCCGTGCCAGGGATCAATTGAATTAGTGGTTCCTTGTCTGTCTTTTACTTGTTTGTTGACTGAAGAATTCCTATCATGTGCATGGTCAATAATCTTAATCCCTTCTCTGTCAAAATTTTCATACATTCTAGTACACCCTAAGCTTTCATGTTTTGTGAAGAAGTTTCATCACGTTTTGTGATATGCTGCACATCTACGATTTTGTGTGTCTTTTGTCCTATGGCTATGTGGTCTGAATGGAAGGAGTTTTTCCTGCAGGCATGTCGCGCGTCTGTCATAATAGAAATTCCATCTTCTTTATGTTTCTTGCTCGCTTCCATTTCCTCCCTTCGCGCTGATGCAATTGATGTTTTTCAGAGAAGTTCAATTATAGTTGATAGATAAGTAATTCCTCTAGCACGAAATTGTTTAGTTGGAATGTTGATAGTTGAGAAATCACAGAACTTTTCATATTGCACGGAGGTCATTCCACTACATATGTATGATGCCAACACTTTGTAATTTACTTTGTAGTTATCACCACAAGATACAGATGATTCCCATGTAACCTCATGAAAATTGTCACAGCGAAATTTCAGAATGAGCACGTGTCCTATCTTTGTGACAGCCACTAATTTCAAATCCAACTGACACTTCCTGGAATGTTGTGCTATTAAAGATGCAAACTTTTCTGTAGACAATACATCTCCAATATAGAGTGTTTAATCTTCTAAATATGGTACACTGCCACTGGTCATCTTCTGCTCTGATCCTTTGATGGTGCTCTCTTGTTCATCCGAATCACTTTCAATTAGTTGACTCAAATACTGGTCCATCAGTTTATTCAGTAAATCCTTCATAGACACTTTACCGCCCATTTTACATTTTACAGAATCTAACTTTGATTCAAATATAAGTTTCTCAGATTCATGTTTGAATAAGATATCCAATTGTTTTCTCTGTGTTTTATATTCATACACTTTCAGAGTTCCATCACTGAGTCTTTTTCTGTTTTTCCTCCCAGGAGGTGTACTGTTTGTAATATCCAAAAGAGCCATAATGAAAGAAAACCAAAAAATCTACGTTCAAATATAACCACCATTTACTTTATAGAGAATTCAAATTTTGAATTTACCACAACTGATCACATGACCAGTTGAGGTCAGCTGATCAGTGCATATCTGCAGAGTGCCAGAGGTCACAGAGTTCAATGTTCTGCTATCACAGTATGCTGCATAATTAATTGGAATAAAGTCGAAGAAACATCAAATTCTTTTATCTGTCACAGACCAACAGGAGCATGCTATTGTGGAACTATTTAGCCAAAATAAGTGGAAATATACAAACTTATGTAAGTATCTTTCTAAGTGTTTTAATAAAATAAATAGAATATCTTATTTCTGCTTCTAATTGCTTTAGAGTGCAAGGAAGCATTTATATGCATGACACAGAACAATTTGATAAACAAACATTTTCGTGCAAATATTGTGAATAAATAAAACAGAAGTAGGTAGTTTTCATTTTGTTTACTTTACTGACCCCTAAGTGTATACTTTGGGGCAAACTGTGAAGACCCAGGTGGAATGTATCATTATGTTGTATTACATTTGGGTCTTCGCTGCTTTCTAAGAATATAAGATAACACAATATTAATTGGAAATAAAAAGCTGTGACCCCTTGATAAATACAATGAACCATCCCAAATTTATAATATCAAATCAGATGGAAGAATCTAATAGTGGATAAAGGGTTAAAGTTGGACAAAAAACAACAACAACGACAACGGGGTAATTTTAGATGGGAATGTATACCAATCAGTTTTTAGAATATGTCTTTCTGTCTTGTTTGAGATTGTACTTATTGTATTGTTCTCTTTTTCCAGTGCCAACTAGCAATCCTCAGACAGTCATAAAGCGGAGGAAACTAACAAAAGACACCGCTCCGCATCGGGAAACATCCCAGCAACCTCCAAATGAGCCACCCGGTCCGCCACCCGGTCCGCCACCTGGTCCGCCACCTAGTCCCTTAGAGCCTCATCCACTTGAAGGAGAGCAACAAGAGTGTCCAGAGTGTTTCCTGACGCCATGTGCTACTGCACACGATCACTACTGGCTTGGTGAAGGACAACCAGAGCATAGAGAAAACCACGGTGTCAGGAAAATAAAGTACAAGTCCTATTGGAAATTTATAAACAATTCAGGAGGATGGAATGACAATAGATACTTGCTAAAGAAAGTAGCCATCGGAGGGCAAGTAAATGATAAAAGGGAACTTATGCCTTCGTGTGTTGTGGCTCAGCTGAGAGCTCTGTATCCCAATCCATCAGACATGCCTTACATGGGTCATATGTGGATTTAAGTCAAATTTAAAAATGTTTAATTGTGCAAAGTGAAGCAGTGCCAAAATAAATGCACGGAAAAAAATGTGTTGGTTTTACTTTCTACTATCCTGTTACAGTGTAGATTGACAGAGCAGCCTCTGATTTGAGTAGATGCATGAATCGTACAAAGACAAAATCAACAAACTGATAAGTGAAGAGAAGTGTCGGATTGGTCGTCTGATCAGAGTTTTCGCTACATGCAAGACGAAAAAAAAAGAAAACCACTGTGTGCACAGCAAAGATTCTGGTGAGACCGAATGGTTGCCTAGGCTCGTTTGAGTATTTACTGCGCAAATATACCAGTTAATTGGTTTTGTCATGATATGGCTCAAATAGTGTTTTATATCAAAGCTTGCAGTTATATGCTACAAGCCAAGACGGTATATAATCAGGCCTGAAAAAATAATTTTGTTATTTCTCAACCATAACATATGTTGTGGGTACTCAAAAGAACCATCTCATTGAGATGGTTCTTTTGAGCACCCAGACATATGTTTTCATGCATAAAGAGCTCCCATCATCAGGTGTGATTCAGTTCAGGTTTCTGTTGTTTTTGTCGTTTGCAAAGTTAGCTTTGGTAAGGGCCTGTCAACCCACTTATGCTTAATGGAATTTCTCACACTTATCCTTCGGACGAATTCATTTCAAATTTAAGGGATATTGAGTAGTAAGTTTCAATTCCATTCAAATTTTAAAAGTACATTCTGTAAGCAACCAGTGCAGAACCTGATCAGACGCCTCGTATTGCGGCGTCTGATCTGGTTCTGCACCTTGTTGCCGATATCCCATTAAAAGGACATTTGGCTTAATTGGATTAAGGGGTGATTAAATACGATATCAGCTGAACAAATCTTACTCAACTGTCTTTTTTGTTCTTTCTTTTCCAAAAGCAGTTTGGTTTACTGTCCGTCTGTTTTGAGGCAATACACAATTAAAGTGAATATCACAGTTAATGATAGTTACTCAGCAAAAAGAGGCAGTGTGGTGAACAGAATAACCATAAAGTGATACAAGAAATGCTATGTATAAACTATTTTTATGGTATTGTCAAAAATATAATACACATTTTTCAGCGACATATGTCTAGAATTGAGTTTACTTTTAATTATCCACCAATCAGAAACAATCTTACATTGTAAAGCAAGTAAACGGTGTTCTCATTGATTAATAACTTAGACTATCAGTGATAAGTCTGCTAGACTCTTACACAGTCTAGCTATTAAAATAGTAGACTGTAATACACCGCTTATCAGATTAAAATCCCAGCCAAGTAATTGGTTTAAAAACTGTAGGCAATGAACGCCCCTCGTCTGCTGGAATTCCTATCTATAATTGAAGCAAGAAGCGAGCGAGTGTTAACTGAAATGACCCAAGAAATATTAGAACACTGATAAGCTTATCTAATGCTCTGCATTTCGCCAAGATTTCAGAAAATTTTAGATCATGTAACAGGATAACATGCTGATAGTGTTGAATTACCTGACAGCTTGTAACTACTAAAACAACCAACTGAACAGAAAGCCCTTCACATTTTACGTTATCCCGTTATCACGTCAAACATTCCTGTGAACTGGTCAAAGACCTAGGTTCTGAGTAATTGTTCATATAATAGCATCGAATGAGCACCTACATGTACTTTATGAGGCTTGTCGAGAGAAGCCCTGTATTTGGTGTTTGTAACAGATACTACAGAGACGGCCAGTTAGAATATTAAAATAACGAGTTTAGACATGGCACGTATTAGACTGTGTGAATCCGCAGGCTCATGAATCTTTATTACACACGTTTTTTATTTGACGTGATCAAAAATAAAGGTTTCAATATCTTGACGAGAGTCATTATTGGGCCCCGACGCGAGAAAGTGGGTGATAGGGTTTCGCGCTCTCTGCTGCGGCTTTCAGAGATGGTCCTGTTATATTTGGCCTGTTGGCAAGATGCAATTTGCTTCACTTGAAGCAAATCATGGTGGGGGTTGCGACCTTCTAGTCCGTCTATTCTTCTGTTATCTCTCCCTCTATCTGGTAGGAGTCCCGATATGACTGAAATTTTGTTGACTAGGACTTTAAGCCTTGATCCGATCAATAAATCGAGCCGAGAAAACATCTCTTCGAGTGTGCTAACAACAAAGTCGCAGACCAGCCTGCGCATTCCCACAGAATGATCAGCGCCTTTGTTATATGCTTTTTGTAAAATATCATATCTAAACTGGCTACAACCGAAAATTCATTTATGTAGCATATGTCTGTAGCTGAGAAGACTGGTTTGATTCTCGCTTATCAGATGTCCTGAAGATAGGTTTTACCTATTGGATTTCTTTTGCTCCGGTTTTCAGTTTTATTTACTGTTGCGTCCTTATCTTTGCTTTATCTCTTTGTTATATCTTGATTTATATGTTCTGGGAGATGATGCATTGATAAGTTAGGGGTATTTCATGCAAACCGAACATCTATGTGTCTTGATCCACATCTGAATTAAGGGTGAGGTTTACGCCGTTAAACCAGTATAAGCCCTCCAGTAAAATATTTTACTGACCGTTCCAAGGCGGTACTTCTTTTGTGGACCTTTTATATTTTTGTTCTGCCTTGTGTTTGCTATGTTTTTGTGCGCGTCTGTTTATATGTGCTTTGTGGTCACCTGCTGTGAAAGGGCTGACCTCTTGGCTCTCGTTTGTGGTGTCTAACTGTGTGTTTGTCACTTTCCCATTGGTATCCTGGGTCAGGTGTGGTACTTGAATGTATCGATTCCTGATCTTTGCACCCTTGCTTACTTTGTTGCGTCAAGGCCCAATTATAGTACATGTAGTTATATTACCATATTTTAGGCGAAACTGTTTCCTGTTTTAAACAAAACAGCCAGAATAGTAAGATCATGGTCTGATGCAATACATATTTTTGAAATCAAGGTCACGCAACTTTTCTTTAAAGTTATTGCCCTGCGCAACTGCAGAAATATCAGAAAGAGCTACAGCCCTACAGAACAATTGATGTCATTCAGTGCATATGGCGACATCACTTGTCGATCAGGTTAACCAGCTGAGTTAGGTGGATTGAACCTTACCTGGGCATAAACCCTAAACAGTTTTTGTCAGTTAAGGGAAACCCTGCCTAATAGCATATCGTTCTGTGATTTTTCATGCATGGTGGATTTATTTGCCCTAATAGAATTTGTTATATAATGGGTACTTATTTATTATGACGACCAGAGTATTTAAAAAAATCTGTGAAAATCAGGGCAGGTGTGGTTATTTGGCCCTTGAAAGTACCCTTATTCACTTAGTATTAAAACGTTGCATGAGCACAAAAGTGGGTAGCATTTTCATCATGCTATTTGATAAGTAATGACGACTACACAGAGGAACTTAATAAGAGCTTCTCATTCCCATTTTACCTCTTTTTTTCTTTCTTTCTCTTCTTTTCCTCTTGTTTTTGCTCCTTCTAACCACTGATCATTTGGACCTAGCCATTTAGGGCATGTACACTTGTTTTGATTTGACTGCACTTCCAAGGTTAAGATAGAAAAGGGTTTTTTAAGGATTTTTTTCATTTTTTGAATCTTCTAAGCTCTTATAGATAATAGCAGCTCATATTCCTAGGATGCCTAGTCAGCATATGATTAATGCATAACATTTATTTATAAAGATCACTGAGTCCGTTGAGTACAATTTTAGCACAGAAGGATTTCTTCGAGAAATGAAGTTTTTGTCCACGAAAGGAGAATAATCATTCAAACGAACTATTGGTTGCTTTTTAAAAGCAGCCAACTTGTATTTCATCTAAAGCCACATTCATCAGAAAAGGGCAGCGTTTCATTTTGGTTGATGATACATATGTGTAGTCTGATCATTGACCCTTGTCATGCTGAACAGATTATATACCACACTCCTCCCCAATATTGTTACATGTATCATGTAAGCTTGCATCATTCCAGTTGTAAGCATATATTTTCAATCAGAGTTGAAAACAGTGTAGATCCAGAAGCCAGCTGATGTGAATCTAGAGTGATTTCAAAAGGAATTAATCCGAGCTCAGGGGGACAAGAGTTAAGCAACCTGTTGTCTTATGGTATTTGAAATATAAGAAAGTTATTTAATTTCTCGCGGTTATTTGATCTGTGGGGTATTTCAGAAGTCAGAGTTGTCCTTAAAACAAATGACGATTATTATAATGAACAGATTTGGATACCGCCATATGCTGACTAGCACGTACTGGCTAACTGGAGTTGGTTGTAAATGTTTGTTTAAAGATACAACGGTTGCTGGCCTTCTGGGATGGTGGTAAAAAGCAAACATTTACGGGCGGTGGTTATAATTGATGAGGTTGATTACCATGTATATATAGGCCCATGTAAATTATACACCTCAGACCTCACTTTTATATGAGTCACGTTATGAGAAAACATCTTTTTTGCATATGTGAAAACAACAGTGCAGATCAGATGTGCAGTAGCCACACAGCTGATTAGCGTCTTCGATTTCTCTACATAGATAGTACAAAATTTAATCCTCTCCTTCCTAAATCCGAAATGTCAAGCTTCACGCCATCTTCTGTGGCTGTACAGCATTGTCTGAGTCTGTTCTGAATCCCAGGCCTCGAGGTTATAAAACTTGAGTACATTCTCAAACTCAAAATAAAGCACAATGATTGGCTGCTTGCGGACAAGCGTCCGCAAGCAGCCAATAAGTGCGCTTTATTTTGAGTTTGAGACTGTACTGGAGTCAGGTTTTCTCATGTTGCAGCTCATGATAACAGTTGGTTTACAAGTTTATACTTTATTTTTATTATATCTGCTTTAAAAATATAGATTGTGAGTATGAGTATTCACATTTTATGTTTGTAACAAAATTAAGAAACAATAGTACTTTTTCATCTGAAAATGTCATTTTTACAACTGTAAAAATCGCAGTATAATGCAAAGAAGTGTGTACGTAATGTATACATATACTATGAGGCATAAGTTTAGCAATTTTCATTTGATCTTCAAAATGCAGATTTGTATGATGATCAAGCGAAACAAAATATTTAACCCATGAGTATTAAACGCTCTCGCAATCACACTTTCTAATTTTCGTTGGAATATCACTCTTACATAACGTAGAACACCACGCCAAATTGCACAGAGGTCTCGCCTCAAAAGTCACATCGTTACTCAGTATCTTGTATGACCTCCATCAACTCCCAAAGCAGCCACACAATGTCATCATGCTTGAAATGAGCCTCTGAACCACGGTGATTGGAGTTCTATTTCTGTCAATGAAGAAAAGTAGGGTGATTTCAAAGGTTGTCCATGAATACAGCTTCATTTTAATGTTGTCTAGTATACACCGCCATTGACCATAGGCCCAGTTTAGTCTCACACGTGTATGTAAAATAGTTTAAGGGACACCAACGTAAGGGCGATGTCAGCATAGCCACTTCTAAAAAAATGAAGTTGTCTTTGAACTGTTTTTGTCCAAAATCTGAGCTCCTGTGGCATTTCTTATCAAGTCAGGTAATCTTGTACTGCTAAGAAACCGATTACATCTGGATGACGTCACATTGTCAATGTCCTCTTTCCTGGTGGGATAACGTGGTCTGTCTGTATGATTTTGAATCTTGAAACTGCCCTTCTGATGGAACTTGGTTCTAAGACATGATCATACTTTCTCAAGCTTAAAAATGTTAAATGACTTTAGGGATTACACATGTTTTTTTCATGCATTAACATTTGCCGGGTCCCGAGGATGCTGTTTAAACATGAGGCCGATAGGCCGAGTGTTCAAACATCTTCTGAGGGATCAGGCAAGTGTTAATGCAATGAAACAAGCTTGTGTGATCGTTTTTCTTGCATACTTTACCTTATTCGGACCCAATTCGCACTGAAAACGCTGCTAAAACATTAAATTGTCCATTTTCTTTCGTGATTGGCATGATTTCTGGAACGTCGAGTGGAAAATGATGGACGTAAGGAAAGTGCTAAAAATGGGTATCAAAAGTGAAATTGTGTAAAACACTACCTAAATAACACATATCAAAAACTTTCGCATATTTAATCATGACAAAAAATTTGGATTGAAAAAAATGGCAAAACCCAAGGCTTATAGTATTTTAGCCTTTTTACATATGCACAATGCCTTAAAATGGAGTTCAAAAAGGGGCCTCCAATTAAAAATGTGTCTGACCTCAAGAAAACATATCTTTGGACTATTCCACAGGACTGCAACAAATGACTCTACACACCTACAAACCCTTGGTCGAATTTGTTTAATTTTAATACACTAACTTGCGATACTTTACTACAAAATCAGCATAAAACAAAAACAAAATGGTTAAACTGCGTGTTTGCTCATGCTAACTTTCACCTATACTGTGTGTACAATGTGTGTGCATAAACAAATGTCTTTTATAATACAAATGAATAACAAATCATAAAAAAGAAGTTTAATAAATAAAGCTTACATTACTATTACTGAACTATATTTTTATTTTCAAAGTTCTTCCGACCATTCGACCCCAAACCTTGTCTATAGTGCGACCTGTTCATAGAGACGGGGGGGGGGGGGTGACCGACAGAGTGCTGTCATTCCTTGTCAAATTTGACCAGTCTACAGTAAATTGGGTGTTATAACATATGTATGCTTTAATCGTGCAACCGACTGGGGCAAAGACGACAAGGGTGACCAACGTATACGGTCGGTAAATAGCTATTCATAGCTAATATTAAACTGTTTTGTATATCCAACTATATAAATAAATTTTGTATTGTATTGTATTGTGGTTAGACTGCCTGGTAAACATTCACAATCAAATCTAAACAGAGAGCTCAGTTTTCGCATGTGTATAAACACACCAGTACACGCTTTGTTCACTGGGTCTGTTGATTTTAGCTATAACTAGTAAGACAGCATACAGTCCATGTTATCACAATTGTTCAATTTACTACAATAATATAGCAATAGAAAACTGAACTGGGTCTAAATTAACAACAAGACAGAGATCTGAATGTAAAACTGCTAGTAGTAATGGGGGGGCACTATGGGGTCATTTTTTAAGCCTGAAAAGAACTTAGAATTTTTCAGGCTAAAAATGACCCCATAGATGCCGCCCCTGGTAAGCTTGAGTGACTAGCTGTGAATAACTTAGTTTATATTTAGGGGTATTTTGGTTGGGTCTATGATTGTGATAGTTTCCTGGTCTTATTCACTGGTTGGGCTGTGATTATGATAGTTTCCTGGGCTATTGGGAAATAACTTAGGTTATTTTGACTGCTCTGTTATAGTTTTCTGGTCCTGCTGTGGTGATATATAAAATAACTTAGTTTAATTCAGCTTTGAAGATAACTTCGTCATTTTAGAGGGTATAATATATGGTGATATATGGTGTGTGTAATTTGTTTATTTGCGTGAAGATCGATCTGATTGTGACGAATTCCTATCTACTCTTCTCTCGCTAGTAGGCATATTGTGGTTATCTTTTTATAAAGACTAACTTTACTCACATTACAAACAACAGGGTTTCTGATTTGCATATTGTGCATCTTGTACGTTGCAATAGCGAATTATATTTTAAGGAAGGAATTTGGGTTCATGAAGTTCTATGTATCTTATAGTCTCTTTAGAAAAATAACTTAGATATTCAAGGCTAATTTCTGTAGCTAAGAAATATTACTTTTAGCTCAATTTTCGCTTCTCACGACTTTCAGTGACAAGTTACGTCATGTAGATTATTCATGCCAGTTTGGTCAGATACAAAGTGGTTCCATGTGATTGTTTTTCTGTTTGGATCCAAGTATGAAATATAATTATACTCGAATCAGATGGATTCAAGACCACGTTTAGGGTGGACGTTTTGGTCGGTCGTCAGACAAAAAATCGTCCAAACGGATATGAAAACAGTTATTGGTGGGTTTATAAATGTATAGTTTCTTATAGCGATAGTCGTCCTCAAACTATGTTGTGTATAAGTCTACCAGTACGCCAGTTTGTCTTTTGTATGCTGCTGGAGACCTGCTGCATTTTAATTTCATGACAGATATGTTGAATGGGCGGCGTCGAGGGAAGGTGTGTGTGGGAGGGGCTGGGGTGGCAATGGACATTCTTCAAATTCTGTTTGTAAAGCAAAAGGTTTGATTTATAAGACCTATACTTTACAAAGATAAAAATCACTAATTCTTATTCAGCCGGACAAGAGTGTAGAAGTATCTGGACCACAAGCATAGTTTTTATGAGCCGGTACATGAGATTTGGACTTGTCAAATATCTACAAAAACCTCTAATAAGCGTTTATTTTGGAGAAAATAGACGCCTAAAAGTTGTTTGGTGTATCCTTCAACATTCATACTTTGTATGTGCGAGATGCAAAAGCTCTGACAAGGCCGTGTAAATGCACAGGCTCGTTGGAGCCTTCGCAGCACACCAATATAAGAAGAACCAACATCTCGAGTGCTGACCAATTTAAAGTACAACATAAGTGTGATTTTTAAAATATCATTGTGGACCATTAAATTATTTTATTATTCAGTATGAAAATTTGAACAGTTAAGATTTCGAACATCAAATGAGCGCATACATTTAGACTGGCCAGTCTCTTTGCTATAAACATTAATTCCGAATTCGGAAATGCTTTTTTCTCACACTGCGTCTGAATACTTTTACAGGTATATGTTTTGGCGTAAATTGTTTCATGAATGAATATACCCATCTTACATATTTTTATATGGAAATGTCCATGGGTGAATCTTAGCTAAGAACCGCCCAGTCTCTCTTATCGGGTGGAAGTATACCTGTTGTTACAGCTGATCTATCAACCTTTATGACCTATCAACCCTGTTGACCTATTAACCCTGTCGACCTGTGGAATGCATATCTTCCTAATGAAACCTCCAGGAATATTTGATTAGAAAAAAGACTGCGTTGAAAACCACAGCCACTGAAGAAGGCCCTATTATTCCTCTCATATCCTTAGGGACAGTACTGTTGTCAGGGGAAATCTTCAACAGGCAAACACATTTTGTTTGATTATTGTATGGGGCCCTTAGGCCCCCGCAGTAAAAGATATCAGCGAGATTCAGACCCTTGCTCTGTAAAATGATAGAGTCTGCAGGCGCTTTCTCAATATTGTATTCCAGTTTGTGAAAAGAATGTGTTTTTATAGACTGCTACACCGACCTCGTACATGTGGATTGTGTAGCAGTCTAGTGTTTTGAAAGATTCAAACTCAAAGATTGAGACATCGCTGTGTTGCAGACTCATTTCTGCAAGACGCTTTCTCAAACTGTATTCCAGGCTACGAAACTCATGTGGTAAAACATGTAACCATTAGACTGACTGCTATGAAATAAAGGCATCATGGGACGGTTCTTTTAAGGACCTTTTGGCCCGCGGCCGCATACTTTTTTTTAAAACTTAATAACTTTTCAACAAATAGGCACATCAACTCACTTCCTACCTTGTCCTTCTCCCCACAGGAGTCAAAACCTGGCAAATGAAAAATAAAGCCCATATGGCCCAAAACTAGGTACCAGTGGAATATTTGTTATATCCCCATCAACACTTTTTCGATAGTGAAAATACACTGACCCCAACACAACTTATATGGAAAACGAAAGTTACCTGCACATCACCAGCCCTATCACTCACTTTCAGTCTGTAGATCAATATTACACAATATTCAAAATCAAAAGGCGACCCTTTAATAACCAATTAGATTTTTGGCAAAATCTCTCTGAAAAAGGACACTTTTGGTGCTCATTATAAACAACTGACAGCTGCAGCCGATGCAATGTTCCCCACCACAAGCAGGGCTGTATTTTATGAAATTTTAGTTTCGTATTTCACTCAAACTTGTAGAAATACCCATCCTGCAATGCTTTTTAGCCAAGATATCCTCATAAATCAACATTTTAAATTCAAATATGCTATTTTGGACCCCTATACTAGAATATATTAAAATTCGTCCATCCCCAATTTCGAAACTATCCCCTGATGTCTTAATTTTTTGAAGTTCATTTTGAAGCTTGAAAAAAGTTACCCTACCAGGTAATATGGTCCATTTCGACTAGCAATCAATGACTTAAATTTGGAAAAAACTCATTTTTGCTTTTTCATATGAAATTTAGAATATGTCTGAAAATCCGAAGCCAACCTGTTAGAAAGGGCTAAAATGTTGTAGAGCAGGCATAGCTTAAGTTGCTGATATTTAGTGTCCCTAGCAGCTCTGCAATGATTGTCTTTAAGTTGTCAAAGGGACACATTCATTGTGTCATTCTAAGCCTATAAGTATGACACATGGACTACCAGACATGTAAGAAAGGCCCTTACAAAGCATGTGACCCCATTTTATGTAGAAAACAGAGGTTTATACAATTATCTCCCCTTTGCATCCAATCAGGGTCTTAACTGCTCATTCTAATCTGTGTAGATCATCAAGCAATTGATGTTGTTGTTATATTGGTTGACCTAAATGCCCAATTATAGAGATAATAGCAGCTAATTAATGCAAGAATACCAAGAATTTACCCTACTTGGATGCACACCAGATACTATCAGCAGTATTCTAACATTTCCAAATATTGTAAAGTCATTTCCATTCAAAATCTCTCAAAGAGTGGGTGCATTGAAGCAAATTCATTTTTACATTGTCAACATTTTGTGAATTTATATTGAATAAAAGAACTCGGCAATGGCTGCTTCAAAGAAAATTCCCCGGTGAAATAAGACGAAAAGAGCTTCTCAGCTTTAGCAGGGACATTTCCCATTATATTGAAAGAGTTTGGACAAAGATGAGGATTCAAATTCTAAAAATGGACTCACAGTTAATATCAGGATTTCTTACTTTCATTCAGAATGACCTCTCACTGTTTAGTGCTGGCTTCAGGGCTGGTAACACAGGTGTCAAAGTGATTCCCTATAGCTTCCGTCAGACAGTCAGTCAGTCAGACCTGGAATAAACAAGAAACATAAAGTAAAAGTTATTAGCAAATTAGAATGATTTTGGCAACAACAACAACAACAGCAGCAGCAGCAACAAAAATCAAACAGTAAATAAACCTGCTGTTCCTAGATCTGCATGTGCAAGAGCAAGAACAAATACAGTTTAACAAAGGGAATCTACTGTGATGACCGAAGCATTCCATGTTTACAATTCATTCTCTTATTATTAATAACAAGTGGACCATACAAATAAGCTACATTGACACACTGCTCAGTTTGTATAAAAGAGGCCATTTCATGTTCTTCTGACACAACAATTGTGCATTTATTTGCCATGGACAAATGCAACAAGATGCACATTTCAAGAAAAGTGTTTAACCCGAAACTGAAACTGGAGTGCATCACAGCCATTGGAATCTGTCCGTCCCTACCCGATGAAACAAGTACATTGTGTACTTTTAAGCCTGCGGTACTTTCGAAACTGCCTTGCTATTCTAAAGTGTTTGTTTTCAGTCCAATTACCAAGATTTCCATTAAATGCTCTAGCCAATGTGGTTGGCTGGTAGACCAAATGTATGAGCACTTAAAAGCATGCACTTCTTGTGCCATTATCATAGGCAAAGCCATGTCCTATCAATTAAAGAACTAATCCAAAAGTGTCTCTGGGTGATGTTTATCCTAAATATAGATTATTTAGGAACTACTCCATGCAAAACAAAGCATTTTCTGGCATTTTTTCTGATCCTCTGAGAATTTAAAAACATATTAAGTGGCATAGTCTTCGAGGACAGCCTCAGATTAAGAATCTCAAGATAAGTACGGTGGCAACTTATTTCAGCTTTTTCAACAAATACTGTGTGCACTACATGAAAATGCATACTGCACTTGTAGTCAGATATAGATGATGCATCAAAAAGATAAAAATATCTTTGAAAAAAGGGGAATGAAAATTAGTTGTTTCCTTAAGGCATCACGGGACTGTTCTTTTAAGGACCTTTTGGCCCGCAGCCGCATACTTTTTTTAAAACTTAATAACTTTTCAACAAAAAGGCATATCAACTCACTTCCTACCTTGCCCTTCTCCCCACAGGAGTCAAATACGGACAAATGAAAATTAAAGCCCCTATGGCCCAATATAGATACCAGTGGAATATTTGTTATATCCCCATCAACACTTTTTCGATAGTGAAAATACACTGACCCCAACAAAACTTATATGGAAAACGAAAGTTACCTGCACATCACCAGCCCTATCACTCACTTTCAGTCTGTAGATCAATATTCCACAATAATCAAAATCAAGAGGCGACCCTTTAATAACCAATTAGATTTTTGGCAAAATCTCTCCAAAAAAGGACACTTTTGGTGCTCATTATAAAAAACTGACAGCTGCAGCCGATGCAATGTTCCCCACCACAAGCAGGGCTGTATGATATGAAATTTTAGTTTCGTATTTCACTCAAACTTGTAGAAATACCCATCCTACAATGTTTTTTAGCCACGATATCCTCATAAATCAACATTTTAAATTCAAAATATGCTATTTTGGACCCCTATGCTAGAATATATTAAAATTCGTCCAGCCCCAATTGCGAAACTATCCCCTGATGCCTAACCTGTAGTCACGTGTTTATTCCACCACCGATATCAGCCCGTAACTACACGTCATATATGTAAACATAGTTGTATCAAGAATCACTTTGTGTATTCTTAGAACAGCCACGTTTACCTACTAGTGTCGTCTGCTGATAGCTTTTACAAACAGCTTGTGCCACGTTCAGGCCCTACAAATTGTCAGGTTTAATATGAGGCCCATACAATTCCATGCCTATAAATTTCTCACTTCTCATTCCTGTTTTCAATTGATAGAGATAAAATATAAAAGCTTATTTCGTTAGATCGCTTCGATAAGCTTAATTCTTTCGCAACATGGAGAAATCATTCAGGATTTTTGGAACTCGGGATCAGTTCAACATCAGCTATTCTAGAGAGTTAAATTTGTTTTCGAAATTTCTACACTTTGAAGAAATAGTTCATGTTAAAATGGCTGTTTGCTTTGAAATGATAGTGAGTGAAACATTAACCACAGTGCAGGTATTCAAAAATATGTCTTTTGTTGCCGATTTTCATTCGAAAGTTGAACTTTTACTGAGTTAATGGTGTTTTTGCGAACTTGGAAGCTCACGTGTCACTTTTTAACGGTTATTCGGTCATTTCAGGAACAGTAACTCTTATTTAATTGTTTTCTATGAATGGACACTGCATACCAGCGTGGTGCGCGTATGAATATCGCTTTTAATCAGGTCAACCACGCCTCGTAGTGTATTCCAATGAATGGAAATAAGCCGTTTCTTGATAAAAACCTGCCTTTCAGAATTTTAAAAGACTACTCTGTTTAATACAGGGGTACTGCCGCATTAATAAGAAACGGGAAAAATCGACTTTAAGTGCATCTTTTCACGTTATTTTCTCTTGAACTTCTCGATATGCGGATAGAAAAAGCTGCAGTATTTTTTGACAAAATTTTCAACTTGATGTTTTTGCTGAGTTTTTCTGTAATTAGATGGAATTTTGGCATATTTTTGGTTCATTTCAACGGGGGAGTATTACTGTTGGTAGAATGGACATAAACTGACCCAATTTATTCTTAATATGCAACGGTTGACTAAATCATTCGATGACGTTTCAGGACAGTCATCTCCGTGTAGGCTATATACTGAACAAAAGTTAAAACGCTACACCTGAATTATATGCCATTTTTCTGCAAAATGATGCAAGCCAGTATATCAAATGAAAGTGTATCTGAATGTGACTGTGTTACGCATTACGGATGTTGTCACGAGGAAACACATGAAATAAAAGCCATTTAAATGTGACAGGGGTCCAATTTTTCAGGTAACAAATTTGAACGGAAATCTCACACAGTTAAGGCCTTCTGAAATTCACTGCCAGCCAGATCCGACTGAATGAAGTGGTAATATTAGACATGTGACAACCAGAAATGTGAAGGGCTTATCAACAATGTGTTTTGATTGTTTAGAAAAGCAACCTTTGAAAGCGGATTTTCATCAACTTGACCAAGCTTGAAATTTCCATGGGAAAATCAATGTGTTGTTGCATCTTAGTCTGAGCACATTACTTGTCGAGTAATGGTAGGAAAGATGTGCTGATAGGTTTACCCGATTTGGCAAAAGAAAGAAAGTTATCAAAAATTGTGATACATCGAAGACATAAGCATAACAATCTTTTTGCGCATGTGCAATTGCAAAATTCAGGGAATAAAGCTTTAAAAAAAAAAACATAATTCAGACATCAAAAGAGACAAATTGGTAGAGTTTCGACGAATCATTTTGTCTGGAAAACCTCGTTAAGCATTAATAAATACTTTTCGTCCAATACTTTCTCACAAAATATAATATATTGTAGTGTAGCGTTTTTACATTTGTTCAGTATGGCATAAAGTGTATCGTACATATACAGTACTGCTGCATAAATTAGAATCGCGAATAAATGACTTTGGATGTACGTTTTCAATTTATATCACCTTGAGCATTCAATCGTGAACCATTTCAGGCAGTATTTTGACAAAAGATATTGCCTGGTATTACGGCTCAATATTATTGCTCTAATAATTCTGATGGTAGAATTTGGGCATTTTATTCCACTTATTTAATACTTGACCGGGATAATCCTGGGATAGGCCCAATTGTTCCGCTAGAATGGACGTTATTTTTGGCTGGGCCCCATATATAAGCTATTCAAATCTCGTGTCAATCATGCTCTAATATAGATATTAAGGATTCTTGGGCAGATCAACTTTTGCAAAGGGCCCATAGAAAATTCAAAAGGCCCATTTAGCTTATGCAATTTGCATATATTTGAATGGGATATGGGCCATTGGCCCATTTTAAGGGCCCACCATCATTTTGGTCAAGGATTATCCCTGACTTGAGTGTTACCATTGGAAGAATGTATGTAAATCGCTCAAATAAACTAATTACAGGAAGTGAAAGGTTGACTATAAAATTAAATATGTAGTTGATAATGTTTAGGCCATTAACCACTGTAAGAGTTGTTTTATAAAACTGTCCATAATAGCCACGTCACGCTCTTTAAGTAGAAAATATCCTTACAAACATAGCAAACAGTATTTACCTGGATCAAACTGATTGTGTTGGATCTGTGTCTACGCTGATTAAACCGAACTATCAACTGAATGGCAGTGCTTAAAAATTAAACTGTCATGTACAAAGCAATCACGGTTTTGAAATGTGTGATGCTTTTGACACTTACCTGTAGAAATTTAAGTACAGATATATAGGCCGTCACATGGCTGTTACATTGTTTAAATTCCCCCCGCTTTTCAGAAAGCATAAAAATGTCGAAATTCCCAAGAGAGTAGGGGTCAGGGCAGTGAAAGTAGATTCTTCAAACAATTTTCTTCTGACACTGCTGGATATTCTAAATTCAGTTTTGGACTTTATGTTCGGAAAAATGCAAGTGATAAAATAATATTCCAGATTTTCGCATTTCTTATTACTGCGGCAGGACTATAGTTAGTTCTCAGAAATTTGATGTCACTAGTTGAGCTATCATACCTTACATGTATAACCAACAGCAGTGTGCACGTGCTGGTCATTGCATAAGGATATATCTCACTCACGCATACATGTCATAAACTGAATGACCTGGCGCTTTCACATCGTTCCTTGATTAGATTTCTTGTAAATGTTATAGTATTTGGGCCAGCTCATTTAATTTATCACACCCATGAAAGCGAAGCCATCCACTATATTTCGGTCTCTGTATTCTTCCTGCGAGTACGCTGTTCATATAAACATAAATGCGGCAGATACCGTAATGCATTTAACATGCGTGAAGTAATCATGCATGTACAGCCATCAAGTGGGTCTATGCACCTAATTTTCGGCCCATATGTTCGTCCAAATGGTGCCTGCTTAAGTCGTCTGCTGCACATAGTTGATAACTTTATTTGCTTATGTTAGTACAGAGGCAAACTCAAAGTGTTCAAGTGCTTAATAGAGTCGGATCTGGAATGCTCTCTTTTCAGTACATATTTTTGTCCACAAACATTATTTGCCCGATCGTTGTTAATTATTTCCCTGTAAGTGTTCTTGCTAGTATGCACGCATGTGCAGTCTGTTCTTGAGCTTTCGGTACTTGGCCTGGGTAGTGTTTAATGCAGACGAATCTTGGAAATTTGTATAAAAAAATAAATAAATAAAAGAAAGTCAGCACCTATTTGTGAACACAATAATTATTTCAGAAAAGAGCCCAGTTTTGTTTGGTTATTTTGTACTAGTGAACGCTCTTGCGAGAATGCGCGCATGTACGATTTCGTGGAAAAATCAATGCAGTCGGAACTTTGGCAAGTTTATAAAACAATCAGGTCCTATCAGAATATGCCGAAACGACCCACCCTAAAACCAGACTGAAAACGACCCAGCCGAAACTACCCACGGCCGGAAACCTATGTTTAATGAATGTGCTACATCCGCTTTCCAGCGTCAAGGCAGTGACCGATATATAGGTCACTGGTCATTGCTATCACGTCGTGTAACAGAACCCATAGCGGCTTCTTTGATCTTAAACATTGCTATCAGCGAGCCACTGATGATAACATGAGCAGAAAGTTTGGTCCCAGATCTGGTCCGACAAAGAGTTTAAAATTGATCAAACCTGGCGGTTTTCCTGACTTTTATCATACATTTGAATCTACATGTAAAAACAAAGGCGCTGATCGGACTGCGCGGGCGCTCAGGGTGATCCCTGCTTTTAACAAAGTCGGGGTTTGCGCGGCTTTAAACATTATATAGGCGTCTGGTAAATAAAGTAAGTAAGGTTGCAAAGATCAGGAATCGATACAATCAAGTACCACACCTGACCCAGGATACCAATGGGAAAGTGACAAACTCACAGAAGACACCACAAACGAGAGCCAAGAGGTCAGCCCTTTCCCAGCAGGTGACCACGAAGCACATATAAACAGACGCGCACAAAACATAGCAAACACAAGACAAAACAAAAACATAAAAGATCCACAAAAGAAGTACCGCCTTGGAACGGTCAGTAAAATATTTTACTGGAGGGCTTAAACCGGTTTAACGGCGCCAACCTCACCCTTAATTCAGATGTGGATCAAGACACATAGATATTTGTAAGCAAATTTCGATAATCTAAAGGTCTATTCTGTTTTCAAATACAGAGTCAAAAACCATGCTCTATAAGTTCCTTACATGCGTATATGAGCAGTTAAAGGCCTCAACTTAAACGGTAAGATTTGCCTTACGGTTCTGTCTTATAAGACTCCTTCTTTGAATAAATACCTGGAGATAGTTTCATCACGGAGGGAGGTTTCATTGTTTTTTATGTAAAAATGATTGATTGATTGAGTGAAAAATTGATTGATTGTGTTTGTGTACATCATTCGGTTTGTCTCTTTATCTGCTAATGCCGAGTTCATTGATATGGCACTTAATGCCATATCTTTTCTTGTTATAGCATGAACCCAAGAACTGGAAATAAGATAATCTAAAGCTAGGACATGGCCAACTGCTACAATAATCAGAGCATGCACATGTGCAGCCTGATCTGAATCTACGCTATTTGACCAACTAATTCTCATTGTTGTTAATATATTAAATCCGCTAGTTCCAGAATGAAAACAGCGACTCTCATCAGAAAAAGAACTGTATAAACGTTTAGGCTATGCTTCCGTTCTAATCCTTTGCATGCTTACGATGTATGTATTCTGTATATCTCTTATGTTTTTTGGAAAAAAATTGTTTACACCAAATCAGTGGCAGTTCTCGTGAACCTCCCGTTTGCTGATATGCTGTAAAGACTAAATATAAATTACATACATGTACATATTGATAAAAATCGTAATCAAATTCTGTATGAAATTAAGAAAGCTGACATATTTAAATGATAGTTGCGGAAATTTAGGATATTTATTTAGTTAGAGTATTTGCACATGATATAGATCTGCACATACATGTACATGTAGCTAGCTTAAGCTAAAATATGCTGGATGCATGAAGCTTTTTACCGGGGCGTATTCCAAAACCTCTCACAACAGCCACTGGATATTAAAAGAATAGTCCGATTGAGACGGTTGTTTTATAGAATATGTACTCAAACATATATTTGCTAAGGTTTTAGGAGAACAATGAAGTTTGGCCAATTGGTTAAATATTATTTGCAACCAAACTGCTTTTAGTAAGAACGGCTAAGAACTCTTAGTATAATGGTCGTGTTGGGTTCTCTCACTTGATACGGGAGTGTTCATTGTACATTATAAAGGGGTGACTGGTTATTATTTCCAGCTTAAACTGAATTTCTCTGTCTTAATATTGCTTTAGTCCTAGCAAACAGTGCAGACCCTGGCGAAATGCCCCATTAAGTGGTATTTCATCTTAATCTTCCCATTTGCCAAAGTAACCAAGGGTTAATAGATCTTAATAAAATTAGTTTGTATAAATTTACTTGAAAAATTTACGGGTAGAATTTCAATAGATGTCTGACTTCATTTAAGTCTTTAAATCCCTTTTGAATAAGAAACAGCAATATGCATTCATTTTCCTTTTTTATTTTGCCACTGAATATCAATATATAAATAAACAGTTTTGTGTATTTATGAACTCCAATTTTTTAACAATTGCTATGCCACGTATTGGATTCCTTTTTGAAGGAAGCCAACTTGTTTTGGTATCTACTATCATTATCTAGAATCAAAGGACCTGATCAGCTGCTTAACCTGATCAAAAGGGCCAGTTAAGCAAAATAATTAACGTAAAATTGCGATTATTTTCTTATCCATCGGTTTAAACATGTGTTCTCGGTGCTCAAAAGAACCGTCTAATCGAGACGGTTCTTTTGAGAACCCACAACATATGTTTTGGTTGAGAAATAAGAAAAAATAAGTTTCAATTACGCACTCTTATCTGGGAGCCTGCTTATCTGTGCTTTTTATACTCATATGCTAAAAACAAGGTACCAAATACTTTAAGTTATGAGTTTCTAATAACAATGAAATACGAAAAGCACTGGGAGTGCCACATTACTGTAAAACATTTCTATTTTGCGAGTATTTTTTCGCGCTATTGGTGGTTAAATAAAAATCGCCAAAATATGAGTCCGTGAAATACAGTTTTGATCTCAGTTTAATAGACAAACACCTTTAGTATGTTGGTATGCGTAACATCAAAAACCATCTGGTTTGCTTCAACGTAGAAGAATCCACATCTTAAATGGGGCTACTATTAAAGTAAAGAAAATGCTCCCCATAGGGAGCATATTCTTTCCTTTAAAAGTAGCCCCGATGAAAATAGAAAATAACTTTTAAGGGCATTTAATCTAGAAACAGCCAAAAGAAACTACGCCATTATGTCAGTCATGCGCGGATACAGAAAGTTTTTCAGAGGGGGTCCAACTTTTTTTTTACCTTTTTTTTATTTTATTTTTTTTGTTATAAGTTGATTAGGGGAGAGAGGATACAATTCCCACAAAAACAGGGCCATCATCGGCCCGCCGGCGAAACGATATTAAAATGACGTTTCGCTGGCGGGCCGATGGTGGCCCAACACTGAATGCTGGCTTGTAAGCTTTGTGGTTTTACAGGGGATCCAGACCAATATTGCTAAGAAACCCTATATTTTTGTTGTTTTTGAGGGGGGTAGAGGGTCCGGACTCCCTGCCCCCCCTTTGGATCCGCACATGCCATTTATTTAAAATTGCCAATGTTGTTGTCTCGAATATTACGTGTTTTACAGCACCATGACGGAACATGATTCTACTGAAAACAAAATATCTCCTGATAGGCGGCATTTTACAAATACTGAGAGTTTTCGAAAAATATAACAGTGACTGCACAAAATTACAAAACTAACTATGGCAGGAAAATGTGACATCATCGACAAACTGTGTAAAACGTTCTCGCATGAGAGCCCCAGAAATCTGACATAGACGGAAGAGCAAGTCTACTACCCTGAATTGTCTTTTTACAATACTGACACGCATGGAATCCGAAGGCATTATTATCGTGTGCATTTTGATAAAAGTTTGGGAAGGCAATGTTTGTCAGATTAGCAATAGCAGCGTTGGGAGGACAGCGTAAACTGTCTCCAATGTTCATATCAGAGTTGTACTTGTCTCTGCAATTCACAACGTATGGATTGTGGATATATAAGCTGCCACAACCGGTTGGTCTTCTTTGAAATTCCTCACATAGATATTGGTAGTCAAAACACCAGTTAGAACTTTTACTTAGACCATCTGATGGAACCCGAACTTCAAGAGCCAGGAAGTCGTAGCCATTGTATGTTATATTTTTTGATCTTAAAACTTGAAAGGCATGCTCATCTGAAAGAATAAAATATTAGGTTACTTGTGGTATACATATGCCACAGCATCAGACAAATATTGCATTTGAATATTTTCTCAATGGAAGCAAAAGCAATACAATGACAGAGGGCGATTCATTATAATATCACTTGTCTAGGAGGACTAAGGAGGTAAGGTCCGCCATTTGACCCCTTTCAACCCATCAATAAATGTCATATTCTGCCCAGAACGCATTTTTCGACTTGCAAGCCAACCCATTAAAACTTTAATTGAGAGAATGCATGAAAATAATGATGTCAAAATATTGATTATTCATCCCAGATTTTCAAAAAGCTATAACTTGTAAATCGCAGGCTATTGTAAATTTGCTGAAAAGATTCTAACAACGTGTTCCGGTTTTAAAATGGATACATAGGTGAGTAGCACCATCTAAACAGGCGCAAACAAAGGTCTAAGGAGAGTTTATTGTGGGCGGCCATGGCCGGCCGCTTATATACTAAAACCAAGTTCTAATTGGTCACTTTTCAAACTCATTATTTCTGACCAAACGCTAATAAAATTAAAATGATTTTTGTCTATATATGTGCATTTAAATGGGCAAACGTTTAACAGTGTTTTTGAACAGTTTTCCTTTACTTCAAAGTTTTTTGGGTTAAAAATGCAGAAATCGACTGTTTTTAAAGAAAAAATGGTTTTGAGAGTAGTTTTTATAAAATTGAAGTTTAGGTAGTTACAAACTGGTCCGTCCGACTGGAAAAACACCAAACAATTGAAATTTTGCTTATGGTGGATTTTTTACACATTTTTTAAAATGTTGCATTTTCAAAATTTTTCGAGATTTTTGAAATTCACCAGTATTTCCTGGTAAAATTGTTAAATGCACTTAATTTTATTTGAACACTGTAGGCCAACACAGTAGAACTTGATTAGTCCATTTTTGGCGATATAAGTTTTACGACTACTGTACACTTCCGGTTTCAATGTGAGAAATTAAAAATCAATTTGGTAGCATAATATTTTTTTTCAATTTTCAAAAAAAGGATGGTGACGTCTGGTGGTAATAAATCATCAATGAAAATTTCAATGCTGTGTCGCTGATATTAAAGCGTACAGAGCAGTGCAAAGTCTCTATGTAAATTGCAAGCTTAAAGCTGAATTTCAATGATTAACCTGCTAAAAGTGTTTGTCTTATGATGTTGAGTAGCAAAAACGACGAGTCCGATGGAATCAAAACTTTTGAGGTTTATTTTTCTTATATCATGCTAGCCAGTAACATCTTCAAACAAAAAAGAACGTTAATTTGTGTTATGGTTTATATTGTAGAAATAGTGTGACCTTTTGAAATGAGGGTACCTTTACTCTTAACTTCGTCCGTGCAAGAAGTACACGTCATTTTTAAATGAATTAACTTGCAGAGTCTCGGCAAAGTATTGTTTCACTTTAAAAAAACATGAATTTTGTTTACCCTATGTTTACACTTTCTGAACTAGCGTAAAAATGTAAGGTGACCAATTAGCAGTTGGTTTTAGTATATGAATCCATCCTGCTTATAGCAACCATATAATTGACATAACTTACGCTGATGTTTTGTTGTATATGAAGGTTTCATTGTCGTTAACTGTGCTGACGTCGGATGAATGGTCGTTTCCGTCAACGTCATTTCTGTTGCGGTTCGTAAAGTCGTATTTGGAATCATGCTGGTGCATTTTTGATATTCCAGTATTAAATCTTCCAATGTCTTTTCCGCTAATTCAATCTTCAGATCCAGGGTTGTTTCAACAGAGCGACGTCGACCGATTATTGGCACCATAGTGCTATCTAACGAGTGAAATATTTGTCGGCAGTTGGCATACAGCTTTTCGTGCATTTGACGTATTTGAATACCAAGTTCGTGAAGGTTCGCTTCTTTCAGAAATAAATCATGGTCGTCGCTTCCAGTGACAAGACACAAGACACATGAATTAAATACAATGATCAGTACACACAGTAACCTCATCATGACTTGCTTCCTTGCGAAAACAGTGAGTTTAACCGAATGATAAACTTAGACAATTTTTGTCTTATCTATCTTATTTTAAAGATTCCACCATAAGAAAATGTGTCTTTGGGGTTTCCAGTATGTGCGACTACAGACAACACCTAAAATATTGGGATTTATCCGTTTCTTACAATCTAACCTGCGAACGATAATCCTATGAAGGAGCTGAGATGCCAAACATCTGCACTTTTGGTGCACGCATATGACATACCTCCCTCCTGTTCAATGCACTAATGGCTTTTTTTCCCATAAATCAGCTGGTATCATTTTGATCAACTTTGCAAACAGATAAGCAAGGTATATACGGACCAGAAAAAAAGAAAGACAGCTTTAAAAACAAACTGTTTTCTTGTAATCAATAAACTGACAGAAAATGTATGTCATGTATTTGGTTGTTTAGTTTTATACTGTTTAAACATTATTAGGGAAGCACATATTTGATGATGTCTGTTTACATCAAAGTTTCTTTCAGCAATTCGTTCAGTTAAAAACTTCCCGTGCAGTTCATTTAAGACACAACCTGTAATACATAACAAACTAATGACTGAGCAGTTTAAAGATAAAAATATTTGGTGTGTTATGCCTCTCTTACAGGCAAAGGCCTGTCAACCCACTTATGCTTAATGGAATTTCCCACACTTATCCTTCGGACGAATTTATTTCAAATTTAAAGGATATTGAGTACATTCAAATTTTAAGGTAGTGCGGGACCCATGTCAAAAGATAACCTTACTTTTACTTAAAAGTAAGAGTGTAAGAGTTATCGTTCCTGAATCTTGTTTTTAAAAGAGAATACTTATTTGTAAGACGGTAGACATTATTCTCCCCTGACAACTCTTTGATGCTTGAAACGTAATTCTGTAAGTATTTTGCTTTCACAAAAAGAAGGAATGCAAGTATTAGCTTTTAAAAACATCACCCAGAGTATGATGTCATTCAGTATTTTGATGGTCAAAAGTTGCGGACCGTATAAATATACATACTATATACATGTCTCGGTTGCTATTTCTACATGCTGCCACTAACCTAAGACCCACTCCCACCCCAAAAGGGGGGGGGGTTGTTGACGTGCACATGCCTTGTATGTGACATTCTCATGTTTTAGGTCCCATGGAGATACATGGTCACTTATGTTTTATGGAGAAATGACGTAACTATTTCAATTCCACTATCACACCGGATAGGCAGCAATAAAAAACAGTCTAAACCATCGATGAATGCTGATAACAAATTGCCAGAAACAGTGTTTGTGATTGCCATTTGTTGCCTATCGGACTACAAACAACAATCCAAAATTCTGTTACTTACAATATTTAACTACGTTCGTCGATAGCATTAACGTTTTCGATTGCCGCCTATCTAGTGTGTGTTTGATATAATGAAGACGTAGCCAAAACAATTTGATACAAGGGCTAGGAGTTATATCATGTTTCTGTTGAAAAAATTATTTTGTTTCCTTGCATGTTTCATGATGATAAAATGGACATTTCTGCATACATTTTAATAAAATTAATTGGAACTGCATGTGCCAGAAAGGAAGATATATGACAATATAACATTCTTTTCTGTATATTAACGGTTGGCAAGCATGGTACAGATGCGCGGATCCAGGAATTTTTATCAGGGGGGGGGGGGGGGGGGAGGGTCCAGGTCAGTCTGACAAAAAAGCCCTGACAACGATTTTTTTAGTCCTCAGCTTGGTAGCATAATATTTTTTTTCAATTTTCAAAAAAAGGATGGTGACGTCTGGTGGTAATAAATCATCAATGAAAATTTCAATGCTGTGTCGCTGATATTAAAGCGTACAGAGCAGTGCAAAGTCTCTATGTAAATTGCAAGCTTAAAGCTGAATTTCAATGATTAACCTGCTAAAAGTGTTTGTCTTATGATGTTGAGTAGCAAAAACGACGAGTCCGATGGAATCAAAACTTTTGAGGTTTATTTTTCTTATATCATGCTAGCCAGTAACATCTTCAAACAAAAAAGAACGTTAATTTGTGTTATGGTTTATATTGTAGAAATAGTGTGACCTTTTGAAATGAGGGTACCTTTACTCTTAACTTCGTCCGTGCAAGAAGTACACGTCATTTTTAAATGAATTAACTTGCAGAGTCTCGGCAAAGTATTGTTTCACTTTAAAAAAACATGAATTTTGTTTACCCTATGTTTACACTTTCTGAACTAGCGTAAAAATGTAAGGTGACCAATTAGCAGTTGGTTTTAGTATATGAATCCATCCTGCTTATAGCAACCATATAATTGACATAACTTACGCTGATGTTTTGTTGTATATGAAGGTTTCATTGTCGTTAACTGTGCTGACGTCGGATGAATGGTCGTTTCCGTCAACGTCATTTCTGTTGCGGTTCGTAAAGTCGTATTTGGAATCATGCTGGTGCATTTTTGATATTCCAGTATTAAATCTTCCAATGTCTTTTCCGCTAATTCAATCTTCAGATCCAGGGTTGTTTCAACAGAGCGACGTCGACCGATTATTGGCACCATAGTGCTATCTAACGAGTGAAATATTTGTCGGCAGTTGGCATACAGCTTTTCGTGCATTTGACGTATTTGAATACCAAGTTCGTGAAGGTTCGCTTCTTTCAGAAATAAATCATGGTCGTCGCTTCCAGTGACAAGACACAAGACACATGAATTAAATACAATGATCAGTACACACAGTAACCTCATCATGACTTGCTTCCTTGCGAAAACAGTGAGTTTAACCGAATGATAAACTTAGACAATTTTTGTCTTATCTATCTTATTTTAAAGATTCCACCATAAGAAAATGTGTCTTTGGGGTTTCCAGTATGTGCGACTACAGACAACACCTAAAATATTGGGATTTATCCGTTTCTTACAATCTAACCTGCGAACGATAATCCTATGAAGGAGCTGAGATGCCAAACATCTGCACTTTTGGTGCACGCATATGACATACCTCCCTCCTGTTCAATGCACTAATGGCTTTTTTTCCCATAAATCAGCTGGTATCATTTTGATCAACTTTGCAAACAGATAAGCAAGGTATATACGGACCAGAAAAAAAGAAAGACAGCTTTAAAAACAAACTGTTTTCTTGTAATCAATAAACTGACAGAAAATGTATGTCATGTATTTGGTTGTTTAGTTTTATACTGTTTAAACATTATTAGGGAAGCACATATTTGATGATGTCTGTTTACATCAAAGTTTCTTTCAGCAATTCGTTCAGTTAAAAACTTCCCGTGCAGTTCATTTAAGACACAACCTGTAATACATAACAAACTAATGACTGAGCAGTTTAAAGATAAAAATATTTGGTGTGTTATGCCTCTCTTACAGGCAAAGGCCTGTCAACCCACTTATGCTTAATGGAATTTCCCACACTTATCCTTCGGACGAATTTATTTCAAATTTAAAGGATATTGAGTACATTCAAATTTTAAGGTAGTGCGGGACCCATGTCAAAAGATAACCTTACTTTTACTTAAAAGTAAGAGTGTAAGAGTTATCGTTCCTGAATCTTGTTTTTAAAAGAGAATACTTATTTGTAAGACGGTAGACATTATTCTCCCCTGACAACTCTTTGATGCTTGAAACGTAATTCTGTAAGTATTTTGCTTTCACAAAAAGAAGGAATGCAAGTATTAGCTTTTAAAAACATCACCCAGAGTATGATGTCATTCAGTATTTTGATGGTCAAAAGTTGCGGACCGTATAAATATACATACTATATACATGTCTCGGTTGCTATTTCTACATGCTGCCACTAACCTAAGACCCACTCCCACCCCAAAAGGGGGGGGGTTGTTGACGTGCACATGCCTTGTATGTGACATTCTCATGTTTTAGGTCCCATGGAGATACATGGTCACTTATGTTTTATGGAGAAATGACGTAACTATTTCAATTCCACTATCACACCGGATAGGCAGCAATAAAAAACAGTCTAAACCATCGATGAATGCTGATAACAAATTGCCAGAAACAGTGTTTGTGATTGCCATTTGTTGCCTATCGGACTACAAACAACAATCCAAAATTCTGTTACTTACAATATTTAACTACGTTCGTCGATAGCATTAACGTTTTCGATTGCCGCCTATCTAGTGTGTGTTTGATATAATGAAGACGTAGCCAAAACAATTTGATACAAGGGCTAGGAGTTATATCATGTTTCTGTTGAAAAAATTATTTTGTTTCCTTGCATGTTTCATGATGATAAAATGGACATTTCTGCATACATTTTAATAAAATTAATTGGAACTGCATGTGCCAGAAAGGAAGATATATGACAATATAACATTCTTTTCTGTATATTAACGGTTGGCAAGCATGGTACAGATGCGCGGATCCAGGAATTTTTATCAGGGGGGGGGGGGGGGGGGGGAGGGTCCAGGTCAGTCTGACAAAAAAGCCCTGACAACGATTTTTTTAGTCCTCAGCTTATTTTGCAGAAGTCAAATGGTCAATTTCAAAGAAATCTATCGTTTTTCAAGGCTCCAGATGGGTCCAATTTTTTCCAGGGGGTCCAACATTTTCCGGGGGGTGTCCAATTGCTTATTCCCTATAGAAACCCATTTAATTTGTGATTTTCAAGAGGGGGTGCGGACCCCCTGCCCCCCCCCTCTGGATCCGCACTTGGTGCAGCCCTAACAGCTTCATGGTTAAGGCTACAATACAATATCTCATTTGGGCTTGGCAAACGTTAATAGACAGAAGAATGTATTATCCTTTTATTGTTATATACCTTATAATAAGTGTTTACTATAGTAACTTGAGGTGTTTCAATCGCTGACAATTGTACATTTTATTTAATAATGTGTCATATTTTGGTTGATCGCTGACCAATCACTGACCGCGGGCTTTATTTCCGATAAAACATGACTGCAGAGGGCTTAATTGCCATTTCAACCTGCTCACGGATATCCTCTGCGAGTTAAGATACCTTCGCTTATGCTTTATTGAGAAATGACCAAAATATTCAATTATCATAAGATACGGATAGTCGGATAGGCGACAATCGAGAAGGCTCTGAACAATCGATGAACGTGGATCGCAAATCGCTAGAATTTACCATTTGTCGCCAGTCAGGCAAACAAACTGCAATCCAAAAAGTCTGTTTCTGACGGTATTTGATCTACGTTCGTCGATAGCATCAACGTTTTCGATTGCCACCTATCCGGTATGTGTATTGATACAATGAATACGTAACCAAAACAATCTGAAACAAGAGCTAGGAGTTATCTACATTTTTCAGTCATGTTTCTGTTGAAAAATAGTTTGTTTCCACACCGGATAGTGAGCAATCGAAAACACTCTTAACCATTGACGAACGCGGATCAAAATTCGCTAGAAACAGTGTATTGATTGCAAAGTGTCGCCTGTTCGATGAGTGATGGTGATAAAAAAAACAATGATTCTAACTATTTTTGGTCTATAATCGTCGATAGTATTGATGTTTTCGATTGCGCCTATAAGGTGTGGTTTTGTTGTATGCTTCACGATGTTACAGTGGACATTTTTTTTGGAAATGCTTTTTGCTTGAAAGGAAAGTATTCTAGAACTTTTTGGATACTGTAAAGGCGGCACCTCATGACTGCCTTATTAGTCTACTTTAGACATAGGTAAAATCTGAAAATGAGGCGTTATAACTACATTCGGAAGTGTTTGTTTATTGTTTAACATTAGTATAGAGGCAAACAGTGTGGACCCAGATCAGACTGCTCTAGATCTACACTGTTTGTTTAAGAGGCTTCATAATATTTCAATAGACGATAAAAACATACGATTGTGTTGTAATATACGCTTTAAGGGTTAATAAATGTGGGTTCAGTGCATTAACGGACAGGACTTTCATGAAATGCACGCAGACCTGCGCGGCTCAAGCAACTTTTAAACGCTTAACCAATGGATAGAACCTGATTTCCATTCTTGAGCAGTTGAAATAACCGAACCACGCCCAGATATGAAAATTAAACTTGCCACCTTTACAGTACCCAAAAAGTCCTATAATATATAACAATGACAATATAACATTCCTTTCTGTATATTTACGTTTGTCAAGCCCTTGTGCGATAATGTGTTGCAGGCCTCACCGCTGTGTGGTTGTGGTTGCAACACATCACATTCAGGCTTGCCAAACATTAATTCAAGGAAAAAAAATGTTTTATCCTCTTATTGCATATTTGTAAGTTTATTCTTTAAATGACATTTAGATCTATGCATCAGGAATAAAGCTATAATTTTTAGCTTTTATCTACATAAATCCTACGTGTAAGAAAGCATCAAAGTATCAAGACATGCTATAGCCATGCTTTAATGAGAATCATAATGTAATGTGCTGGGTCACATATGCTAGGTCAAAATCTTTTTTGTCATTTTCTACGCCCATTTGTCAGTGCTTAATCAATAATAGCTATGTCTCCGCCCAGTGATATAAATAGGGCGTAGACAAACAAAGAAATTGGGTGAAAGTGGAGACAACACTTATTATAGTCTTTATTTTTTTTCAGGATTTTTCAGAAAAGTCACCAAAACAAAAAAACGAGCACGGTGACACATATTTTTTATTCAATCATTAGATTCTTCATGAAAATGTCTTTGTAAAAATATGTTTTTTTGTTGTTCCAGTTACATTCTCTAATATATTTATTTTGAATATTAATGTTTTTTTTTGGCATTTATTCGTTTGACTTAATTAGGATTTTGCTTAATAAATTGTGTAAATACATGCTATTTCACTATTTTTTGTTTTTATTCATATCTCTGGTGTGAGTAGTATTTGTTCTGAAAAAAAAACTGTATTGCGTTTCTTGTTAATTTGTTAATAAAATCTGTGTTTGTTTACTTCAAAAACCTGCGATTTTGCAGTTTTTGACATCAAATAACTTTTTAAAAAGGACGGTGAGGTATTGTTTTTTTTTGTCTTAGATTATAAGTATAAGTCTATATTATAATATATTAAAAGATGAAACACTTTTGGACATATGCCGGTGAGTCCGGTACTACCTTAAAAGAACATTCTGTAAGCAACCAGTGCAGAACCTGATCAGACGCCGCGTACTGCGGCGTCTGATCTTGTTCTGCTCTTGTTTCCGATGTCCCATTTAAAAGACATTAGGCTTAATTGGTTTTAAGGGTAATTAAATAAGATGTCAGCTGAACAAAACTCAATCAGCTCTCTTTTTTGTTCTTTCTGTTCCAAAAGCAGTTTGGTTTACTGTCTGTCTGTTAAGAGGCAATACACAATTAAAGTGAATATCATAGTTAATGACAGGTACTCATCAAAAAGAGGCAGTATGGTGAACACAATAACCATAAAGTGATAAAAGAAATGGTATGTATAAAATGTATTTATGGTGTTATCAAAAATATAATACACATTTTTCATTGACAGATGTCTAGAATTGAGTTTACTCTAAATTATCCACCAATCAAAAACAATCTTACATTGTAAAGCAAGTAAATGGTGTTCTCATTGGTTAATAACTTAGACTGTCAGTGATAAGTCTGCTAGACGCTTACACAGTCCAGCTATTAAAATAGTAGACTGTAATACACTGCTTATCAAATTAAAATCCCAGCCCAGTCATTGGTTTAAACACTGTAGGCAATGAACGCTCCTCGTCTGCTGGAATTTCTATCTAAAACTGAAACAAGAAGCGAACGAGTGTGAACTGAAATGACCCAAGAAATATTAGACCACTGATTAGCTTATCTAATGCTCTGCATTTCGCCAAGATTTCAGAAAATTTTAGATCATGTAACAGGATAACATGCTGATAGTGTTGATTTATCTGACAGCTTGTAACTACTAAAACAAACGACTGAACAGAAATCCCTTCACATTTTACGTTATCGCGTCATCACGTCCAACATTCCTGTGAAATGGTCAAAAACCTAGGTTTTTAGTAATTGTTCATAGAATAGCATCGTTGGAGCGATTCGAATGATCACCTACACGCACTTTATGAGGCTTGTCGAGAGAAGCCCTGTGTTCGGGGTTTTTGACAGAGACTACAGAGGACGGCCAGTTAGAATATTGAAAAAGCGAGTTTAGCCATGGCACGTATTAGTCTGTGTGGATCCGCAGGCTCATGAACCGTTATTGCTCCCGCCAAACAAAAATAAGGGTTTATCAATTAGGCCTGGACTCGAGAAAGTGGGTGGTAGGGTAGCACGATCTCTGCTGATACTTTTAGAGATGACCCTGTCATAGTTTTCCTGTTGGCAAGATGAAGTTTGCTTCACTTCAAGCGAATTTGGGAGGGAGTTTGAGCCTTTTAGTATATTCATTCTTCTTTTCTCTCTCCCTCTCTCTGGGAGGTGTCCCGATTTGACTGAGATATTGTTGACTAGGACTTTAAGCCATGATCCGATCAATCAATCGAAGCGAGAAAACATCTCTTCGGGAATGTGTGAACAACAAAGGCGCAGACCAGCCTGCGCATTCTCGCAGTCAGATCAGCGCCTTTGTTATTCGCTTTTTGCACAATATCATACCTAACTTGCTACAACCGAAATTTCATTTATGTAGCATGTGTCTTTAGCCGAGGAGACTGGGTTGATTCTCGCTTATCGGATGTCCTGAAGATAGGGTTTACCTGTCGGATTTCTTTTGCTCCGGTTTCGGGTTTTATTTACTGTTGAGTCCTTATCTTTGCTTTATCTCCTTGTTATATCTTGATTTATATGTTCTGGGAGATGATGCATTGATAAGTTAGGGGTCTTTCATGCAAACCGAACGTCTATGTGTCTTGATCCACATCTGAATTAAGGGTGAGGTTGGCGCCGTTTAACCGGTTTAAGCCCTCTGGTAAAATATTTTACTGACCGTTCCAAGGCGGTACTTCTTTTGTGGATCTTTTGTGTTTTTGTTCTGCCTTGTGTTTGCTATATTTTTTGCGCGTCTGTTTAAATGTGCTTTGTGGTCACCTGCTGGGTAAGGGCTGACCTTTTGGCTCTCGTTTGTGGTGTCTAACTGTAAGTTTGTCACTTTCCCATTGGTATCCTGGGTTAGGTGTGGTACTTGATTGTATCGATTCCTGATCTTTGCACCTTTACTTACTTTGTTGCGTCGAGGCCCAATTATAGTACATGTAGTTATATCACCATATTTTAGGCGAAACTGTTTCCTGTTGTAAACTAAACAGCCAGAATATGTTATGCTATGGCAAACCTTTTCTTACGAATAACTTGACATACAGTTTATCCGATTAAGCTAAAACAAGGTGGGTAGGAAGACCCTGGTGTGACGTAGGGCGTATTGTATAGAGGTGTTTTGCCAACTTGGTTTCAACAAAGTGATTGCCCTTTGAAGGCAAAATATGTGATGCTTCGTTTCCGGATAATCTCTTTTGGTTTTCATCAGATTTAGTCGAAGCTTTAACAATACTGGGTCCGAGATAATAGTTCGACCATGATCTGATGCAGTACATTTGTCAGGTTAGGGTCGCCCAACTATTTTTGAGTTATTGCCCTTCGCAACTGCAGAAGAATCATTCAATCAACAAAGGGGCGTTATCTGAGAATTTATGTCAGAGCACTGTATTTTTCTCTTCGAATATAATATTTAACCCTTTGTATTCCGGAAACCCCTAAACGAGTATACATTGTTAGTTATGGTAAAAAATATCTTCCATTTTTTAATAATAACCTGACACCCCTAGATATAAATACTGGACTATCCGAAGTTTATTGCATCAAACCAGAAGGAAGAATCCATTAGTATACAAAGGGTTAAAGCACAAGAGCTACAGCCCTAAAGAGCAATTGATGTCACGCAGTGTATAAAGCGGCGTCACTTGTTGATCAGGCTAAGTTAGCTGATTTAGGTGGATTGAACCTTACCTGGGACAGCTTTTGTCAGTTAAGGGAAAACCTACCTAATATCCTGTAGCATATTGTTCTGTGATTTTTCATGAATGGAGGATACATGTGCTCTAATAGAATTTGTATACTAATGGGTACTTATATACTTTTGACGGCCAGAGTATTAAAAAAAAATATCAAAATCAGGACAGGTGTGGTTATTTGGCCCTTGAAAGTAACCTTATTCACTCAGCATTTAAGCTTTGCATGAACACAAAAGTTGACATCATTTGAGCCGCGACTTGAGATTTCCAACAATGTGGTATGTGCGGCCAGCAAAGCCTCAGACAAGCCTGCGCATAGGCGCAGTCTGATCAGAGCCTTTGCAAGTCGCTTGAACATTCTTTGACTATTAAGCTACTGACCAAACAGCATTTAGAGTTTCTAAGCTTAAAAGGAGGCTGCACAGGCTCGTATGAGTCTACACTTGTCAAAATCCACATTGTTGGCAATCACATGTCACGGCTCATTTTTTATCATTCTGTTTGATAAGCAATGTCAACTGCACAGAGGAAAACCTGCGAATGGACTTAAACGAGTTTATTCCCATTTTCACATCTTTTTTTTTTCTTTTTTTCTTTCTTTCTCTTCTTTTCCACTTGTTTTTGCTCCTTCTAGCCACGCCTCATTTGGACTTAGCCATTTAGGGCAGGCACACTTGTTTTGATTTGACTGCAATTTCATGATTAAGGTTGAAAAGGGTTTTGTAAGGATTTTTTTCCAATTTTTGAATCTTCTAGCTTCTTATAGATAATAGCAGCTAATGTTCCTAGTATGCCTAGTCAGCATATGATTAATGCATAACATTTTGCCTACATCCCCTGTCTTGCCATAAAAATATACAAATGCATTGTACTGCCCTGTATGGCTGTGAAAACTGGAGTAATATGACAGAGTCTGATTTATTAACTATGGAAAGAACCCATAGATGTTGTATTAAATTTATGCATGGACTTCATCGACAAACGAGGAATGATATAGCTCTTAGCATAAAATCCATTTATTCCATTGAATCTGAAATAGATTTCAGAAAACTTATTTTGTTTGGTCAACTGTGTAGGCTGAATTTTGAACATTGGCTACGGGTCGTGTTTTTAAATAGATTATGTACATATTCTATGAATGACTCTAAACACACAGGTTTCATACCAGATATTGTCCGTACTCTCAGAAAGTATGGTCTCCTGGATGTTTTACAGCATACAAGAGAGACGGTGTCTTTCCAAGTAGACTGACCTGGAATAAACGCATTAGGAAGACAATACAGGAACATGAAGAGTATTTGTGGCATAGCCGGACATTGCAGCCAGAGTTTTCCCGCTTCAAACGCATACATTGTAAATATACCATTCATTTTGCTTGGACCCTTTCAAAAAATTACCCGAAGCTAACATCAGCAGCTAGATCACTTATTCAAATGACATCTTTCCTGGCGATTGATGCTGACAATGCCCGGCTGTGCTACATGTACAGATGCAATATGAACTATGTTAATTTTATAGACCACTGTATACGTGAATGCCCCTATGTCCACTTGGAAAGAGTTTCCCTCTGGAATAAATTTATCTGTTTTACCCAGATGTATATATGTTTATTATGAGACTGGATAAAGAAACACTGTATTCCTGGGCGAAGCTTTGGTAGACCTTGTAGTACAACTATTGCCAGAAGACGCCCGTACTCGGTTTTGATATCTTTGTCTAGCAGCTTTACATGCCATATGGTCGATGTATCACCACGTGATGGTGTGATTTGGTGAGTTATGTCTTTGAGAGCGGTTTCTGTGAGAGTGTGAGAGCTTTCAGGCGTTGAAACATACCATTAACATGTCAGCTTGTGTATGTCTGACATATACCTGGCGGATGTTTTATGGCATGATTCCTCTGCTATACCATACTCAATCAGAGGTCGTCAGCAGGGATAATAACTCACTGTTTTATGCTAATATACTGATTATACTGGTCGATTGTTATACATATGAGCTGTTGGCATCGCACTCGTTAATCTTTTGCATTTCGTTTCGGCAAGGGACTGTTTGCAATGTAGCCAAGCATAAGCTCATAATAGGAAAAAAATCGTGTAAATATTGGTTTGTATCCAGCTTGTAATCTTATATATGTATTGTCTGTCTCTTGTATATATAGTTACATGTATGTTTGTATTTTGATAGTTTGTACTCTCCTACTTGGAGGAAATAAAGAAATCTATCTATCTATCTATCTATCTATCTGATGAAACGCATGTATAGTCTGATCATTTACCCTTGTCATGCTGAAGAGATTATATACCACACTCCTCACCAATTGTTATCCTGTAAACTTGCATCATTCCAGTTGTAAGCATATATTTTCAATCAGAGTTGAAAACAGTGTAGATCCAGAAACCAGCTGATGTGAATCTACAGTGATTTCAAAAAGAAGAAAACTAGGCTCTGGAGGACAAGAGTTAAGCAACCTGGGGCCACTAACTCGTAGGCTTCTTAAGTTGACCAACTTAAGACGGCCATAAGATGAACTTAAGGTGACGACTGTAATATTTAAGGTGGCGCTATTCCGATAACATAAAGCCATCTTAGCGTATTCTTAACTTAAGGTCACCTTATCTTTTAAGATTTACCTGTGCTATATTTATTCTCTCGTGCACAACATGTTGTTTACAGTATTTAGAACCGACTCAGTAGAAAAGATAAATATATGGATCGCGACGCGAGAAAACCTTACTTCGGGTAGCCTCAAATCAGCATACTCAGCTACAGAGATTAGCTAGAATATTGAAAATTTCGTGCTGCAATTTGTGGCGTAGCTGTTTTGCTCTGTGTCTCTTTCTCGCGGTGCCGTCGCGTGGTCTGGAGCCTGCGAACGTGGTATTTTCTGGTCACTTTCACCAGATATTACAATGGACTAATCCAAGTTTATTGTATAAAGCCAGAAGGAAGAACCCATTAGTGTAGAAAGAGTTAAATTTCGCCTAGTTCATGACAAATCTTAAATGGTATTATAAGCAAACAAAGTGGCTAAGTCCTGGCGGCTTGTCAAAGATGGTTTTCTCATGCTAGGTTAGTTTTATTATTTAACAAACAATTAAAAGATCTTCATTATTGTGATAGCGTACTGAATAAAAAATGAACATTAAGCAAAATTCACAGCCGAAGAGCTGGCAAAAGAAAGCTCAGTCTATGCGAGAATTTGGACAGCCTTTACTTCAAAAATATAGGACAAAACCTCCAAATATTTTCTAAATATCGTATAAAAAACAGTCGTCGGATTACACAATCAGGGGACTTTGAGGACTCATGAGTACATCGAAAACTCTGATCAGGCTGCGGAGTGCTAGGCAACTGCTGGGCTGTGTGTAGCAGTAGTCAATCCGCTCATATGCATTCAAAACTGAACACAACCGAATGCTCACCCAGTGGTTTGGGGAACAGGAGAAGTTGACATTTCTTTTTGTTTTAGAAATCAAGTTAACAATGGAACAGATATCCCCCGTAATGGCTTCGTAACTGGTCTTGTTACGCCACCAGCATATCCATAGGACTCTTATCCAAAGGGATTATCTGTTCCTTTGATCCCATTATAAGGCTAACGTTGACCCCTCTTCTATGGGCGAACTCCAATATCAGATATCATCTCGTATTTTTCCCATACAGTGTGTTTAGATAGGTACATACACCCGTGTTAGGCTTAGAACAATACCCATGTTCCCATAGTCTTGCATTCCCTAATTATTTTGACTCTGATCAGTGAAAACGAACATAAGATGACCTACATGTTTAATTACCAAATACAACACACACTCACTGAACACACATAAAGTTTATCTGCTACATGCCCACATGCATGGATCAAGGAACGCCAGGGGGTGGGTCCAGGCTCAATATTTTCCAGGGGATTCCAAATCTTTCCGGGGGTTACCAATTGCTATTTTCTTAAGAAACTTGCGGATTTTCCAGGGGAGGTCCAGATCCGCCTCCCTCTGGATCTGCGCATGACCTTTATACATGTGTCTCTGTATAAAGCCTTTAAAAGTCACAAAATGTAGCTGGTAGTATGTTTTCTAAAGGTATAAAAATATTATGTCGCCAAATCATTTTTTTTATTACATTCATTCTTGGAAGTACCTCTCGTAACCACTAAGACGGCGCTAAGGTGACTCTATCGTGACCTTACATTTACGATGATCTTAAGTCGTCCCCGTAAATTAAGGTGTGCACGAGTTAGTGGCCATAACCGTTACGATGAACTTAAGTTGAACTTAAGGTGACCTTAAGGCTTAAGATGTCTACGAGTTAGTGGCCCCTGTTGTCTTATGGTGTTTGAAATATAAGAATGTTATTTAATTATTCGCGGTTATTTGAACTGTGGGGTTTCTGTCAGTTTTGTCCTTAAAACAAATGACGATTATTATAATGAGCAGATTTGGATACCTGTATATGCTGACTAGCACGTACTGGCTAACTGGAGGTGGTTGTAAATGTTGTTTAAAGATACAACGGTTGCTGGCCTTCTGGGATGGGGGTAAAAAGCAAACATTTACGGACGGTGGTTATAATAGGTGAGGTTGATTACCATTTATATATAGGCCCATGTAAATTATACACCTAAGACCTCACTTTTATATGAGTCACGTTATGAGAAAACATTTTTTGCGTATGTGAAAGCAAATGTGCAGATCAGCTGTGCAGTAGCCACACGGCTGATTAGCGTCTTCGATTTCTCTACATAGATAGTACAAAATTTAATCCTCTCCTTCCTCAATCCGAAATGTCAAGCTTCACGCCATCTTCTGTGGCTGTACAGCATTGTCTGAGTCTGTTCTGAATCCCAGGCCTCGAGGTTATGAAACTTGAGTTCATTCTCAAACTCAAAATAAAGCACAATGATTGGCTGCTTGCGGACACGTGTCCGCGAGCAGCCAATCAGTGCACTTTATTTTGAGTTTGAGACTGTACTGGAGTCAGGTTTTCTCATGCTGCAGCTCATGATAACAGTTGGTTTACAAGTTTATACTTTATTTTTATTATATCTGCTCTAAAACATAGATTGTGAGTTTGAGTGTTCACATTTTATGTTTGTAGCAAAATTAAGAAACAATAGTACACTTTTTCATCTGAAAATGTCATTTTTACAACTGTAAAAATCGCAGTATAATGCAAAGAAGTGTGTACATAATGTATACAAATACTATGAGCCATCAGTTTAGCAATTTTCATTTGATCTTGAAAATGCAGATTGGTATGATCATCAAGCGAAACAAAATATTTAACCCATGAGTATTTAACGCTCTCGCAATCACACTTTCCCATTTTCGTTGGAATATCACTCACATATAACGTAGAACACCACGCCAAATTGCACAGAGGTCTCGCCTCAAAAGTCACATCGTTACTCAGTATCTTGTATGACCTCCATCAACTCCCAAAGCAGCCACACAATGTCATCATGCTTGAAATGACCCTCTAAACCACGGTGATTGGAGTTCTATTTCTGTCAATGAAGAAAAGTCAAGTGATTTCAAAGGCTGTCCATGAATACAGCTTCATTTTAATGTTGTCTAGTATACACCGCCATCGACCATGGGCCCAGTTTAGTCTCACATGTGTATGTAAAATAGTTTAAGGGACACCAACGTAAGGGCGATTCAGCATAGTCGTACTCCACTTTTAAAGAAAATGAATTTTGTCTTTGAACTGTTTTTGTCCAAAATCTGAGGTCCTGTGGCATTTCTTATCAAGTCAGGTAATCTTGTACTGCTAAGAAACCGATTACATCTGGATGACGTCACATTGTCAATGTCCTCTTTCTCGGTGGGATAACGTGGTCTGTCTGTATGATTTCTACTCTTGAAACTGCCCTTCTGATTGAACTTGGTTCTAAGACATGATATCATACTTTCTCAAGCTTAAAAATGTTAAATGACTTTAGGGATTACACATGTTTTTTCATGCATTAACATTTGCCGGGTCCCGAGGATGCTGTTTGAACATGAGGCCGATAGGCCGAGTGTTCAAACATCTTCCGAGGGATCCGGCAAGTGTTAATGCAATGAAACAAGCTTGTGTGATCGTTTTTCTTGCATACTTTACCTTATTCCGACCCAATTCGCACTGAAAACGCTGCTAAAACATTAAATTGTCCATTTTCTTTCATTTTAATCATAACAAAAATTTGGATTGAAAAAAATTACAAAACTCAAGGCTTATAGTATTTTAGCCTTTTTACACATGCACAATGCCTTAAAATGGAGTTCAAAAAGGGGCCTCCAATTAAAAATGTGTCCGACCTCAAGAAAACATATCTTTGGACTATTCCACAGGACTGCCACAAATGACTCTACACACCTACAAACCCTTGGTCGAATTTGTTTAATTTTAATACAGTAACTTTCGATACTTTACTACAAAATCAGCGTAAAACAAAAACAAAATGGTTAAACTGCGTGTTTGCTCATGCTAACTTTCACCTATACTGTTTGTACAATGTGTGTGCATAAACAAATGTCTTTTATAATACAAATGAATAACAAATCATAAAAAAGAAGTTTAATAAATAAAGCTTACATTACTATTACTGAACTATATAGTTATTTTCAAAGTTCTTCCGACCATTCGACCCCAAACCTTGTCTATAGTGCGACCTGTTCATAGAGACGGGGGTGGGGGGGTGACCCACAGAGTGCTGTCATTCCTTGTCAAATTAGACCAGTCTACAGTAAATTGGGTGTAATAACATATGTACGCTTTAATCGTGCAACAGACTGAGGCAAAAACGACAAGGGTGACCAACGTATACGGTAGGTAAATAGCTACTCATAGCTAATGTTAAACTGTTTTGTATATCCGACTATGTAAATAAATTTTGTATTGTATTGTATTGTGGTTAGAATGCCTGGTAAACATTCACAATCAAATCTAAACAGAGAGCTCAGTTTTCGCATGTGTATAAACACACCAGTACACGCTTTGTTCACTGGGTCTGTTGATTTTAGCTATAACTAGTAAGACAGCATACAGTCCATGTTATCACAATTGTTCAATTTACTACAATAATATAGCAATAGAAAACTGAACTGGGTCTAAATTAACAACAAGACAGAGATCTGAATGTAAAACTGCTAGTAGTAATGGGGGGCACTCTGGGGTCATTTTTTAAGCCTGAAAAGAACTTAGAATTTTTCAGGCTAAAAAATGACCCAATTGATGCCGCCCCTGGTAAGCTTGAGTGACTAGCTGTGAATAACTTTAGGGGTATTTTGGTTGGGTCTATGATTGTGATAGTTTCCTGGTCTTATTCACTGGTTGGGCTGTGATTATGATAGTTTCCTGGGCTATTGGCAAATAACTTAGTTTATTTTGACTGCTCTGTAATAGTTTTCTGGTCCTGCTGTGGTGATATATAAAATAACTTAGTTTAATTCAGCTTTGAAGATTACTTAGTCATTTTAGAGGGTATAGTATATGGTGATATATGGTGTGTTATTTGTTTATTTGCGTGAAGATTGATCTGATTGTGTCGAATTCCTATCTACTCTTCTCTCGCTAGTAGGCATATTGTGGTTATCTTTTTATAAAGACTAACTTTACTCACATTACAAACAACAGGGTTTCTGATTTGCATATTATGCATCTTGTACGTTGCAATAGCGAATTATATTTTAAGGAAGGAATTTGGGTTCATGAAGTTCTATGTATCTTATAGTCTCTTTAGAAAAATAACTTAGATATTCAAGGCTAATTTCTGTAGCTAAGAAATATTACTTTTAGCTCAATTTTCGCTTCTCACGACTTTCAGTGACAAGTTACGTCATGTAGATTATTCATGACGTCATTGAAAAGCAAGTAGTATCTTCTAAAAGCGACAACAAGTATAACTTTTCAAAACAATAGATAACTTGGTCATTTTAAGAGGAAAGGTGTGTATTCAAATATGATATGCCTTTTTGATATTATTTAGCTTTACATTTTGGTCAGACTCTTAGATTTAACTTAGTACTTTTAATAGTATATTAGGGTAAATATATGCTAAAAGTTAAGTTGTGTAGAATTTCGCTTGAGGTTGTATCTCAAGACATCAACTCCTAGATGTATTACTCTGTAGAATCAGAATACATCCACATTGCAACACATTACATCCACATTCAAAATGTGGAGATATTTTCAAAGTCCTAACTGATTCTACAGATTAATACATCTAGGAGTTGATGTCTTGAGATACAACCTCAAGCGAAATTCTACACAACTTAACTTTTAGCATATATTTACCATAATCAACTATTAAAAGTACTAAGTTAAAATCAAGCTAAGAGTCTGACCAAAATGTAAAGCTAAAATAATATTAAAAAGGCCTATCATATCAGAATACACACCTTTCCTCTTACAATGACCAAGTTATCTATTGTTTCGAAAAGTTATACTTGTTGTCGCTTTTAGAAGCTGAATTTCACTAAGTTATTTTATATATCACCACAGCAGGACCAGGAAACTATTACAGAGCAGTCAAAATAACCTAAGTTATTTCCCAATAGCCCAGGAAACTATCATAATCACAGCCCAACCAGTGAATAAGACCAGGAAACTATCACAATCATAGACCCAACCACAATACCCCTAAAAATAAACTAAGTTATTCACAGCTAGTCACTCAAGCTTACCAGGGGCGGCATCAATTGGGTCATTTTTTAGCCTGAAAAATACTAAGTTCTTTTCAGGCTTAAAATAAATGACCCCATAGTGCCCCCATTACTACTACTGCTTTTACCGGTGCATTTCTTTTATTTTGAGTTTATTCCAAATATTTCGTATTTTGCCAGTTTGGTCAGATACAAAGTGGTAACATGTGATTGTTTTTCTGTTTGGATCCAAGTATGAAATATAATTATACTCGAATCAGATGGATTCAAGACCACGTTTAGGGTGGAAGTTTTGGTCGGTCGTCAGACAAAAAATCGTCCAAACGGATATGAAAACAGTTATTGGTGGGTTTATAAATGTATAGTTTCTTATAGCGATAGTCGTCCCCAAACTATGTTGTGTATAAGTCTACCAGTACGCTAGTTTGTCTTTTGTATGCTGCTGGAGACCTGCTGCATTTTAATTTCATGACAGATATGTTGAATGGGCGGCGTCGAGGGAAGGTGTGTGTGGGAGGGGCTGGGGTGGCAATGGACATTCTTCAAATTCTGTTTGTAAAGCAAAAGGTTTGATTTATAAGACCTATACTTTACAAAGATAAAAATCACTAATTCTTATTCAGCCGGACAAGAGTGTAGAAGTATCTGGACCACAAGGAAAGGGTATGGATAGTTTTTTATGAGCCGGTACATGAGATTTGGACTTGTCAAATATCTACAAAAACCTCTAATAAGCGTTTATTTTGGAGAAAATAGACGCCTAAAAGTTGTTTGGTGTATCCTTCAACATTCATACTTTGTATGTGCGAGATGCAAAAGCTCTGGCAAGGCCGTGTAAATGCACAGGCTCGTTGGAGCCTTCGCAGCACACCAATATAAGAAGAACCAACATCTCGAGTGCTGACCAATTTAAAGTACAACATAAGTGTGATTTTTAAAATATCATTGTGGACCATTAAATTATTTTATTATTCAGTATGAAAATTTGAACAGTTAAGATTTCGAACATCATATGAGTGCATACATTTAGACTGGCCAGTCTCTTTGCTATAAACATTAATTCCGAATTCGGAAATTCTTTTTTCTCACACTCCGTCTGAAAACTTTTACAGGTATATGTTTTGGCGTAAATTGTTCCATGAATGAATATACCCATCTGACATATTTTTATATGGAAATGTCCATGGGTGAATCTTAGCTTAGAACCGCCCAGTCTCTCTTATTGGGTCGAAGTATACCTGTTGTTACAGCTGATCTGTCAACCTTTATGACCTATCAACCCTGTTGACCTATTAACCATGTCGACCTGTGGAATGCATAATATCTTCCTAATGAAACCTCCAGGAATATTCGAATAGAAAAAAGACTGCGTTAAAAACCACAGCCACTGAAGAAGGCCCTATTATTCCTCTCATATCCTTAGGGACAGTACTGTTGTCAGGGGAAATCTTCAACAGGCAAACACATTTTGTTTGATTATTGTATGGGGCCCTTAGGCCCCCGCAGTAAAAGATATCAGCGAGATTCAGACCCCTGCTCTGTAAAATGATAGAGTCTGCAGGCGCTTTCTCAATATTGTATTCCAGTTTGTGAAAAGAATGTGTTTTATAGACTGCTACACCGACCTCGTACATGTGGATTGTGTAGCAGTCTAGTGTTTTGAAAGCTTCAAACTCACAGATTGAGACATCGCTGTGTTGCAGACTCATTTCTGCAAGACGCTTTCTGAAATTGTATTCCAGGCTACGAAACTCATGTGGTAAAACATGTAACCATTAGACAGACTGCTATGAAATAAAGACATCATGGGATGGTTCTTTTAAGGACCTTTTGGCCCGCGGCCGCATACTTTTTTTAAACTTAATAACTTTTCAACAAATAGGCACATCAACTCACTTCCTACCTTGTCCTTCTCCCCACAGAAGTCAAAACCTGGCAAATGAAAAATTAAGCCCCTATGGCCCAAAACTAGGTACCAGTGGAATATTTGTTATATCCCCATCAACACTTTTTCGATAGTGAAAATACACTGACCCCAACACAACTTATATGGAAAACGAAAGTTACCTGCACCTCACCAGCCCTATCACTCACTTTCAGTCTGTAGATTAATATTACACAATATTCAAAATCAAAAGGCGACCCTTTAATAACCAATTAGATTTTTGGCAAAATCTTTCCGAAAAAGGACACTTTTGGTGCTCATTATAAACAACTGACAGCTGCAGCCGATGCAATGTTCCCCACCACAAGCAGGGCTGTATTTTATGAAATTTTAGTTTCGTATTTCACTCAAACTTGTAGAAATACCCATCCTACAATACTTTTTAGCCAAGAAATCCTCATAAATCAACATTGTAAAAGATCATTGACGGTTTGGGCCTTATACGCTTATTTTTCTGATTCCCAGAACGTCGCTTTTGAGCTTCTAGTGTGGTGCATGTAGTATCAGTGCAATAGGTGAATCTAATGGCAAGAGCCAGCTAGCAAAATATTTTCAAAATTTCTACGCATTCGATATTTATGGCGGGTAGAAAGGGGAGGGGGTCTGAAATTTCATGAAAATAAAAAGTGCTTTAAAAAGTGATTTCCGCACATTTTCTTGATTTATTTGGTAGGCCTGGTGATTTTTTTATACTAAACATACCATATGCAGAGTATTAACGAATCACGATAATTGATGAAATTGTTTTAAAAACAAAATATGTTTTGTAATAAAATGTTTTTGGGGATATAATTTAGAACTTACCTGTATATTTTTGATTACATGTACCGTAAATAATGCAAAACTGAAAGCTCAACAATAGAAATAAATATTTTTGAAGGAATGAAAGTGTCCCATTTAGCATTGGAAAGTAAAACTGATTCTAACTAGATCCTTTTAATATTACGTTTGCTTTGTTTAAAGGGCATAGCATGTTGAATGTACTTAAAGTGTCTGAATATTTATGGTATACGTATGCATGTATATCCCTATATCAGACAATATATTGAATACTAAAGTATTTACCTATTATAGCTCTTTGCATGCCAGTGGATAAATTTGTCGTCTGCCAATAGCCTTTTGCAAACCGTTTGAACCTAGATGAAGACCAACAAAATGTCGGTCTTTATCTGGATACAAACTGTTTGACACTCTGATGTCGGTCCTGGGTGGTTTATTTTTGAAAACTTAATTTTGAAGAAAGTCAGCGGACGAAAATAAAAACATGAACAATTCCCTAGCATGCAAATAGATAAGTACAGCACGTTTGCAAAATAATGTGTCATTTGATAACAGTGAGATTTTTTCTTATGAAAAAATGCATAAAACCTTGCTAATTCTACTTTTAATCTTTAAGTACTTTATATTAAACTAGCACAGAATACAAAGCAATTTAGGAGATTGGTTATAGAGGACTTCATTACTGTCACTAATTTCTTACTTGGTAAAAAAGGCATTTTATGGGCTTAGGCCCTGGGTTTTTGGGCTGCTGAACATCTTTCCCCACCCCCCCCCCTTGTGCCAGCAAGCTACTTCCATACAATGTGTAAAATATGGTAACACATATACATGCAAAAGCTTTTGCTGGCACACGGGGGGGGGAATGATATTTTAAAAAATGTTTTCGGATCTCTATATATCTTAATGTAAAACTGATTGTTCTACCCCAAATTTTACATCTTTGAAGCATTTAATATCGAAAACGGATTTCACAGCCATAAAGTACTCAGGTCAGGATAGCTTCACGGTGAATAAAGGGACGATTGACAAACTTTTATTTTCACAGAAAATCGTAGGCATTTACCCATTCACGATTTTTGTCATCTGCTGACTTTTTTTAAAATCCAAACATTCTTTCAGGAACATTATCAGAGTGTTAAACATTTTGGAACCAAATCAGGACTGACATTATGGCAAGCCTCATCTGGGTCCAAAAGGTTATAAAGAATATAATCAGACGACAATAGCATTTCGTCAGGGTCAGACAAAAATGACTTTCATAAAGAGAAATATATTATTTGGAAGTTATGACATTCTCAAAAATAGTGTCTGATCAGACTGCTCTATAAATTGCTTCTAGATTTAAAAGAAAAAGTCACTGATCAGTCTGCTACCCATCAGTTCCCTAATATACATTTCAAATACACAAAATTATCTTGCAGCCTGACATTGCATTTTCCAAACTTATCTGAATCTCCGTATCGAGATCAAAGCAAAACTAGTACTGCTGACCTGGGAAATTGTGCATTACGTAATTTGACATGAAAAGAAAAGCTGACCTGTTTAATACAAAATGAGTCTGAAAATCAATACATACATGTATGCCAGACCGACAAAACATATTGCTGTTTTTTTCACACCTGTTTTCACGGATTATGCACACTGTCACTGATGGTTTATAGCAATGCTTATTAAAGGTAAATAAGCGAATTATCCTGAGTTTTATTTCTAATGGGACCGAAAAAGGAAAGTTGGGGGTAATAAAAAACATAAAATCGATAACTGGGTACTTTCATTATTATTTTAAATTTCGAAAAAAAAAAATTGGTTGGGGTACCCCAGAACCAGATAATAAAAAGTTATGGCCTTAGCATCAAAGCAGTACGGTGAATGGTCCTTGTACACAAAATAAAAGTTTTTGACAGGCTTGTAGCACTATGAACCCAGATCAGTCAGCCCCTGTTCTAAATCCAACTAAGTGACACTAAATGTCCTGAGAGACACCACAAAACATTCAAATACAGCAATTTTGTTGTGCTGTCCCATGCAGATGACAAATATAACAAAAATATGGCTGATGCAAAATTCTTACCCAGCATGCAAAGAGTTAAAGCTACTTGCAGGTAAAGGGTAAGTCAGTATTGTTGCATCAACCAGGGACATGCAACTTTTACTCGCCAGATGCTTGCTGCTTCATTCACTGTTGTCCCTTTGAAAGGGTCACTTTTGTCTCATAGCTGTTAACTTTTTCGATGGAAAACGTTTTACGAGTGTGCTTGCTCCACGGATGGACTTTTATTTAAGTTTTCAAACGCAATTACGGATAAATGGATTAATACACATGGATTCATATGTAAATCATTTTAAGGTAAGTCGATGAGTCGTCTCTTTGCCCGTCTGATTGTATTGGCAATGAAGGGGTACTTTATGCGCGCAACTCCTCCTAAATCTCTGCACAGTCTGATCAGCGTCTTTAGTAAATTATCTCTGGAAATTTAATAACTTACACTTACCCTTTCAACATTGAAATTTCAAGATTCTAGTTAGTCTCTGTAGCTAAAAAGGCTTTTTTGGTTCTTAGTTTGTCAGAAGTTACGAAGAGCGTCTTTACGGATATGCGAATTCGGGGTTTCCGGAAAGGTTATACCCAAACCAGTCTGCTCGGCTACAGAGACTACTTAGAAAAATTAGATATCGCTAGTTCCAATATATTGCAGTTAGTGCTACTAGATTATTATATGCCGAAGGGAAAGTTCTAAGATCTCTAAGTGGGGGTTAAGTTTTTTATCCTTTTTTGCTGAACCATCACACGTGTGTATATTTTAAGTTGAGGTGGATTTTGCAGGTTATGTGAATCCTTGAGCAATCCATGCTTACTCGCCTATGAGATAAGTACCATTATACCGTGCTGGCTCGGTTGCAGTTTGCTCATACCAATATTTAAAGTTAAAGTAAACAGTACAATATCAGTTTTGTTTGTTTGATTGTTTTGATTATTTACGTCCCATCAACAATCTTTCAGTTATAAAGGGACGGAGCTTCCTGGGTTGAACTAGTACTAAGCAAGGATTAATGTTCTTGCTCAATTACACAGCGCAGTTACGCCGGTGATCGAATCCACGGCCCCTCGGTCTCGAGTCAAGCGCTATACCGCCACTGCGCTCCCAAGCAATATCAGTAATTGGGAGACTTTGAGGTCTACGTAAATTCGGGATTTTCATCCGACTTGAGCTGTACAACACTGATGCCATGCTATAAGCTACAAATATCACTGCCAACGTGGCACCCGGTTACCCATCTATTTCGCGAGCCCTGTCGAGTCATAACTAATGAATTCCATAGCGTACACGTGCTCACTTTGGACACATAAATTCCCTCTGGCCAGCCAGAAATTGGCTGATTAGCAGATACTTAGCTAGTTTTTTTTAATTTAAAGGCGCCAATTGAGTCAGAACGCGCAACAATGCATACGTGATAATTCCAAATGAAAAACAAACACTCCCATATATGGTAATAATAAGCCTAAGTTGACCTTGTCCTATTTTAATTTAATTTTCTCTCTATTAGGTAACTTAAAGACACATTTCAAAAAACATACTGGAGAGCAACCATACAAGTGTGATACATGCGGCAAAGCCTTCTCTCGAGTCGATAGCTTAAACGAACATGTTAGAATTCATACTGGGGACAAACCATACAAGTGTGATGCATGTGGCAAAGCCTTCTCTCGAATCGATAGCTTAAACCAACATGTCAAAATACATACTGGAGAGAAACCATACAAGTGTGATACATGTGGTAAAGTCTTCTCTCGAGTCAGTCACTTAAACCAACATGTTAAAATACATACTGGAGAGAAACCATACAAGTGTGATACATGTGGTAAAGCCTTCTCTCAAGTCTCTAGCTTAAACGAACATGTTAGAATACATACTGGGGACAAACCATACGAATGTAGTATATGTGGTAAAGCCTTCTATCAAGTCAGTGACTTAAACGAACATGTTAAAATACATACTGGAGAGAAACCATACAAGTGTGATACATGCGGTAAAGCCTTCTCTCGATTCGACAGCTTAAGCAAGCATGTTAAAATACATATTGGAATGAAACCGTTCAAGTGTGATACATGTGGTAAAGCCTTCTCTCAAGTAGGTAACTTAAAGACACATCTCAAAATACATACAGGAGAGAAACCATACAAGTGTGATACATGTGGTAAAGCCTTCTCTATATTAGGTAACTTAAAGACACATCTCAAAATACATACTTGAGAGAAACCATACGAGTGCAATACATGTGGTAAAGCTTTCTCTCAAGTCACTAGCTTAAAGGAACATGTTAAAATACACACTGGAGAGAAACCAAACAAGTGTGATACATGTGGAAAATCCTTCTCTCATGTAGTTTACTTAAAGACACATCTCAAAATACATACTGGAGAGAAACCATACGAGTGTTCTAGCCGATAGAACATTTATCAGCAGGTTTAAAGTCAAAGATAATTCTCAGCCCCACTATTTTGTAATATACTAGAGGACTTTGAAAACGCATCACCATATTTTTGCACTTTTCTTGCAAACAGAATATGCGATTGAAAAGTTACTCGCAGGTTTTAATGTGCAACTCAGAATTGGTATGAATCAGTCATTAATTTGACTGCACTATCACGCGACGCTGCTGATGACGTCACAAGGGTACATACAGCATCCAGCACCTTTCTGCACAAATTAATGAAGCGTGTTTATTATTTTTATGTTTAAACTGTGGCGTATATGATGCCATGTTACCAAAAGAATTAATAGACTTTTTCTAATTAAAAGTAATTGATAACTTCAAAATTTCGAAAATAAACGTAACATTTGAACATCAATTTATAGCTCCTTTTTAGAAACATCTGCGTTGGTTACCTTCATGCACGCTTTCATTACTGAAATTGATTACATACACTGACAAGCATGTGGGGAAGACGTTTTGATGTAAATCGTTGCAGGAGATCTGCTGTCATGTGATCGAGAACGCCTTAAAAATTTACGTTAACGTCACTTGCACAATACAAAAGACACGTGATACAAGCGTAATTTATGAATTATCTGTCATTTGTGTATGCCCTTAGCCTCTCCCAATAAAACCAGACGTAAGAAATAGAAACTTTGAAAGGTCCAAGACGTTGAATTTTATTACTAGACTATAGAAATCAGGGTGGGTGGGGTATGTCGATAATTTTAAAGGGGTGTTTTTTTGAGCATACCAAACTGTCAATTCATTTCTAATCCTTCAATGATGAATGTGCAATCGTGAAAGAAGCAAAGGACACAAATTCGTTGAGCCAGGAATCAATACTAACGCGTGTTAAATTGCAGCTGAATTTGTGTCCTTCAAAATTGACCACCCCTGTCTTAAAACGGATACTTTTTCAATACCTTAAAATTAATTTACAGCCATGCAATTTCTAGGACACACTACAAGATGGTTAGACAATGATATGCAATAATATTTATCTCGCTGACATTCTCAGGGTTTGTGAAATAAAGGATTTAATCTTGGTGATGCGTTTTCAAAGTCCTTTAGTATACGAAAAAATGCAACCCTAAAGCATAACTCCCTGCCAAAGCGAAAAAATGCAACTGTATAGCATAATTTCTTTCCAAAATCAGTAAGAACTACCCACCAGGACATGCTTTTGCTAAGCCTTTATGTTGATATTTCACGATGAAAGATTTATATGTAAAAACCCTTAGTCCATGGGCCCGGAGAGGTCACCATGCACCCCCCTAAGGGCTCTCTGGGAGTGGTATATTATTGTTTATTGGACACCCCTGATTAAGAATCAAGATGTTAGCACTCGATATCTTGTGTCCCATCCACCATTTTGGATGGTTTCAAGATGGCCACCATGATAAAAAAACTGCCTATATAGTGTAATATCAGCCTCCTACCATCCATTATGCTTACTTTTATTAGCTGACCATTTATATTTAAGATCGTCAACTCCATTTCAGTTATTAAAGCTAAATATAAGGTCTTAACATACTATTTTTGATATGGCGGCCAATTTGAAAAACAAATTTCGCATATTTTCGTTAATCTTAAAGTTTCAATGAGCTTCTACAATACAAATGTATATATACATGTTATGTCATTATTTTGGAGATGTTTTTACTGTCAGCATTAATTTAGTCTTGAAGTATTTTATTTATCGCAAAGTCATCATCTTCAAAATAACGGATAGGCTGTATACAAGGTAACCCCACCCATTTTAATAAGTAAATTATTTCTAATGTAAATAAACATAACTACTCTTCTGTATGCATTTTCTCACTGGCATTATATATCAATTTTACCTTAGTTATATTCAGAATCCTCATTATTGAAGCATACATTTTAGAACTTCTATTTGGACCATTAAGGGTGTAGCATACGTTACATTTTACAACAAACCAAACTAAAAAGACAAATAGCCTCTGTAGAAGCTGTATAATATAATATTTACAAATGGGCCCATGCTTTGTATTTACCTTATATTAAATCGATTTATATTTTACAAACTGCAGTGATTATTCTGCATTAATCGCAAAGTCCTTTTCAAAATCATTGTCAAACTCCTCTGAATGGGACAGGTCATCATTGTCAATCAAGACCTTTGGAAAACAGCCTCCATCAAACCAAAGATGCATCATATTGCTATCACCATATGTCAGCCATCCATATCCATGAAATGGATGTGAAACTAACATTTTGGGGTATCGGTCCTCCTCCAAAATAACAATGTTGCACATGTTACTTTAGAGAGTCATGGTACATATAATACAAATTGACTATATTTAAACCAAATTCCAAAAGTTGATTATTTTAAGTATTTTGTTAATCTATATATTTTGAGTGCTTTTTTATTAGCAATGAGATGTTTTCTCCTCAAACATTTATTATCCGATCGAAAAAAACAACAACAATAAAATAATAGTAGCTATGACAAACACAATTATATATATATATAATATATATATATATATATATATATATATATATATATATATATATATATATATATATTCACTATAATGAAATATGCATGTATTACTTTATAACTTTCTTAGCGCGAGTTTCACTGAAGCTTTATAAGCTATTCACACATATTGTACAAATTATACCTGAAACAGGAAATGACTTTCATATAAGCCTAGAGCTTACTGTCAAATACTGTATCCATTGGAAATGTATATATTGCATGATTGTAGAATATTTCATAAAAATATTGTTTAAACTAAACTAACATCATTATCATATTCTTCCTTCTGCAACCAATGTGCAGCCAATCTTCAATGGTTAAAGTACATTTCAAAAGATCCATACCTCTAGTGTTTCAGGGATTGAGGGTTCAAGCACCAACTGGGGCGGCATTTCTCCCCTGGTTTATGTACATAGATTTGGCTATCTTAATGTCGAAGATCAATGTCTGCATGGGTACAATCAATTTTGCTGGGCGGGTCAAGCACTGTTTCGAATGGGATCAACTCGAGCTGAATAAATGCCATGATGGCTTTATAGGTTCAATTGGTTAGGGGGTAAAGCAGTTGTTGAATGACAATGCCTGTATGAATCCATATCCTCCTACTTCTCAGTATTTAGATAGCTCTCTCTTGTGCATGCGGAGCGCTATGCGTTGCTATATGGGGCGGTATGCCATAAAAATTTAAGTGAGTATGATCAGGAAATACCACAATCACAAACTGCAGACAAACCCGTGGCATCGTGGGGAAGAGCCGCTCAACCACGAGTCACCAGGAAAACGAAGCTAAGCAACCATGTCTCTCTTCTCCATCAAGATAATTGCAAAACTAGAATGGACACAAAGTATTAAACGCACAACAAAACACAACTCCTTCTCATTTTCTTGTCCCTGGCCTTCAATTCTTGAATATTATTTCTGCATATATGTATTTGATCGTCAAAATCGTAATTAATGATGCCCAAAGTAGTTAAAAAGGCCCAATTATCATCCTCTAAGTAGGAGGGGAAAAGGTCTGTAGCGGTTCAAAAATGTCTAAAAATGCGTTTTATTATATCTGGTTATCCCACCCACTTTTAAGGCACATTATTGTTACAAAATTAATATCAAATTCATTTTTCCGCTTACCACATAGACATTTGTGGTTGTTTTGCTCATATATAGATGCCTTTTTGCTACAAGTAATTTATCCAGGATACATGTAACTTAAAAAAACAAAAAAAAAAATTGTTGATTTTTTGTCGATTTTCTTGCAAAAAAAATGATGGCGGTTTCCATGGCAACAGATCAAGAAGTAGAAAAAAAATCATATATTAATATTTTATACTCAGCTATATTTTAAGCACATTGAAACTTGCATTATAACCAGTTGGAACAATTTTAAATTACTAAAAGACGCAATTATTTTTATTTTTTAACTTTGTGACAGAATCTCAATTGTTTCCGTGGTTACGGCTAGAAGGAGGCAAAAACCCACAATAGTTTTTTAATCTTATGAAAGATCAATACCACTTCAAACTTATCATTAACTGCATGTACCTCTCAGTAGGCGGGGTAATGGCCTGTAGCGGTTCAAAAATGCTTAAAAATATGTGTTTTCTATATCTGGTTACCCCACCCTTTTTTAAGGCACATTGTTGTTAACTAAATACCAAATTCATGTTTCCACTTATCACATCGACATTTGTGGTTGTGTTTGCTCATATACAAATGCCTTTTGGCTACACGTAATATTATCCTGGATACATTTAACTTAAAAACAAAAAAACAACAACAAATTTTCGTTGATTTTTTACCAATTTTCTAGCAAATAATTTGATGGCGGTTTCCATGGCAACGGATCAACAAAAAGAAAAAAATCATATATTAACATTTTATAGTCAACTATATTTTAAGCACATTGAACCTTGCATTATAACCGTTTGGAACATCTTTTAACAACTTAAAGGCGCGATTATTTTGATTTACATTTTGCGACAGTACCCTGCTTGTTTCCATCGTTACGGCCAGAAGGAGGTAAAACCCCACGCATGTTTATTAATCTTAGAAAAGGTGAATAACACTTCTTACTTATCACCAACTGTATATGTCTCTTAGAAGGCGGGGGAATCGTCTGTATTGGTTCAAAAATGTCTAATAATAGGGTTTTTCTTTATCTGGTTACCCCACCCACTTTTGAGGTACATTATTGTTACAAAATGAATACTAAATTCATTTTTTCGCTTATCACCTTAATATTTATATTTGTTTTTGTCGATTTATAAATGTCTCTTGGCTACACATTATTTTGTCAGGATATATTAATCTTTAAAAAACACCAATTTTCATTGATTTTTTTGCACAAATTATTGCCAAAATCTTCGATGGCGGTTTCCATGGCAACGGGTCAACTAATATAAAAAAAAAATTACATGGATAATTTGTTTTTGGGCGACTGCACACAAACTGTGAAAGTTTCATCAAAATCGGTGACTATGCGTACCCATCCATGTTTGGTGCTTACAGAGAATGGCTCTTATTTTTTTTAAATTATCTGAAAAAAGTTATTGATCACTGAAATTGATTGATTTTCTTTTTTGCCAGACAATCTTATCATGTCCAATTTTAGGGAGGTTAGCTTTATTGACCCCACTCCGTGATCTCCCTGGTACAGCTTGCATATTTTGTCACCAAATGAGGACAAGGACATGTTGATCCTCATTTGGCGATTTTCATCTTTTCACAAAAGATTAAATGTCAGTGTAAATCTGTAATTTGTCAGATATACGCTTCATTCTCTTATCAACTTAACCAAATAGTTCAAACTTTTCTTACTTTGAAAAAGCTACTAACTTTTCCTTAACAATATTTGATATTGCAGTTCGCGCCAAAGATATGAAATGGATTCATAGGGAAAATTTACGAAAATATTTGGTAATGACTTTTTGCCTCATACCATCTAAAATAGTAAGTGAGTATGATCAGGAAATACCACAATTTGAGTTTGCCTAAAATAGTTTTACCTTTAACACAGGGGTTGTTACGACAGTATGAGCCAGTTAAAACTTTATGCGGTCATAAATTTGATTATAGCTGATAGTTGCATAGCCATAGGAAACCCTGATCATATAGAAATTCCGCCACATGTACAGGACATATTGGCTTACCGTTGAACATTAAGCAACCATAAAAACAAATTACCGAGACTGCTCTTGTCTAAATTGTGGCGTCTTTAATGTGCACAGTCTGTTTGATATGTCAGTGCTTTGAGGGTATGTTTGCAGATTTACACTGACAGATATTCTTTTGTGAAAAGATGAAAATCGTCAAACGAGGATCGAAATGTCCTCATTTAGTGGTAAAATATGCAAGCTGTGCCGGGGAGCTCCCCGATTATGGTAAAAGAAAAATGATAACCTTCCTTGACCAGATTTCCTGGTAAAAAAAGAAAATCAATCAATTTCAGTGATAAATAACTTTTTTCCAAGATCATTAAAAAATTACGGCAGCACTGAGGGGACATGTGAAAAAAATATTTATCTCGTTCCCACGACATAAGATCTCGTTCCCACAACATAATTATCTCGTTCCCACGACATAAGATCTCGTTCCCACGACATAAGATCTCGTACCCACGACATGCTTATCTCGTTCCCACGACATAATATCTCGTTCCCACGACATAATTATCTCGTTCCCACGACATCTATATCCAATGAAAATGAGCCATTACTGACCTTCGCCATTTTTGTTAGGCCTACAATGTGTTAGATAACAATACTAGATATATAAAAGGTAAGTTCGTTTTGCCATGTTAAACAAGCTGTTGATTTATTTAAGAACTGTTCTAACATATGCTGGATCAAAAGATCCACATTGTGAACATGACCATACAAAAGCTGATCTGAATTTAAAAGGGTAACGCAACTCAAAATCAATTTAGGTTCCATCAAACTGATCCATCTTCTGGTCGATCTATTCAATTGATTTCCCTTTCTGATTTCATGATATGTTTTGTTCTGAAAATGACATCTGCTTATTATGTCTGCTGCAATTATTTAAACGACTCTAACCATGGAAGCAAACAATATGAACACCATGAGCCTTAGGAGCAGTCTGATATGGAACTATATTTTAGCAATAAATGCAACTATAGCACATCAGCAGATGAGAAAACAGACGACACGTTAATTCTGGGAAATGGGAATAAAACTAGATTGTACACATTGCCTTCTGCAACAGACAGTGCATGCCAATACCAACAAAATGACCTGTCCAACCAGCGAATACTTTTTCTGTGTGCATGGAAAACACTAATTACTTACAATTGTAACTACCTGTACCCATCCAGTGTACACTCAGATTTATCTGGGTTCATGCAAAAGTTGTTCTGAATATTCCCTGGGCGCATATTTCATTGTATTCGTTCAGGCATGTACCGCACCATATACTTGTACAAGCAAAATTTAATGAATGTTCTGTCAAAATTGCAGATTTTAGCAAGCCATACAACTATTGGAGTGCCTGTGTCATTTAAATTGTCTAGTATTTTTTTTGAAAAAAAAATGGTTTTAAATTATGGCTATATACAGGGTGTCCCAAAAGGTATGAAACATTTCTAAACTTGAATAAAAGTCCAACCTTTAAGCTTGGCATACCTAAATACCCTAAATATAAAATAATATATGTCAACAAGAGATATGCTCCAGACACTAAAAGCCTAGAAATGAGGCCAGAAGTCAATGTTAAGGTCAAAGTGACATAAAATGGTATGCACCACTCCGCCATCCCAAGAGGAATCAACACACCAAATTTGGGATTCCTACATCAAATAATATAGGAGATATGCTCGAGACATGATTATTCTAGAAACTAGGTCATAGGCCAAGATCACAGTGACCTAAAAATGGTTTGCGACACATCAGCATCAAAAGATGTACCCATACAGCAATTTTGGGAGTCCTCCCTCAAATGAAATATGAGATATGCTCCTGACAGGATTATTCTAGAAAGTAGGTGAAGGTCACAAAACTAATACATGACACTCTGCCATCCAAAGATGCAACCACACACCAAATTTGGGATTCCTAGCTCAAATAATATACAAAAAAATGCTCTGAACATGATTATTCTAAAACCTAGGTCAGAGGTCAAGGTCACAGTGACCCAAAAATGGTATGCGACACTTGGTCATCCCAAGAGGCATCCACACACCAAATTTGAAATTCCTACCTCAAAGAATATAGAAGTAATGCCGATTCTAGAAACTAGGTCAGAGATCAAGATCACAGTGACCCTAAATGGAACAGGACAATCCGCCATTCAAAGATGCATTTACACTCCAAATTTGGAATTCCTACCTCAAATAATAAAAGATATATGCTCCAGATATAATTATTGTAAAAACGAGATCAGAGGTCAAGTTTAAGGTCAAAGTGACCCGTAAATGGTACACGACACTCCACCATCCCAAGATGCATCCACACACCAAATTTGGGATTCCCATTTCAAATAATATAAGAGATATGTTGTGGACATGATTATTCTACAAACTATGTCAAAGGTCAAAGTGACCCACAAATGGTATGTGGCACTCTGCCATCCAAAGATGCATTCACAAACCAAATTTGGGATTCCTACCTTTAATAATATAAGAGATATGCTCAGGACACGATTATTCTAAAAACTAGGTCAGAAGTCACGTCACAGTGACCCATAAATGGTACACGACACTCAATCATCCCAAGATGCATCTACACACCATTTGGGATTCCTATCTCAAATAATAAAAGAGATATGCTCTGGACACAATCATTCTTAAAACTAGGTCAGAGGTCAAGGTCACAGTGACCCTAAAATGGTATGTGACACTTCGCCATCTGATGATGCATATACAGGCCAAATTTGGAAGTCCTATCTCAAAGAATATAAGAGGTATGTCCTGGACACAATAATTCTTAAAACTAGGTCAGAGGTCAAGGTCACAGTGACCCAAAAATGGTATGTAACACTCGGTCATCCCAAGATGCAATTATACAGCGAATTTGGAATTCCTATCTCAAAGAATATGAGATATGCACCTGACTCAATGCAGTTTCTAGAAACTAGGTCAGAGGTCAAGTTCAAAGTCATAGTGACACAATTATGGTACACGACACTTTCTCGTCCCAAGATGCATCCACAAACCAAATTTCAGATTCCTACCTCAAATAATATAAGAGATATGATCCGGACACGATTATTCTAAAAACTAGGCCAGAGGTCAAGGTCAAGGTCACAGTGACCCGAAAATGGTATGCGACACTATGCCGTCCCAAGATGCATCTACACACCAAATTTGGAATTCCTATCTCAAAGAATATAAGGGATATGCACCGGACACAAAGCGGGACAGACGGACGGACTTACGTCGTCCAATATTGAATATGGGGCCAGTTTATAAAGGGCCATTTATTAGGGGCCAAGTGTCCAAAATAACTGGCCAGTTTAGCTCTGAATTGGCCCATTAACATCAGACTGACAAGTTACTGAGGGCCATTTCCAGTTTAGACGTCCATCACCATTGAAATAAAATGACACTGTTTAAGAAGTTTATTTTATTACCTCCCCTGAGGTCCCCTGAATCATTTTATGCATCTTACAGAAACTTACATAGGGCCATGGCACCTTGTTAAGTAATGGCCCCTTGTCTATCTCCAGAGAACTAAAAAGCCCCCCAAATCCATATCAGAAGCATGGACGGACAGTGTGATTACTATATGCCTCCCAAAGAACCTTTGGGGGCATAAAATTTATTTCAAGGCAGTGCTAGCCTTATCCTCAGTAAACAGTATGTTACTGGTAACGTCAAATATAGTGTCATCAAATTAGTCAATATAAATGATTTTTTGAACTGAAATAGGCATAAACGTGATATTTTAGGCAAAATGCGTTACTTGTAATGAAATTGTTCACTTTTTAAAGTAAGTAAGGGTGCAAAGATCAGGAATCGATACAATCAACTACCACACTTGACCTAGGATACCAATGGGAAAGTGACAAACTCTCAGTTATACACCATAAACGAGATCCAAGAGGTCAGCCCTTTCCCAGCAGGTGACCGCAAGGTACAAATAAACGAACACAAAGGCATAACAAACACAAGACAGAAAAACATAAAAGATCCACAAAAGAAGTACCACCTTGGAACGGTCAGTACAATATTTTACTGGAGAGCTTAAACCAGTTTCACGGCGCCAACATCCCCCTTAATTCTGATGTAGACTAGGAGGACACATTTTGGAAAGTGACAAAACACAGCACACACAATAGCCAAGAGGTCAGCCCTTTCCCAGCAGGTGACCACAAAGTTACACGGAACAGACGCGACAGCATGACACACATCAACATGAAGCATAACTAACAAAAACGATCCACAAAAGAAACATCGCCTTGGAACGGTCAGTGAAATATTCACTGGAGGGCTTAAGCCGGTTTCACAGCAAAACCCCTAGCTTTTATGTTAAGGCATAAAACAAAACAATAGTGGCGCACTTCGAATCGAACTAAAGTTCCTACTATAGTTCTTACGTAATAGATGCACACTCACGTTTACACCCGAACGGCTAAAAAAGGAACTTTTAGTTCGTTGGCAAGTAAACAAAAATGATAGCCCTGAATGCGCCACTTCAATTCTTCATCGTAGACAAAAAGGATGTTATAAACTGCACAGCGCTTTCTTATAATCAATTTCGAATAAGTGGGAAAAAAAATTATACTCAGCTAGGTTTATTTTACAAAAACATATCATTTTGAGGTTACTGACCAATCTTGAACCCATCGTGCTTGATCATGAACCCATCGTGCTAGATAGGTCTAGAGTAGGGAACCAGCCTATCTACTTGAGTAACGGTGCTCTGACTCGCCGTTGATCTCTAGTAGGTTCGTGACGTCACCCTAGTAGCGACAATAGGTGTTCAAATCAAACTTAAGTTACTATAGTAGGGACTATAGTTCGATTCGAAGTGCACCAGTGTCATACAAACACATCGATTGGTTTTGTTTTATTACATGTACACTTAACTGTCATATGAAAGTTCAAACTAAACACCAGGTATCAGTGGCCTTTATAGAGAAAAGTGGCTGGATGGGATAACAATAAAGTACACACCTAATGATATTGCCAATACATTTAGTTAAAGTAACTGTATCATCTAAATGACTTGGGCCATATACAAGAGCAGTCTCTTCAGTATTATTACATGACATTAAAATTACAGCGTGTTGGTTACCATGGAAACATACTTGATTTTGTAAAGCTAAAAGGTCTTTTAAAATACTCATTCTGAACAAGGTGGTTAATAATTTGAGTCTTGATTATAAAACTTGAGGAACACTAAGAAAGACAAAAGCTATAACAAAAAAGTGTAGACAAAATATATATTTTCAAGAGCAAGCATCAAGAAATGAATATCAATAAAATGCTGCAACAAGATATATAGATATATAGCCAAATAGATATATAGCCAAAGCAGTAAAAACTGCGTGAAACAGAAAATTAGAACCCATTTTTAAAAGCTCAACCTTGCATTGTCATAAAATAAAATCAAATCAGAATATAGCGTTATATAATTTCTATGTATAGTACGTTAATCAATAAGCAATTTATCTCTGTGGAGTCAAATCATAAAAGACTTTCAAAACGTGTCATTTGTTTTGGGACACCCGCTACATGTAATGCAATCGGTCAGTGTACACTTGAATGAAATTTTTAAAAAAATCTGTTCAAAATTGCACAGATTTCACATTTGTACAAAATTTGAAATCCGTGCAAACCTAAAAAGATTTGGAACTATTCTAAAGAGTGAAACAGCAAAGTAGAGATATCATAAAATGGATAATATTATCTTTCAACATGTTGTGTCAGCTTACTTTTGAAACTGTTAAAGTGCATCTTAGTTCAGCAGAATTTGGGCGAATTTAATGAGGACCTCTAACTTGATTTTAAACTTTTTTTATTTGTTGATTCTGGTAGTGCATATATTGTCCTTGAAAAATCCAAGTGATTTCACAGAATTGTTCCTCTCGCATGATACTCTCTACCAAAATTGCACATATGGTTCCACTCCATTGTAAAAGGGGCCACCAGAGCGCCAGATAAGAAATAACTTTAAATGACATCTCTTCCTGAACCATTTTTCCAAATTCAAAATAATTTCACAGAATTGTTCCTCATGACGTCTTCTACCAAAATTGCACAAATGGTTCCATTCCGCTGTAAAAGGGGCCTCCAGAGCTCCAAATAAGAAATACATTTAAACAACATCTCCTCCTGAACCACTGGTCCAAATTCACTGAATTGTTCCTCATGATGCCTTCTACCAAAATTGCATAAATGCGTTGCTCCACCAAACAATGGAGCTTTCAAAGCTTTAAATAAATAAAGTGTTTAATGACATTTTCTCTTGAACCACTGGTCCAAATTCAAAATAATTTCACAGAATTGTTTCTGATAATGCCCTTAACCAAAATTGTACAAATGGCTCCACTCCACTGAACAAAAGGGCCGCCAGGGCTCCAGTTAAGAAATATATTTTTTTCAAATTCTGCCCCTGGGGCCCAAAATCCCCCATATAAAAATAAAACTAGTTTTTTTTAGAATATGGTCATGTTGCATATCAAATTAAAGCAGCTTACAATAACATATTAGCAAATGTTTTACATTTACACTTACACTCAAAAGGTTGATTTGTTTTCTTTTCTGAAAGTAGTCATGTTGCATTATCAAATCAATTAGAATGAAGCATATGACACCATGCATGCAAATGTTCTGCCCTTTTACACACCATTGGCTTCTGTATGGGGATAAAATGTAAAAACATTTTTTTCTGAAGAAGGTTATGGTGAACATCACATTATGGCATTAAAATGATTGACATTATGCACACCCCTGGCCTTTTTGGGTTGGGTAAAAATGCCAGACATTGAAACTGTGCAGATAAGTATAATTTGATTGAACTTGATAGGCTTCGGTTATGATCTGGGTGTTATCCAAGATGGACTTAAGTGTTGGAGAATGGAATTTATATTTTGTGGTAAACATCTTCTTCTCCTGACAAGGATTCAGGTGAGCGGTCTTGGGCCTATGGGTCTTCTTGTTACTATAGTCCTTAACGGTAAAAGTCAAATGAGTACCAGACTTTTACACTTGGGCTAATGGGAAGAAATTGGTGAAAAACAATTTTCATTTTTAGCCTCATAGGGGGACTGAAATAGCCCCTTAATGTACGTAGCTCTTTGTACATGACATACTCTTTTTCATAGTATATTTTTGTTATTATTAGTAGATAAGGCGTCAACTCTCAATTTAAATCCCCTTGCATCAGTTTCTGCTATCTGCCAGAACCCAATACGAGTATTCATGACATTATATTTTACGAGGGACGTTCCAAATGTTCCGATCTTTACCTTGAAGCTTTGTCCAGAGATATTTTTGAGAGGCATACTATGCACCATTCAAAAGAACTGTCCCTTTACCTTTATAATGATGCTAATATTTTCTCGCCGTACTGTTTCGTCTTATAATTACAGCATATTATATATCGCCCAGTCGTTTTCATGTTATAGAATTATAATAATATTTGAATCTGAATATTTCAAGCTCGGCATCTTTAAAACCAAAAAATAAACCTGCATTGTAGTTTTACTATTTGTTACTTATATTGTCAATTCAAATGTTAGAATGGCGACAGGTCGTGTCAAATCAATTTTTATAGCACAATACGCAATTCTTATGACGTCATTGAAATTGACAACGACGTCATTTTTAATACATTGCAGAATTTTTATTTCTGAGAATTTTATATTTTCAACTATTAAGTTGGACTAAAACATGCCGAACTTAATATAGGCAAATTTTTTAAGACCAATATTATTTTGATTACAAAATATCTTATTGTAAAAAGTTTCATTTTTTACCAAAAAAAGGATTGATTTTAAATAAGAATTTTTCAATATGTTATTGGTTTCAGATTGATGCTTTGTGCTCAATTAAATCACATATTGCATCATTTTACGATGTAGTGCACCTTCGGACAATTGATTGGGTTTTATTTTTAGATATACACATGCAAATTTTTGTACATCTGAAAATTGACCTAATTTGTGGTCACGTTTGAATTTTCTTATGTGGGTTACAATCAATCTCAGGCAATACTGACTTTTCATAATTACTTCAGACAAAACTAAGTTCATCTGAGTTTGGCCAATTTCTTTTAACCTTTATTACAGCTGTTGTTATGGCAGTTTGGGCTGGTCAAAACTTCAAGTGGTCGAAATTTGATTATAGCTGACAGTTGCAAAACCATACATTAAAGGGCCAAAGAAACCCAGATCATATAGAAAGTTCGCCATATGTACAGGACATGTTGGCTTATGAATGAATATTGAGCAGCCATGAAAACGAATTGCTGAGACTGCTATTGTCTGAATTATGAGGTCTCTAATATGCACAGTCTGCTTGATAGGTCAGTACATTGAAGGTTTGACTGTTTTGGGGTAGATTTCCGGTTGCTCCTTCAAGTTACATAATACTTGGCAAGCGGTGATAGACAAAGAATATATTATTATTTGGTACAATTTTCAGCCATGCTGCATTGCTGGTAACAGAGATATCACGCCAGGATCATAATTTCGTAACATCCCTCGTATATCAATTTTCCCTATTTAAGTCTAATTGCCTTTTCTCTTCTTTCAGATGAATCAGATGGATTGCAGACTTTATTAGGATTTGTGAAAGGATTAGATACCATACGCTCTCTTGGGTTTGACCAAAGTCAAAGGCTTAAATTTCATCATCCGAACCCAGTGGATGAATACGACGGTTACGCCAATATATTAACTGTTCCTGTCTTTATGAGTGATTATGACTTGTTTTAGGAAATACATTCTTCAGCTATTAGTTTCTGTTGTGTTTTAACAAACGCATAAATTGCTGCACCAAAGAATGTCATGCAGCTTACTTACAAATACTATTGTTGTTTAGGGTGATTTTTAAAATTATCATGGTATTTGAACTATTTGAAACTATTATTTCAAAATAATACAATTATTTTGTTTAAATTGTAAAAACCTTACTAACTAAGTTATTTTCTGCATCCAAATGAGCACAGTGTTTAAAGTCTTATCAATTACACTGAACATTTATCGACAAGAGGCATAGTATGTCATTCTAAACAAGCCCTTATCTGGAATTAACTTTTACGATAAAGATAAGTTTTGTTTTCTTCAATGCAGTCATTTAACATGTATATACATATGCTTTATTGCAAATATGTTGAATTTGGCAGAAAACAATACAAATTACTTATATTAAAATCATGCTATGGAAAAATAACAACATTTTAGTGCCATTTTATTCCATTGTGTCAAACGCTCTTGCTATTTATGCTCACAACTAGTTCCTTCATCCCTAGAACACGCAATAAGAGAAGCAATAACTTCTCGTTCATTAACATCTAAAGCCTGCAAACAAGTATATATGATTAAAGTCATAGTTTACTGGTTTGTATCTGAAATTGCATATTTTACAGTTAATTTAGACTTCCACTGCAATTTTAATCTGATGAGCAAACCAATGGTCGTGCAATTTTAATCTAACAAGTACAGGTAAAGGGTATATAGGTAAATTGCTCTAAGGTGTATATCAAAAGGGTCGTGCAAGATTATATTGCAGACCAAGGGTCCTGTAAGACTCACATAGTGACTATAGTGCAGACCCAAGGGTCATGCAATATAGTGCAGACCCAAGGGTCATGCTATTTTAATCTGACGAGTTAACCAAGGTTCATGCAACATAATGCAGATTTAAGGGTCAGGCAATTTTAATCGGAGGAGTACAGGCAAAGGGTATATAGGTAAATTGCTCTAGTGTTTATTTCATATGTGGTGGTCTAGGAGGCTTTCTTGTAATCCAACAGCCTGGCGCACAGTGGTTCAAATCCTGGCATGACCAATATTTTTGCTTAATTTATTTTCTTTTCTTTATCATTTTCCCTGCTAATTTCAAAAAAATGTATAAGTAATCAAATATACCATTCAGTTCAGGAAGTATGAGCATTTTCACTAACTGACCACAACCGGCTGATATGATGCTCAGCAAACCTCGTCAATCAAAAATGGCTGTTACACATGCCCATGGTTAGATAATGTTGGGTGGACAGACAGACAGACTCAAATTGTGATTAAAGTGCAGACCCAACGGTCGTGCAATACCGCTTGAAAATCTTATTTATATATTTCATTTTCATGATGAAGACAAGGACTTGGGCACTGGTCAGTACTAACGACCTCTAGTGATAGTTACGGGGACCCGTGTTGTAGTACTACCCACAGGTGGCAATTACTAGGGCTCTGGGCAGTAGTAGTGATATCTGGTGGCAGATATTGGAATTGTGGGTACAAATCTAGTATTGCAAGTGTATTTCACAAGAGGTCAGTATTCTACCCTGACGCAAGAGGATAGTACTTATATCATCCTGAGTTACAGTACACTGTAGTTGTCACTTAAGATCTACTCAGAGCCTCAGTTCTGTCACTAGATGTTTTCACAGCTGAATTTCAGTACCTGTTACAAGTGGCGAGTAATAACATCCTGAGTACCAGTATCTGTCATTAGCGATTGACGTGTCTGCTCAAAACGTAAGTGAGTTTGACCAGGAAATGTCACAATCACATACTACAGGCCAAGTGAGTACTAACAGTATGAGTGCTGACGTTAGCATAGAGTTCTAGTAATTGTCTCTACAGCAGAAAATTTATGACTGGAGTACCAGTACCTGTCATAAGCGGTACATAAATTCGCCAAGAGTTCCAGTTACTGTCATCTGAGTCAAAGTACCTTTCACTTGAGGTCACTATATATCCAGTACATGTCACTAGATATCAGTACTATCCATCAGTCTCAGTACCCGTCACAAGTGGTCAGCACTAGCCTGGCCTCTAGACGTAAAATGAAAATATCTACAAAAAGGGAAAATCTATAAAACCTAAGACGCACACCATATAGCTAGTCTACTCTGTTGTCTCAATTTTAACATAAATTTAAGCCAAGGTGTGTAAAACGTAGACACGCTATCAAAAAGGGCCAAACAGTTTCTAACTTTACAGAAAAAAATCAAACTATTATTAATCAGACTAGAAGCTAGTCTATACTGAGCGAAACTTCCAAACCGCCACTCAATATTTGCTCATAAATCTTAACATATATGAAACATGCATGGCTACAATTTACACTCAATATGGAAAAATCAATTACACAGAACCTGTCAAAATTTCATTTTCATAAATTGAAATTAACATGCTCAATTGATAGACTGTATAAAGGCACCATCGCTTTTCATTTTCACACAAACGCTAAAATTTGAACTCATCGCTTCAAACCGAGTATTCCAGGGACCTAAAGTGAAAATCACCAACTTTATGGTGTTATAAATGGACATTATTGAACATTTCATTAATTAGGAATTTTCAGGTAATCAATAATGTTCCTATGAAAGCCCATAAAACAACCCAAGTATGCTTTATGGAGATGACATGTTTTTGTCCACAATATTAATGATACTTTCTGGTGCTGTGAATGGACATTATTGAGCACTATCGTGTTTATTTTGTAATAAAGTAGCAATTTTCACGCAATTCAGTGCTCCTATGGAGGCCCATATGGCATAAAAGAACACAGAAGTGTGTTTATAGTGATGAAATGCTTTTGTATACAATATAATTGAAACATCCAACACCCATTAACCGTGTACTGCACATCAATTTCGACACTTCCAACGTTCCAATGCAGCATTTGTGCATCACCAAACCAAAGTATGGTGGACTATACAGGACATTTTATAGCATACGTAATACTCATAGAGTGCAAAAATAAAAAATGACCGACAGGTTGTGGTGTAAACTTTCGGCTCTATCAAAACATGTCAAACTTTAAATTATGAATCAGTCTCAACGAGGCCCCGTTTTCGATTGAACCCACAGCCTGACCCCTCTACTTAACACTCATACAACCCAAATGTTGGCATTTTGTGATAAATTAAATAAAGTTGTCGGATTGTTGTCAATGAAAATACGAGTATACACAAGGCGAAAAACATTTAGCATCGTGTGCCACGTGCAAAACCGGTATAAGTGCTCTATAGTTACACATAAATGAACATCCTTATTGAATCAAACTTTGTTATGTTCAATCGCCGGATACATGTGCCCAAATATACTGTGTCAAATATCATTTCAAACAGTTAAATAATAAATGAGCTATATTGAAAAAATGTGTTTTGTAACTGGCGGTTTAGAAGTTTCGTTCAGTATATGTCAGCACTCATAGCCTGAGTACCAGCACAGTACTACTGCCCAGAGTTCCTTTCGTTGTCACTAGGTGGTTCATACTACTACTACTACTATAAGTCCCAGTACCTGTCACTAGATGTCAGTTTACTACCCTGAGACACTGTAATGGCCGGTACTAATACCCTGATTACCATAAGAGGTCGCAACTACTGTCTAGAGCTCCAGTACTTAGTTGTTAGTACACTATCCCGTAACTCAGTGCCTGTCACTAGATGTCAGAACACTTTTCAGAGCCCTAGTACCTGTCACAAGTTGTCAACACTACTGTCCAGACTTCCAGTAGCTACTATTAGAGTCTGAGTCGCAGTACCTGTCACTGAATGTAAATACACTGCCCTGGATCTCAGTACCTGTCACTAGACCAGGAAATTCCACAATCACACAATACAGACCAACCCACGGCACCTTGAGGACGAGGCTAAGAACATAAACCCTTCATGGGATCTCATATCATAATCACCTCCTTGAAATTTGTGTTTTATCTGCCTGCCATTGCCCCTAGTGAGTGGCACCACTTTTAGAGTGCAAAAAATCAGATATTTAATGTACACTACGCTGCGTCTCAGTAGATGTCACTAGATGTCATTACACTATCCTAGATATCCGTACATGTTACATGTGATCAGTACTTGTAGCCTGCGTTCCTATACCAGCAACTAGCAGTCATTATTGATGTCCAGAGTTGCAGTTACTGTCACTAGAGGTCAATACACTACCCTGAAGCCCAGTACCTGTCACTATTGGTCAGTACTAACAAACTAAGTACCAGATATTTCCTCAGAGTTCAAAACTACCTCCCAGAGTTCTGGTACATGTAACTGCCACTAGAGGTAAGTAAACTACCCAGAGCTCTATAACTTGTCACAAGATGACAGTGCTAATAACTCTAGTAGCAATGCCTGTCTTTAGGCTCAAAACTACTGCTCAGAGTTCTGGAACTGTCACTAGAGGCCTGCACTACTACCCTGAATCAAAGTACCGGTCGCTAGAGGTTGAAACTACTAGTACTACGCTGATTTCCAATGCTTCTAACTAGAAGTCAGTCAGACTCTATGACGGCTCTGACGTAAAGCTATAATCGGTGGGTTGGTGCCTGATGCTTATCTGTAGCTGGACCCACCGTGGCTCAACTTGAGGTTTTCTTTAGCTCTGACTATCTGTGAGTCATGAGCCCTTTTCTTTGTTTCATCATGGAGTGTTAATTTGATTAGAGTGTTTTCCATGATGATACATTGCATTAGTTAGATGGCCTCGATGCGAGCTGAACATTTCTTGTACTTCAACAACAGCAGAATCTAGGGCGAAGATTTGGTACCAGTAAAATGCATTTAAGCCCCCCTGTGGCTTAGGCTGCTGTCCGTTCTAAGGCGGTGGTTCTGTTGTTGTTGACTTTTTGTTTATTGTTACTCCCATTGTGGGAATCTGTAATTGTTCTATGTTTTGTTGTACGTTACTTTATGTCCATTCTAGTATTGCAATCATCTTGATGGGGAAGAGAGAGCTGATTGCTTTGCTTAATTTGTCTTCCTGGTGTCTTGTGATGGTTGAGCGGCTCTTCCTCGTGGTGCCACGGGGCTGTCTGCAGTTTGTGATTGTGGTATTTCCTGATCATACTCTCTTACTATTTTAGATTCCCAAAACCTGACACTAGAGGTCAGTATAATACCCTGAATCCTAGTACCTGTCATTAATTGTCACTTTTTCTAGATTCACAGTAACTGTTATGAGATGTCAGTACTATTGTACTGAGTTCCCCTGTACCTGACACTAGAGGTAAGTTCTACTGCCTTGAGTTCAGTAAATGTCAATAGAGGTCAGTACTGATACCCAGAGTCCCAGTATATGTCACTATAGGCCAGTACTTATACACTGAATTACAGTTTCTGTCACAATATGTCAGTACTTCTACTATTAGTCGTAGTATCTGCAAGTAGAGGACAGTACTATTAAGCTGAGTTCCAGTACTTGCCACTATAGGTCAGTACACTACCCTGAGCTCCAGTACCTTTCACTAGAGTTCGGTGAAATGCTATGAATCCCAGTACATGTTTTTATACTAGAGATCATTTCTACTATCCTGAGTTCCAGTACCTGTCACTGGAGATCTGTACTTCTACTCCAAGTTAGAAAGAGGGCAAAGATCAGGAATCGATACAATCAAGTACCACACCTGACCCAGAATACCAATGGGAAAGTGACAGCTTCACAATAAGATATCACAAACCAGAGCCAAGAGGTCAGCCCTTTTCCATCAGGTGACCACAAGACATCAACAGACGCACACAAAAGCATAACAAAAACATGATAGAATTAAGATAAATGATCCAGAAATGAAGCACCGCCTTGGAAGGATCAGTTAATATATTTTACAAGAGGGCTTAAACCGGTTTCACGGTGCGCCAAACTCACCCTTAGATCAGATGTGAATCAAGACACATAGATGTTTGGTTTGCATGAAAGACCCCTAATTTACGTATAAATGCATCGTCTCCTAGAACATATGAATCAAGATATAAAAAGGAGATAAAGTGAAGATAAATACTCGACAGTAAATAAAACTGAATACCAAAGCATAGGAAATCCAACAGGTAAACCCTGGTGGGCCTGACAACAGCCAAAGCATAAGGCCCCTACCATCTCATCAATAGATGATTGTCACTTATATCAGTACTACCGTCCATAGTCCCAAGCCCTAGTCACAAGAGGTCGGTATTTCTACTGTAAATCACAGAATGTTGTTTCCTTTAGCTTATACACATGCTTCTTTTTCAGAATATATTGAAAAATCGTGTATTAAACATGACCATCCTAGAACATTCGTCATAGTGATCTGAACATTTAAGACCATTAAGTGACCTCCAAAGTAAATCCATTTACTTAATATAAGTAGCAAACAGCCAAGGCTTTCTGTCATCATTCTTTACGTTCGTGATTTGGTTTTAAACCTAACATTTTTAGTAAACGTTGGGAAAAAAACAAAAAAGACTAAAACACCAGGCCACTATTCTCTTCAAATATTTGATATTTCTTCAAATAAAATTCAATGTTAAAAATGGCTGACCAATACCCGTTTCACTGGAAGATTTGTCTTCCTATATTTTTATGCAGTTGAAATCCTAATGTGTTTCCTTAATTGTTTAAGCTGATAATATGTCTGTTGCTTCTTGGGCATCAGATGATGGCACCCAGTTTTTTATCTTTCATGATGGATATGCATGCAGAGTAGATATCTTCGTCACATGGAATGATAGGGCGCAATTCTGCTTCTTCTGCACACAATTGTATGTCATCTGATGAAGCTTGACAAAATGGTCATCTTCACTGTTCCATAGACTGGGTACAATGTGCATTGCGTTGGGTGCACATATGGTACTGACTGAAATAAAAAAAAAATGGAATCAATTGAAGCATTTAATATGAAAACTGCGAATACCAGTGATGAGTTCATACTACACAGTTCAGACGTGATACTTACCATTTCATAGTTTTCTTAAACGTAATTGTGTGTGTGTGTGTGTGTGTGTGTGTGTGTGTGTGTGTGTGTGTGTGTGTGTGTGTGTGTGTGTGTGTGTGTGTGTGTGTGTGTGTGTGACACTTCATTTCAAAGGTCTCAGTTCATACGAGCACTCATATTTCACACTTCATAGTTTTCTAAACTAAACGTTATTTAATGTATGGAAGATAACAGAAAGTGACATTTCAAAGTTCACAGGTCATACTTTATAGTTTACACTTCACTTATCACAGTTCACATTTTATACTTCACACTTCATAATTCTGACTTCACATGTCAGACTTCATACTTCACACTTTATCAAACGTACTATAGCAAAAACACTCAACATGTTAATCAGTAATACGTCACAGTCAGGTGTTTAAAGATTGAAGACTGTGAGGTGTGAAGTGTAGAGCCTGAACTATGAAGTATGAATAACGAAGTGTGAAGTATGATGTCCGAACTATGAAATGAGAAGTATGACGTCTGAAGAGTAATGTTTGAAGGGTAAACTTTGAAGTATGAAGTGAGAAGCGTTAAGTATGAACCATGGAGTATGAACGGTGAATTGTCACTTTCCGTTGTCTTCCATTAATTAAATTAAGTTTTGTTTCAAAGTGTGAAATATGAAGTCACCACCGGTCTTTCATACCTAAGGTTCATCTCCTTGGTCTGTGAGCCTTTTCCGAATCATATCTCAAGTACCATTCGTAATTATAGCATGCAGCTGCATAGGCCTGTGTGTCATATAAAGGCAAGGTATCTCTAACAAGAAAGGTGCCTCAGTTTTTGAAATATTTCTCTTGGTCTCAGGTTTACCGTTTGGAACTACGTCATGAAATTTCACAGGTGGCTGCAACACATTGAGGTGCCGTCTGCGATGGATCTTTAGAGACTCTAACTCCTGTGGTTTCACTTTTGGAAGACAGGCACATTATGAAACGTCATCATAAATATGACATAATGTATGATAATGTATGACGTCATAAGTACAAAAAATATTTACGCTTTAAAATTGTATACAAAAAATATCATCTACATATCTTTTCACTGTAGCCAAACAAGTTCTTTTTAATTAATTCTGGGACTGGAACTTTTTCAAAATGGTTCTTAATGAAAAAGTATTTTTCAGACATAACACTACCGGCGTTATGACGTCAATTTCAAAGCAAATGACGTCACATTTTGGCTGGGCCATCGTTAGTTTGCACATTACGCCAATCCTTAGCCCTGCACACTCGAAAGACTTTCTTAAAAGGCTGACGTCTTTAGTTTCATTCGTCAAAATGTTCTTCTAAGCCATTTTCTAGGTATAAACTATGGTGAAAACCCAATGTTATTCGAAACTGCCAAATCGGACAAGAAACGTAAAGTTAAGTTTGCTTTCTTTAATTCTCCTGAGTATAAAATGCATAAAATTAAGAGATTTTTTTTTCGGATAATACCAAACGTGAGGTGAAAATATCAGCAGATACACTCGTGCTATGCACTCATGATAATATTGATTTTTCACCGCACTTAACGATATATATTTAGCATTCATCATAAACAGTAAATAAACTCTATGTATTTGTGATTTGTAAACCTTACCTAAATTTATGATTCGAAACAGAGCAATACAAGATCCCTGTCCAAAATGTCTCCAGTGAAACTCCCGATGTCTACTCTAGTGCAGTAGATGCTTCAACAATTCAGTCAAAAATTGCATGTGTTCCTTTGGTAAATATCCCCACCAGCTCTCAGAATTTGGTTACTTGTACTTACACAATATATGTATGGTCTGTCATCATCAGGATCGATGCGCCTTAGAAATGTTTGAAATATTGCTACATGTACATAAAAGTAAGGAAGAGGACAAAGATCAGGAATCGATACGATCAAGTACCACACAGGTCTGACCCAGGATATCAATGGGAAAGTAACAAACTCACTATTAGACATCACAAACGAGAGCCAAGAGGTCAGCCCTTTCCCAGCAGGTGACCACAAGCCATCAAAAAACAGACGCGCACGAAAGCATAATAAACACTTGTAAGACAAAGATCCACAAAAGAAATACCACCTTCTAACTGTCATGTCCTTATTTTTAGAGGGCACCCACCATTACCTTTAACATCTAAAAAGTAGCCACCAATGTTTTTTGGGTCATTGTTGGTCTGATAAACATTTAACCATATAATTTTGCGAGAAAATCCACATATGCACCCATTGATACACAAACCGTCTATATGCCATATGGACTTTGGTCTGCATGCATGGTGAACACATCTTCTCATTAATTTTGCCTCACAAATCTCGAAACTACCCTGGCTGGATCCAAATACTGTAGTATCAATCTAGAATCTTTCATATTGATGTTGGTTCCATATATTCATTACAACGTGACCACATCATGCGATGCCATGAAGTTGTCCTGGTCCAGAAAGCTGTCATTGTATGAAATTAACAGCTGCGTGTACGTAGTGATGGTTTCTTCTTTGAAGTTGAAGATGTCTTAATCTTAAACAAATCGAATGTTCGTGTTTCAATACATACTGTATATCTCTGTAACATAATCCTTTATTAAAGTATTTAGTTATCCAATAAGCCACAGTCTCGGAATGCATGGCGTCCATCATAAAGCCATTAAAAGTATAAGCTTACCTGATTGGCGGATTATGTCGTGGGAACGAGATATTATGTCGTGGGAACGAGATATTATATCGTGGGAACGAGATAATTATGTCGTGGGCACGAGATCTTATGTCGTGGGCACGAGATCTTATGTCGTGAGCACGAGATCTTATATCGTGGGAACGAGATAATTATGTCGTGGAAACGAGATAAATAATTTTTTCCACATGTCCCCTCAGTGCTGCCGTAAAAAATTGAACAGTAAACGATAAATTTTATATAGGCCTACTAAAGGGTAAGACTAATGATGTATATACTTGGATTAATATCTTCTTGCACTACAGGTCCATTTTTACAAACATACTGAATTCAAAATGGTCCTTTTATCCGCCCGAATCGGTCTACAAATTTCCTTATATGGCCACACAAACTCAAAACTTTCCCTAAACGGGGCTGTTTACTGTTTATTGAGTCTGTTCATGGGAACTAATGGAATTGGTTTGTATATGAAAAATAGCTTCAGTGCTCAAGTATGGAACCCTTATTAAAGACAGTTTCGCATCATGCATCAAGAACGAGTCTTTAATTTGGCTCTGATAGATCTGTATCAAGCATTCTCAGAATTGCTAAAGGCAAAATATGCAATTGAAGTGAACAAAACAACGAACAGTTTTGTTTCTCATTTACCGTATACGCCTAGCTTTTTTGTGGGACACATGCAAATAGAACGCAGTGTCTGGTCACAGGAGCTTGGGGTTCAGTCCGTATATCACTTCTTTAGCATCAGAATCGAAACACACAATATTTGAGACTATAGACGTAATATGGGGACCGGACTTCAGATCAGGGTATCCACTAAATGTTTGCTTACAGAACTCTATGAAAATGAAAAATACTACCTAACAACGCTTAAAACAGGAATGGACTGGCCCAATTTATGATAATGGGAAATTCTCTTCGGCTTATATGGGCTAATAACACCTTATCATATTCTTTATCATAAATCTTTATTTTTTTCACCCTGATATTTATCTGATAAGCCATTACTTTACTCTACTTTCAAGTCATGTATATATTTGACGTTTGAAACGATGGACGAAACTGTGCACTTTATGCCTAATGATTTGGGTTATGTTCTATTCTAAATAAATACAAATATATGCCAAAGGACCCTTTGCTAAACACTTTAAATTAATCATTTAAAGATCTATGTTTCAATCAATTATAGTGGCTCTATGCCAGGTGGATCAAATGCCCATCTTTATAATGTGGCGGGGACTAATAAAGAGGTTTAAAGACAGTGTCCTCCAAGACTCGTCGGTATATAAGTTTTAGGAAAATGCGCAATTAATTTTCTGGCATTTACTCTAAAATGTTATTTTTTACGCCGCGATTAGTGTAGTAAAACGGTGTTTGTGATATTTTCACTAGGACCACTTTCTGAAAAAGTTAATTTCTGGTCCTTGTTCTAATCGAGGGGAAGAGGAGAGCGACATGGCCAATTTTTGTTGTGGCGTTTTTACAAGCGGACCACTAACGACCCGCAAGCGAAGCACCATGCGCGGATCCAGAAATTTTTTTTTCAGAGAGGGTCCAACTTTGACTACGTTTTTTTTAGTTGATGAAAGGAGAGAGGATTAAAATACCACTATAAACGGGCCATCATCGGCCCGCCAGCGAAACGCCATTAAATTGCGTTTTGTCGGCGGGCCGATAGTGGCCCAACATTGAATGAAGCTGGCTTGGTATCTTGTGATTTTACAGGGGATCCGGACCAGTATTGCTAAGAAACCCTATATATATTGTAATATTTCAGGGTTGGGGGTCCGGACCCCCTGTCCCCCACCCCTCTGGATCCACGCAGAAGCGCCAGTCAAATAGTGGCTCGAGACTGAATGCTATCTAGGGTACACAAAACAATGTGTGTGGTCATACGAGTGCTTCTACTTTCAGACAAGGGCGATAACTTTAATTTATTCTTTGAAATTCCTTCAAAACTATTTAGGTACTTCCTTTTATCTATTTTCATGTGGTTAATGAGACGTCTTGGTAGGGAGATATGTCTGGCGGACGGACTTGGGAACAGAGGGTCGGTCGGTCATGTATTTTTACGAAACTATGAACATGACCTAACCTCTAACTTTTTCGAGGACGTTCTTTTCTGGCATTGTGTCATGCGAAAATCGCAAGTAGATAGGTCAATGCGTTAGATTGATCACTCATATAAAGCATTGAGAAAAAACAATTTTCCAATTTCAACATACCATATGCTGCAGCTTGATTGTCGTGTTATAATTAATGAGTAGTTCCGCTCAATACTAATTATCTTCATTTGATGGATGTGAACATCTGAGTACTGGAGTAGAATGTTCGTGGGAATTACACATAAGGTGCGATTAGAAACTATAAAAAGTACTGCTGATTAAAGCTTAAACACTGACAATGGATGCAATGCGGGCGTGGTTGTTACTGGCTGCTGGCGTTAGTTGTTGCTATGGGGAGCAAACCAGACGTTCAAGTAAATTTATTTTGTTTATGATGCCCCCTTGGCTTTAAAATTTTGCCTTTTGTTATTCGTTGATCTACTTAATAAACGATAGAAAAGGACCAAAGCAAGCAACGAAGATTGTTAATCAGTCAGTGTGTATTAATGCCTATTGTCTTAAAGTAAAAATACATTTATCATTATGACGTCGCGTCTGGCATTGAAATAACGCCGAGCAATAAAATCGATAAACTACCAGTGGTTTACATTTTTTTCGAGAAACGTTATGAAATAACGTTTTTTAACGTCACGCTTTAACGCCACGCGAACTGATATGGCAAAACCCTAACATGTTCACGCCAAAAATACGATTTCAAAATAATTTTAATGTCATATGATAAATAGTATCTAAATTCGTGCTCCTGCGTACTTAAATTTATTAAACTCGTTGCGAAAAAGAGATAAAATGCTCGACAAGCCTCGTATTTTATTTCTTTCCCCCAACTCGTTAAATAAATTCAATAAAACATGAGCACTCATGTAAGATCCTCTATATCCAAGGTCTTTAGATATGAGTGCGTAATTAAAATTTAACTTTCTAATGTCTTAGTCATAACTTATGTGGTCACTATAAACCGTCTCAATGCTTTTAAAATCACCAAACGTAAGAAAATAATTTTACAATCATTTTTTAATCTGGACTTATGCAACCAGCCCTGATCTTCCCCCAGGTGAACGCGTGATATTTTTCCTTAAAAACACTTGCATTTGCAAACTCTCTGGTCGGTATGAAGCCAGCTCGCTCTTCTAAGTCAGATCCTTGAAGCGGCCTTTGAATATCCTTGCTATAGTCTCCGTAGCTGAGCAGCCGGATTTAAATCTTACTTGGTCGGAAACCCTGAGAAACAGGTTTTCTCACGGCGAAGGCCATCATTTTTGTCGAGATTCAAAGTCCAAACAAAAATAATCATTTACTATAAAGTTTATGTACAAGTTTAAATGTCAGTTGGGATTAATTTGTGCGGTTAGACTGGAAGGTAATCCACATGCTTTAGCGAGTAGATTACCGCCTGTACAGACACAAAACCATACAATAACTTGCTTATTGCACCAGCATGCATTTGCAATTTTTTTCGTTACATTTTGGAGTTTCAAGGAAATGAGCAATAATAATTTATATCCCACAGTTCAAAAATGTTAAAAATCACAGCCAATGATCAGGGTATGTCAAAGGGCTTTCTTTTGTCTTTGCCAGCTGTTTTACAGTAAACTGTCCTCAACGACCAACATTTAAAAAAGAAAAAAAGAATGGCCACACCTGATGGGCCAGTGATGAGTTTAATGTCTTACAAAATGTTGTCGCTGTTGTTTGAGTTAAGGCTTAAAGTCCCAGTCAACAATATTTCAGTCATATAGCGATGGTATACAAAAAAGAACAGCAACGTACTACTCATTCATGAAGAGGCTGGGCGAGGTTGGAAAATGACTTTAATTTGGTATGAAGGTGATGCGTTATTCCGATGACGTCATACAGGTTATACGTACATGTAGTTACACGTGACGGCATTTTTCATCAATCGCTTATGATTTTAATTAGAATTTGCACTCAGTTAGTGCCAAACAATGATCAAGTTTTGGATTAATTTTTCAAACAGTTATGCTTGTGAGCAATAATCATATACAGTTAGGACGGCATATTAAAGACAAAATCTAAGGTCCATTTATGACACTTGCCAACATTCTCGTTTTAGCTTTTACAACGGATAAATAATGAAGGGTCACGTTAGTTAATGTACAAAGAATACGCCTGCCTAAAATTACGTCATTTAAGATGAGCTGTCACGCCAAATGTTAATGTCATCCAAAACAGCCATCTGAAACACTAGCCATAATGCGTTTCCTAAGCAATCGTCGCTGGTTAAAGACTATAGACTTTTGCAAATTATTCGTAACAAAATTTTCAACCACTTTGCAAAGCTACGAAGTTTAATTTTTACTCAGATGCAAGGCGAAAATGTTGGTGGGGTAAGTTGTTTCGTTCAGCAGAAGCATACAAAAATTGTCTAAACATAATAGCATAATAAACGCATTATCTGTAAACTAGAGACGATTTCACAATGGTAAATCAACTCGTTCTTGTCAACGGATTGCGTCTGGAAATAAAGCAAAAGTGGTTAAAATCCTGTGTCACACGAAACCGGTGACCCCTGTCTCAAACCGAGGTCGCTTTCTTAAATTCAAATCTTCTTACAGCAATTTTTTTAGGAGATACGCTTTACCGATATGATGTTATAATGCACTTTGTTATATGACTGGAGAGAATCCTGTCTCCTGATTGGTCCAATTTGTCTTCATAAATCTCTATGTCTACCTGGAATCTGGTCTAAACTGGCCCACAAGTTAATATTGCATGAAAACCAGCTGGAACAAGTTTCCAGAAGTTAATATTTTTGACACTTCTGCAATATTACCCTCCAGAGAGCTAAAAAATAGCATGATGAGTTTGAAACTAGCATGTGCTGCATGAAATTGACATGATTTGCTGTTTCAACTCCCAACAGGTAAATTAAAGACTTTCATGATTTTTTACAACAGTTTTGTTTTGATTGCTTATTTGTCTTTGCTTGAATAAACAAACTGTAAAAATAGTTTATGATAACATTTTATGCTCCCCATTAAGAGAATTAACATACATTTGAAAATGCAAAATACTACATTAAAATATTTTGATAACAGTTGCTAAAACTTGTGAGAAGGTCCATAGATGTCTTAGATTGAAGGCTGAACATGTCTTTAAGTAGCAAAATTTTCATTCTTAAATGAAAAGTCATATAACATAACAGTTATTGACTTCAATTTCGGTAGACATAAGGATTTATCTACCCTCAAAAGTGATATTCACTCGGCGTATTGGCCTCAGTGAATATTATCACTTTTTCGGGTAGATAAATCCATATGTCTACCTCATTGAAGTCAATAATTATATAGTATTACATACCTTCTAAAATTTACAAAGTAAAATTGCCGTTAACACCCTATAATATTTTTCAATTTGAGTGAATCCATATTGGCACAGTCATATGACGATGCCAAAAATCCATATTGGGGTATTATTATGGATTTTTTACACTGCCTCATTGTAATGACGTATAGATAGCGTGTACTTTTTCGATGGGACTCGTTTCAACATGCTTGGGTAGATTTTAGAATCGTTATTTGACCCCTGTTTGCGATGTATTTTCCGCGAGATTGGGGCCATAAAATAGCGAAAGCTAGAAGTATTAAGAATGGGACATCAGCTGTTGATGGGACGTAAAGAATCAAATCAAACAAAAACAAATTTATCCGATGTGCAAGAACATTTGAGCCGGAACAAGAGATTTCCAACAATGTGGTATGTACGTCAAGCAAATGTTCAGACCAGCCTGAGCATACGCGCAGTCTGATCAGAGCCTTTGCTGATCCTTTGCATATTCTGTAACTGTTAAGCTACTGACTGAACACCTTTTAGAGTTTCTAAGCTTACTAGGAGGTGCACAGGCTCGTCTGAGTCTATTCATGTCAATATGCCTCATTAATGGAAATCACATGCCAGTCGGGCTCATTTGTTCCTCGGTAATATCCTGCATGATTTCTTGTGTCATACAGCTCCACGCTTCCACGGTCAGAAGGCTTCAACAGTAACAGATCACAACATAGATGAGGCATCAGGACTCTGTGCCAGCCATGAGCATCCAGGGATACTTTATACCCACAACGATTCGGGTGGAAACGACCACAGAATTTACGCAATTGAAGCCACCACAGGTATGTTTTACCCACTAAGCCGACACTTACCATTTGGACCAATTTCCAGTCTATTTCTGTTTCAAGTGTTGTTAGGCGGCAATTGTCATTTGTATTCATATTTTATCTTTTTAAATATTATGTAAGCAAACAGTGGGGACCCTTATCAAACGCCCTATTTTGCGGCGGCTGATTTGGGTCTGCGCCGCTTGCCTATGTCCTTTAAAAGGACGCTAGGAATATGGGTTAATGAGATTTGGGGAAGGGATACTTTTTTTTTTAAAAAAAGTGACTTTCTATCACAAATGACGGGCCTCGTCGCGAGATTAGGCCAAATAAAAATAAGTGTGTTTCGGGTAACGGGTCTGGAAATTTTAGGTAGGGTAGGCTTAACGTTAGCCTTGCAAGAGACCCGATGTGTTCATGATTAAATGGACCGACCACAAAATTGAAATTATTACTCATATTAACATTTTATTATAAATATCTAATATACTGTATAGAAATTATAAATAATTTATCAAGCAAAACAGTTTTGTATCGTTTTTGCTGGAGTTTAAAACTCAAATGTGAACGCGGTGGACCAATGCTTGTTTTTTCTCAATTACAACAACAGTGGCCTACTTCGAATCGAACTATAGTTCCAACTCTTTAGCTAAGGGTGCGTACAAAAATAATTTTCTTATTTCTCAACCAAAACATGTGTTGTGGGTACTCAAAAAAACCGTCTCAATGAGCCGGTTCTTTTGAGCACCACAAACATATGCTAATACTGATGGATAAGAAAATGTTAGCAATTTTACTCTCAAAATTCCGTTTATCTAAACCTATTAGTTCATACTAAAGGCTATTATATGGTTGCGACTTTATTTGTAGGTTGGCAAGTTAACAAAAACGGCCGAAACGAATCACAGAGCTCTAGTATGCTCTTTTCCAATTCGTCATCTAAGACGACTAGAAAAAATGCGTATATATTGCTCAGTCTATTCTAATTTACCTTTACTAACATATACACATGTATGTGCTTATTTTCTCAATTGGGAACACAGAAAGAGCACAGCAAGGGTTTATTTTGTAAAAGGCTGCTGACATATATGGAAACTGGCCGCCAGTCGCCATCTTGCTAGATAAGCCTAGGAGAGGGAACCAGACTAGCTACTAGAGTAACGCCCAGGGGTGTGTGTGTGTGGGGGGGGGTACTCTCATTTTTTCTTCATAAGTAGGCTCGGGCTAAGAGTGCGTAAAAAATAATTTTCTTATTTCTCAATCAAAACATGTGATGTGGGTACTCAAAAGAACCGTCTCAATGTCCATGAATTTTCTAGGGCACACTACAAGCTGGTCAGACTATGATATGCAACAGATGTCCTTAAGTATATTTCGATTAGAAGAGGGCTAGTGTCACTTCAGGAGAATAAATTCGATGTTCGAAACGTATTGCATGAGCAATGGAGCTTGGCAGCTTTCAATAATATTTATGTCTATCATGAGGTTATGGACGGTTGAAAAAATTTAAAGATTTATTAAAGGCTTGCTTTGAAATTTTAGATATACAGTGACACACTTTAGTTACTCACCATTTATAAAATGCAAAATTACTCGGAAAAGAAATATAATATTTTTATTCTGAGAATACCAGCGTAATGCTCGTTTATATTTGCAGTAGCCACTGAAATTTGATTGTGATCAGATCAAAAACAAATGAGAAATGGATCTTGAAGGGCACTACCCTATTATTTCAAATGAAACTAAGATCACAATTGCACTTTTTTCAGGGTCGAATTTCCGCTATTCCAAAGATTTTGGTTCCCAGCTCAGGCCAAGGTTTGAAAAAAGTTGTTTTTAGTACTGTTTTAGAGTTATTTAAAATTTCGTTTGATTCAGAGTAAACTAGTTATCAAAACACTTCTTTTATAATTTCATTTTAAACAACCATGTCTCCGCCGTTTATTTTCGTAAAAAAATTATGGATTTATTGGCGTCATAGTGTTGACGTTATTGATGACGTCACTACTACCAAGGCTATAAGACGCGTCAATGTAAGATTTTTTAGTGTTTTGATACTTGTATGTCAACATGTGACTAATAACAAAACAATTTGCGAAGGAAACCCTGTTTGATTATTGTAACTGACGTTAATATGACGTCAAAACGAGCATTTCTTCAAAAAGTAACGTTATTACTAAATTCAACGACCAAAAAGGGATTTTACTTCTTATAATTGTTTTTGGTGTGTTTTTCTGTCACAACGATCACCGTGGATAATGCCTAGCGCAAAAAGCAAATAGAAAAGATAGACGTTCAGGTTGCACGTGTATTTTTGTCCAAATTGCCTTTGGCGTAGCAGAATGATTTGCATGAGTGATTCCGATATTTTTTGATGTCATCAAACATTTAAAATGTCAATAAGTAAATTATCATAGAGAATATTTAATTCTAGCATTCTTGCAAAATATGTGTGCCCTGAAATAGTGGTGCGTATCTAAAGTGGCTCACTGCATGTGTGTGGATGTCTTATATTGGCCTGGTGAATGCTATATAGTGGGACTGTACAAAATGATATATGGATTGAAATGCAGATTTCTTTGCGTAAATTTAACACTATTATTGTTTGTGTACTGTATATTTTATGATAAAAAGACTAATTACCACTAAAAACAGTTTATGTTAAACATTCTGTTATAATAGGGGAAATTATGAGTAATAAGTCCAAATGACGCTTTATCTATAAATCGTTCCGTCTTGTGAAGAATATTCACTATAGTAACAATTAGCCTTATAGTCCAGGCGCTGATTTCTATACGGGCCTTAGTTTTTGACTTGGCACATCTAACCTGCCAGAAAAAGGTTTGACTGCAGAAATGCAATCCTTAAGTCTTCTGCAACACTCCAGTCAAATTGCTGTCTAGTAGCAGTTTTGCTGTAGGACGCCATCTTTGAACGTACCCACGCTAAATGAGGCTTAGGTAAATTAAGAGGAAAACAGGCCTGACGTTCACCCATTGCTTCCTAATCAACGTTTTTCCCTTTAAATTTATGCATTATACGTATGCAATGGCATACGACAGTAAAGCCGTATAAACATTTGTATATTTGGTATATCAGACGTGAAAATATCCAGCTGAAGGGGTGATTTACGCCATCCCCTGAATATAATGTATCCAAACTAAAAAAGAAATGAAATCTTCGCCGTTTCTTAATTTATCAAGTATAATAGCATATTTATAATCATATTTAAACAATATTCTTATAGTATGTTTATCATGTTTTACATTTGTTTCATATCAAAGCAAGAACATACCACCTGAAATGACAATTCAGGACTGCGTGTATTACACAATTTTCAGTGTACATTCTCTGCTGCAATATATTGTATCTCTGACCTGTAGTAAATTCTTATATATTGGCATGACAATAGTTTAAAAATCATTAAATGAAATGCAGCAAACAACCAGTATGCGTTTAGCCTTTATACCACATGATATTACAGTTATATTCGTTACTTACTTTCAAATGTATTACTATTTGATGCAGTAATATAATTATGCTATGGTCTACCAAAAAAAAAAAAAAAAAAAACGCCACGAAATGAGGTTTGTAGACTGTAATTTTCTAAAACCAAATTATATTAACCGCATAATGAATTCAATGGATAAGGCGTTACCCTGCAATAGCCTAATTCACTACGTTGTCCTGAAATAATAGGAATTCCTATAGTGTTAATATCCAGATATGTCTCATTCTTACGTATTAATATTATCCTTTAGTTGAAAGAAAATGACTAGCAATATAATTTTAAGCTAGTTTTGAACCTGTTATTACAGTTATATATGTAACTTTCAGCTAAATACAATATTTAATGCAATTACAGCACTATATCACCCATTGTGCAAGCCACCACAATACATGCAATTATAGCTTTTCAGCTATTGACTACAATTACTTTTGATAACTGTGATTTGGAGACAAAAACTAACATTTAAATCCTAAAATTACCTTTTTTATTTACAATATTCTCCTCCCTTTCGCTGATTCAAGATGGGTTATTGTCAGTTTATACAAGCTAAAGTATGTGCACGAAGTACTGATTACCCCCTTAGTCAAGCTTGCCCAGGAAAAAATTTGGTTAGGTAAACTGACCGTCCCGACATGACCAGAGCTGTTGACTGGGACGTTAAGCATCAAACCAAACAAAATGTCAAGGATGGCCAAAATGGCATTGACTGTTTTGTCCTTGGATGTTTGTCCTTCATATGCACAGTATGTAAACTGAAATAAACATCCTGTACCCGTTCCTCCTAGCTCTCGTCTTATAAACATGAATAACAGCATTCGTGCGTAACCAGTTGTCAAATTGGTGTATTTAGGTACATGTACACGTTTCGATTTATATTGTTAGCGATACAGACAATACACATTCGAACAAGGTAAGAAAAGCCATTTTATCTATTTTATTCCGTTTTATTCCATGACTTTAATGGTTTCCTCCTTTGCATTTTGCTTGGTTTAAAACGACTTCCTCACAATCAGAGCCGTTCTGTGTCGAAAACGAGCTTACATGCCAGTTTGCATGGTTTTAGTGGAATTGGCAATCATATGTATACATGATTACATGGTTGTAACTGTAACAGTTACTAAGACCTATGGAAAAATTAATTTAAATAGGTGGGCCCTCGCAATTACAGCTGTACCAACAACTCTCACATCACGATTTCCGACAACTGGTTACGCACTAGTGCTGTAATTCATAATGTATAAGGCGAGAGCTAGGAGGAACGGGTACAGGATGTTAATTTCAGTTTACATACTGTGATATGTGGACCTATAAATATACAGTGGATTTTCATTTTTAAAACTAATATACATAAGTACTCGTAAGTTATTCCATTCCTATAGAAGTACAGGACAGTCCATCTTTTGTAATGTTTTTGTTGTTTCTTCTTGCTGTTGGCATCACCCTATTGCTACCTAAAAGGGGATGCATTATACACTTTGCACGTGGCTCTACACATTTTACTCTTCAACTGTCAGTGCCATGAGTTTTTGTCTGCTAGTTTTTAAGGAAATCAGGCCCGACTGAACGTCCAGTCTGATCTGGAATACGAACTATTTGGCACTCCGATGCTATTTCCTAATAGTTGGCAATCAGAATCGAAAAAAGATGCATATTTTTGGTTTTGTTGGCATTTTTGAGTACATTTGTTAGACCACTTTTAACATAATATTTAGCATGTATACAAAGCCTTAGGGGTGGATGCCAAGTCTGAGTTTGCATATGAAGGCCAGAAATTAGGTCAAAGGTCATCGAGTGCAAAAATGAGAAAATATGTACTACTGTAAAACAACTTTATCGTTTTATATGTAAACATATTTCATTTCAAGCTAAATTTTGTATGCTAATAGTTATAAGTCTGAAAAACATTGAGAAAATGTTTTTTATAACTAAATGTTCGTATGTCGACGTTAAAATGGGGTCAAAGGTCATCAAGTGCAATAATCAGATCTTTTTTACAAACTGTGTTTCTTTTTTTCTCTGGTCCAACGACAAGATGTTTTTTAAACTCTAAAAAGGGTAGAAGTCTTTCAGAAGGCTTAAAATTAACATGTTTATTATTAAAGGAACCCCTTTGGAAGCATCCTTTTATGGATTTTACAAAGAAAAACATCGTAAGTTTTGTGCAATTATGACGGAAAGTCTCCCTCATTTGGGCTAAACTGAGATATAAGGGCTACTTTGAGAGTTTGCTGAACCTCTCAGAAAGTAAAACTATTTTCAGTGTGGGACATGTCTTGGGGCCTTAGAAACCCATAATTTACTAATTTTTCTGTGGTCATTTTTCTATAACTCACCTGTTATCAACGTTACCCTACTGACATTGAAAATAACAGTACACACAATGCAGGGCTAATGTTGATTTATTTTAATAGTGTAATTGAAACAGTTTAAGCATTCAATGTTTAAACCAGACATAAAAATCAATTGCATACATCTGTGATATGTATTTCTGCTCGTCAGCGATACTTATGTTACACTTTGTACTAAATTGCAGATAATGACTTAACAAATTACATGTATTAGAATAAATCATGATACCTGACCTGAAATATACATGATGTTGATCTAATTTCTAATTGAAAATGTTAATTTTCATATATTTGAATATGAAAATGTTCATTTTCATATATTTGAATATGTTAATAACTTTTAACTTGCAATAAAGTGAAATCAAGTAAATATTTAAATATGCTAATTAGTATGTGATTTGTACCAGCTCCAGCATGTAATGCATAGCTGCTTACAGATTCATTTTTATATACATTGCATTGGAATTGGCAAAATATCTTTCATAATGAAATCAAAATATCACTATATTAACAATAATGGATCTAAAATTGCTGCACATATATTAATGAGGTAGCGTAGGTAACAAAAGGTGCCTTACATAACTGGATAAAGGTAGTAAATTGTTGTAAGGTTTATATAAAATTTGGGTCTGCTCTCCCCAATTCACTTACAAATACAACACACATTTTATTCTATATAAGACTTAATTTAAAAGAGTGCCATGGGTTGGTCTGCAATATGTGAATGTGGCATTTCCTGGTCTTACTCAATTACTTTTTGCAATTGCTTGGCTCTTTTACATTCATATTGCAGTTTTCAGATTTCTACCAATGGTACATAACGATAAACATGCAATCTACATCATGATTTAAATATTGACTTAAGATCAATAATTTACTTAAAATAGCATAGCAATATTTCATGCATCTAGTGGCAAGGCAGGAATTAAGGCAGGGGTAGTGCTGAGTGTCTTCTAGAGCAGGTATGGGTTTTGAAGATTGCAAATATAATTTCAACCAAAGCTTTCGTAGTACAGAACCAGCATGGTTTATGTCCAAATATAGGATGTTACATAGATCTAGTATTAAAGATTTACTTGTATGCTGAATTCTTTTAATTTTAACTTTTCACTGTTGACAATTACATTATAAAATTAGTTTATCATCTGTCCCCATTAAAATCTTCTATTTATTTGTTGAACAAGATTTCATGTCATATTGTAATGATGATTATCTGATTATATATTCTGCAGCAATTCTGATAGAAACTATTCTGCTTGTTAACTATCTTAGACTAAGGTTGGTTGAGGTAAGGTTACCTGAGCCATGTAGCAGTCTTGTAAATATCTGAACATATTTCATGGTAACATAAACAACAAATCTTTCGAACGTTAGTGATACTTTATTTTAAAAATTAGTTGACTGTTTTTTTTTCTGAAACATAAAACAAAAACATGACTCCCAAAATTCACTAGTATGGTTTGCATCTCCGAAACTCACAGATTAAACTGAATGTTGAAAAAGTAGTGTCACACGCAGCTGATTTCTTTGCTTTTCTTATTCACAAGGTAGTTTGTTTTTAGTTTTGTTTATGCACTATTTGATTTTGTTGAGCTATTTGTAACCCTAGTACATGTTTTATATATGTCCTATGAAAAGTGGGTTATGGTATGTTTGTTGGTTTTAAAAGGTTTACTAAATTAGGCTTATTGTGATAATCTTAAATATATGCAAAACTATCGAAAATGTGAACAACATTGCTGACAAAAGCTTGCAGAAAGCATTTTAAGCATAAACTTGCTCACTCTTGTACCTATATCGTTGTAGATATTCGTGAAGACTAACACTGTTTGAGGACTGCCTTGTATATAGTGAAAGGAAAGTAGTTCAGTTTTATTTCAAGAGTAATGCCATATTTAAACTACACATTTCGAGTATGTTACCAGTTACAAGTGCTATCCAATCTGATATATTGCACTTGTATCTACAATCAGTAGATGTATACATTAATGTAAGTCACCTACCCTATATGCAATCAATCCCTGTCTTAGCAAATTGTCATGGTTAACAGATAGATTCTACACTAGAACAGGCGAGTTAACTCCCTTAGGATCTTATATACATCAAGCAAATCAGAGATGTTTAACCAATTGATTATGCTAGTAAATGTGCATATTAGATAATTATTTCAAGACACATTTACTCTAAATACTAAGAAATGACCACAAACTGTTGGAAAACTATGAACACAAGCAAATCATCAGGTGCTCCAATATTGTGAATGCCTGTGTTCCCAAGAAGTCACCAGACATCTGTTTTGGGGAAATTTAATTTGAAATAAAACTTGCATTGGCATTTTACAATAAAAAAGAATAACATAAAGAAAAACATGCCAATAACCTCATAGCATTTGATCTCTATCATCATTGCAAAAAATAATAAGCAAAATATGTTCAATACTGATACTTAGAATTGAATTTATCAACACTGAAACAATTACAATGTATAAAAAGTTGCACTGTGAAAGACATAGATATATATTTTATGGTATCTTAAAATTAGAGTTTCCCTTTTAATATCATATCTATGCTGCTTCTATATATGGATAAATACGTTTACACAAGCATCCTGATTTCAAAGAAATGCTGCTTTTGAATCAACATCATTTCATTAATATGTGCGAATGAAAGGACACCCCTACAATTAAATGTTAAAATGTATATGGAGGATTATTCTTAACGCCAGGGCTATTTCTATGATATGCCCAACAAAAAGTTAACTCACTAGATCGTCATTATTAGAAATGTACCTGTATATTAGCTTTATGTTATGTATGTTACCATCAGCTAACAGGCTGATGTGAAAACCAATGTGAGGATATATTCCTTCCAGTGTATGGTATTTACCATATTCTATCATAGTTTTAACACGCCTGATGTTTTATGAAAGGAGGCTTCAACTCATCAGGTGCTCCAATATTGTGAATGCCTGTGTTCCCAAGAAGTCACCAGACATCTGTTTTGGGGAAATTTAATTTGAGCGGCTCTTCCTTGCGGTGCCATGGGGTAGTCTGCAGTTTGTGATTGTGGTATTTCCCAATCATACTCACTTACTATTTTTGGTCTTTGTGTTTTCATGAAGCTATGCTTAGTATATGCAATTAGCAGGTAGTGGCCTTGTAAAAAGTGTTTTACTATTACTCATAGATGGGAACAAACACAACAAATGTGTGCAATGAGAAGAGAAATATATTTTAGTCCTATACGCATGAAATAATGGCCAAGTCCTTCATAAAAGCTATAGCTAGGACCACATACCTTTGAGAAATTACTCAAGTTCAGATGGTAAAATGTAACGTAAGTAACAACTTAGACACATCTTATGTTTAAAGTATAGATAATTGCATAAAATGACGTATTCATAAAAAGCATTAAGCAAAAGAAATTATTTCTTTAAATGAAATGGTTATTCTTAGTTGTATTACATTTTAATTGATTTTATACAGTAACCTACTTTACATGCCTATTATGAATATTTGACCGCGGGAAACTTAGTAAATCATTGCTTTCCAAACATGATAGACACACACCTAGCAGGAAAGCAATAAAAAAATCCATTAGGGTAGAAGGGAACTTAAAATTTGAATTTTGTCCCTATATACATAAAATATTGCTACAATTTTCACCGATTTTGCACTTAAATGACCTTTGATCCAAACACACATCATGCCTTGATGATGCTGTTTGTTTATATATCATGGCTGTATTATCCAAAAGAAATTTCGCATTACTTTTAATCATAATTTTGGATAGCTAATTGATAAAAACGCTAAAATCTGACGTATATACAATAATCTGCACTCAGTTGACCTTTGACCTAATTCTGGGACTTTGGGGCATTTCCAGACTTGGCATCCACCCCTATCGTTCTTAAAACACATCAATATACACTTTGAGCATGGATGCCAAAATGTACTCAAAAATGCCAACAGAATTATTTTTCAGGCTCTGGATGGCCAACTATAATTTGTTTTTCGAAAAAAAAAACAGTTGATTTGGAAAAAAATTAGCAGACAATAACAATTCATAAACACTTTTACAGCATGCAAAGGGCTAAAGTCTAGAAACATGATCTCTTGCATTGCATTATTATCAATTAGATAATGTTTATTGATAATAATGTCCTTAAGAGGTTATCTGCTCACCAGACGATAATTTCTACAGCGCAGACGACATCTGTTACATGCAATCAACAAAACAACACATTGCATACATATACATGTATACATATGCGAGCAGAGATCGCTTAACCCTTAAAGCGCCAAGAAAAAAATGCATCTGAAAATGTCGTCTGCTGAAGTCGTCTGCTGCAAATAATTGCCTAGCATTACTGACGAATCTGGGTCCACACTGTTTGCCATAGAGGCTTCTTAAACATTTCAGCAGACGAGAAAAGCAGACGACTTTTGTTGCGATTGGCGTATTAAGGGTTAAATGTTTCTGCGCATCCGCACGGTCACTGCTGTCTTGCACAAATTATGAATGTTGGTCGAAACGCATGGCTCAGTGGTAGATTGCTGGACTCGAGACCTAGTGATTGCGGGTTCGAGCCTCATCGGCGTCACAGCGGTATGCCCTTGAGCAAGACACATTATAGACTTCGAGCTAAAAAAGGTCCTGCTCCCCCCCCCCCCTAGGGAATTTTGCACACATATCCTATCTTGAAGAAAATTTCAAGCCGCATCTTTTAAGAGATGTTTGCACTCTGTGCTCCGGGGCGTTAGTCTCTGACAGCCTGTTACATATGTTACTGTAACAAACTAAGGAAAAAATCAAAATGAAAGTTTGAGCTACAGAAAGAAGACATTAAACCATCTAATTATTCAAATTTCTTATGTAGTTTGCAAGCTGGATGCCTAAGCTACATAAAAGCAGCATTTTAAACAAAATTACAGCCTTCAATGGTGTTATATGCGTTACATAGATTAAATTTCCCTTTGAAAGTTGGAATCGTGACTAACATCATTCATTTTACAGACGATTTGTGCATTTTTACAAGTGTTTTTAATCTTAGTTTACTAAAGTACTTATTTGACTAATAGAAAAAACAAAGTTTGCTTTTCTATCTCAAATACATTGTTTTATATGAGCTATTAAACAACCCTACCCCCAATTTTAAGTATCCAATTTCGGTATCTATTATTGAAGAAAAATATATGAAAATATTTGACGCTCGTGGATATCTTACATTTTTGGCACTGTCTTGCTAATGCAATAAAGAATCATACATTTGCGAGTTTGACATCAGGATCAGAGCACTTGTTAAAGTATGTAACGTATGTTACGTGGCATAATGAATGAGCTAGGAAATTTTCTTGGAAGTAAGAGATGATATTTCAGAAAAAAACCGTTTTTCACATGTTTTCCTATTAATCTCTAGCCTCTGGTGCCTTAGTCTTAGTAATTACAGTCATTGCTGAAAACAAGCCCTTGGAATTGTGTTACCTATGCTATATAAAACCTTTGTAATCAAATATTTCCTAATGCCTATAATATTAAAATATATAGACATAGAGATAGAAAATAATAGTTCTCATTTAAATGACACAATTTAATAAATATTCCTATTAAATAAAATTATTCAAAAACAATCTTTATTCAAGTCACCCTCACAATGTCTATCATTGTGTCTGCTTCTATTGCAAAATAATCACCCATTTCATCACAACCAGAAGAATCATGGCATTGTATTAGGACTGCAAACTGAGTACAACCCTGTTCCTCTCCACCCCTTTGGGAATTGTGCAGACATATTCTACCTTAAAGAACAATTCAAGCTGCATCAAATATAAATGTTTGCACTCTATCAACTAGGGGGTTAGCCTGTAATGGTATGATATGTATGTTACCATATCAATTTAAGAATAAATGAATTGAAAGTCTGAGAAACAGAAAGAAGACATAAAGCTATCTATTTATTTGAATTATTCATGTAGTTTGCATGCTGAGTACCTTTGACACATAAGAAAAGATTTTTTAACAAATATACAGCTTCCTATGGTGTTATATGTGTTACATTAATTAAGATTACTTTTTAAAATTGGTAATTGTGACAAACATCACTTATAAGCATTTCGTGTGATCCTCCTCTTTAGCCATCAAAAGACTTAATTTTCTTTATATGTGTGGCCAGTATCAGCGTCAAACATCTTGACTCAGCCAAACTTAAATCCTTAGCATTCTTCAAAAGCAGAAACAGCATGTCAGTGTCATGGGATCAAACACCTGATTAAATATGGGTTTAATGCCATTTCACATATATGCATACAATGGAGTATGACTCTGGTATATATCTCTTCCTGTGAAGTGGCAAGAGCAATCTAACTGCAGCTGCCTCTGCATCTGTGCTAGTCAAATGATAACTTTGCTCTGATTTTGCAAAATCTATGTCTGTACCGTGTACCTCTAAGAATACTTTAAGATTTCTGACATTGGTCAAACAGAAATTTGATAGGCTGCTTTTTTGCATCATCTGCCATGGAACCTATCCAGTCTTTTGGTGCTTAAGTCCTCAGGTCTTAGATCAATAGTATTTTGCTGCGCCCAAAGAACTTTATAAGTTTTCTTTAGTTACAATGTTGACTCTTGATGGTTTTGGCAGACCGTCTGAAACAATTTCTGTTACACCTTGAAAGTTATCTGGTATAAGAGAAAGAATATGAAGCTGGACATTGCCATCAACTATGTTTGCAGTTGGTTGTTTTTTGATGTCAGTACATTGAAGCATGTCTTAAAATAATGTAAAACCTATGATTTCTCAGTTTTTGCAGCCATGTCATTAGCTGTTGCCTTCAAAAGAAGGAAAGTGGACTATAGGTAGAATGGGATAACCAGTAGTTCTATATTATGCTCTATGGAAGATTTATACAGAGTAAACAAGTTGATAAGGTGCCTCATTTCAAGATCCCTTGAAAACACTGAAATTGAAAACACTTGTCTCTGACTGTGTAATCAAAAAGGATGTCACGACAATGCCCTTGCTCATTTATTATGACGAGTTATATATGTTACATCCTTTAATAAGCGCTCTTATCTTAGAAACTTTGTAAATCATTGAATTGAAAGGGTCTAATTTGCGCTCTTTTCATCCTGCATTTCATTGCTTTACCTGCTGTGATACATCTAGTTCGTTTATCTGAAGGGAAAGAGTTACCTCGGTTTCAGCACTTCAGAAGTACTAAGACTTCAAATAAGTTTTTGAATGCTTGGGGAAAGATAATAAGTGCAGAGACATTATGAGATGAAAATATGTGGGTTGTATGTACATTGTATGAAAAGGCTACATTATAAAAGTTAACCAGCTAAGATATGATTCTTTATCACAGAAATATTAAGGTACATCAGTCCAGGTTCTCATTGCTCTTAATGGCATAGTTTTCCTCCTTGTAAAGCTTTAGTCTTTCTCCTACTTGCAGAGTATCACTTGAAACACATACTCAAAGAGCCAACTATTAGGAATTCATATCAGTTTCTGAATGTTCCAAGCCATAAATGGCAAAATTGGAAAGTTGATAATAGCTCATCAATTTTGAGTGGACTGGTGGTAAAATTTTATATTAGTAAGTGATTGAAATATTGTGTGATGATTCTACTAGTTGCAAGGAGGCGTGTGATACCTGGTTATAATGATTACCACCGAAGCAGACATCGACAAACGTTTAACTTATGTGTTAAATCGATGAGAAATAGTCTGGACCATTTCATTTATTGTATTTTCTTGTAAAAATGTAAAACAATCTTTTCTATTTGCGGCTCTATATTTAGCATTATATGCACAGTATTTGGAAATGTGTCCAAAAGGTCATTGATAACATCTGTAACACCAGTCCATGGGCTTGATAACCAGAAATGAATATAATTCCTAGTGTTTTGGCACCAAAGACTTATAAGTACACATTAAGTGTCCTGATCTTTAACTTAATGACGTCTTGTAGATTGATGAGCAAGACAGACTAAGAAAATGAAAAATATCCACATGCTGTAATCGCTTTCATGTGTTTTACTTAAACGGTAATAACAAAATTCGCTTCTCTGTAAAACTGGGAGTAGGCCTGTGTATAAGCTCCTATAAGACAATATATTTAATATAGAAAAGCAAACTTGATTTTTCCTATTCATCAATTGAGTATATGTTTGTAAAATCTAATAACACAGTTTGAAACCAAGTCATAGTAGTTGTTTAACTACATGACGATAGCCACAATTATAGCTTTTAAATTATAATTAGGTTCATGTGACGCACATAACACCAAAGTTAGCCGTATTAATGTTAAACAGCTTCCATATGTAGTAAAGACATCCAGTAAAAAGACTATAAGAATGTCAATTTATTAGATAATTTTAATGTCAAAAACTTATAAGTACACATTAAGTGTCCTGATCTTTAACTTAATGACGTCTTGTAGATTGATGAGCAAGACAGACTAAGAAAATGAAAAATATCCACATGCTGTAATCGCTTTCATGTGTTTTACTTAAACGGTAATAACAAAATTCGCTTCTCTGTAAAACTGGGAGTAGGCCTGTGTATTAGCTCCTATAAGACAATATATTTAAGATAGAAAAGCAAACTTGATTTTTCCTATTCATCAATTGCGTATATGTTTGTAAAATCTAATAACACAGTTTGAAACCAAGTCATAGTAGTTGTTTAACTACATGACGATAGCCACAATTATATCGTTTAAATTATAATTAGGTTCATGTGACGCACATAACACCAAAGTTAGCCGTATTAATGTTAAACAGCTTCCATATGTAGTAAAGACATCCAGCAAAAAGACTATAAGAATGTCAATTTATTAGATAATTTTAATGTCTTCTTTTGGTAGCTCAAACATTCAAATTTCTTATTCTCAAATTGATATAGTAACATATGTAACAAGCTGTTTCACGCTAACGCCCCCACTTACAAAGTGCAAACATTTCTTATTAAATGCATCTTGAATGGTTACATAAGATGTAATTTGTCTGCAGAATTCCAAAGGGGATTAGGATGGAACAGGCCCTTACTCAGCTTGGTGTCAAAATACTGTTTGATGATTTTACTTATCAAGCTAACATATGTAACGGTCTCTGATCTTTAAAACTTGATGACAACTAGCAAATCTATAAGTCTTGATCATAGGAGCCAGTTTAAAAGATATCCAACAGCTGCAAGTTTCTTCACAATTTTAGCTCAAACTTTCAAACTACATTTCCTTTATTTTATATAGTAACGCATGTAACACGCTGTTTCAGACTAACGCCCCAACATAGAGAGTGCAAACATCCCTTATTCGATGCAACTTGAGTTGTACTATAAGAAAGAATATGTCTGCAAAATTCCCTCGAGGATATTAAAACATTTTAGGCATATCTTACGTAAAGACAATGAACTTGCCCATTTATTACATCAGGTAACATATGTTACAGCCTCTGATATTAAAAAAATTGCAACAAACATATAGATTTATGAGTCTTTTCATATAAGCAAATAAATCCCAAACAATGAAACACATTCATCAACTGCAAATATTTTATAACTATTTTTACTTTAGTTTTATTACCAAACATTTCACATTAAAACTGGGTAGGGGTAGGGTTGTGTAATTGCTTATTTCAGAAAAAAAATATTTAAGCTAAGGAAGTAAACTTTAATTTTAATAATAGTCAATTGCATAAGCTAGTCAAAAATGGTTAAAAACATTTTGCAAAACACACAGAGAGATTGTGAATGTAAATGATGTTAGCCACACTTGCAAATTTTTATGGGTTATCTGATTAATGTAACGCATATGACACCTTAGGAAGCCGCAATTTTGTTCAAATGGCTGTCATAGGTAGTTAAGATATCCAGTATGCAGACTATATATATCATTTCTAAAAATAAATATTTTAATGCCTTTAATTTGTAGCTTTCAATTTACCTTTTCTTAGTTTGATTAAGTAACGTATGTTACAGGCTCTTACAGACTAACGCCCCGGAGCACAGAGTGCAAACATCTCTTAAAAGACTTGGCTTTCAATTCTCTACAAGATAGGATATGTCCGCAAAATTCCCTAGGGGGAGCAAACCCATTCTCAGTCATCCGTCTATTAATCCTAATCACAAAAATACTGGTCCGGATTCCCTGAATCATCACAAAGCTACCAAGCCAGCATTTAATTTTGGGCCACCATTTAAAGGCGTTTCGCTGGCGGGCCGATGATGGTCCGCTTATAGTGGTATTTGGATTATTCCTCACCTCATAAACTAAAAAAAGGTTATGTAAGCTAGACCCTTCTGGATCCGCGCATGGGACGGCTTCAGCAGACGACATTTCAGATCCATTTTGTTAGGATTAATAATATTCAGACTGACATGCATGTTGCAGGAGATTTAAAAGCAGTACTGACTATTGATGGGGTACGCAATGTAGACTGGGAAGATATTGCGTGCTCTCCCTGTTACGGTGGAGGTGGCTATTGCATCCACGTTGCGGATACTGGTGGTAACACTCGTCATGACGCTAACACCATTTACAGAATCAAGGAACCCACCAGAACCCACACACAGACACTGTCTGTAGACTCTACCATTAAATTCAGGTATATTTCCCCCTCTCTCTCTATCTATCTATCTCTCTTTTTTTCTCTCTCTCTCTCTCTCGCTCTTTCGCGCTCTCTCTCTCTCTCTCTCTCTCTCTCTCCACTTTAGTCTTTGTTTCTTATCATCCATCTTGTCAACAACCATATATTCCATAGATTTTTACTCTCTATTAGGCTACTCAATGTATTTAATTTGTTAACCATGAGATGGTCAAAACAAGCATTTCATGCTATCAATCAAATACTTTCCTTACCTTTCCATATGTTGTATCGTACTTTAAAGAGACTAAGTCTGCAATTACGAACATTTTTATTCTTTTTTATTTTCTTTTTAAATCATTTATAAAAGTATAATTAAGTTATGTTTTCACAATAAATCTGTTCACTATAGCTGAAAACTGCACGGAAAAGTAAATTATCTTATAAAACAGGTGTGTTTTTCTCTTGTTGGTAATTATTTGCGTCCCTCCAATAATTATAGACAGTTTGTTTTAACATTAATTTTAGCTTAAATGCTGTTGTTTTGATACTGATAATTTGTTAAGATTTACGAAATTGGTAAAATGTATACCTGAATTTTAGTTTTTTTTTACTTTGTTCTTGAAAAATAGAAACATTAGTTCTAAAATTAAAAGATCAAAAGTTACAGACTATGCAGCTTTAAATGTTGTAATTACGATGGTTAAAATAGTGTTTAAACTAATTCAGGTATATTTATTTCCATAAATCAGTGAGCCGTGACATGAGAGTTCCAACAATGTGGTATGTGCGACCGTCAAAGCCTCAGATCAGCGTGCACACACACACAGTCTGATCAGAGCCTTTGCTAGTCGCTTGAATATTTTATGAGTGTTTAGCTAATAACTGAACATCAAAACTTAAAAGGGGTTGCACATGCCCATGTGAGTCTACACTTGTCCAAATTCCACCTTGTTGGAAATCACATGTCGCGGCTCAATTATAAACTTCAACAACGATATTACTATTTTGTATAATAAAGATTTTTTCTCTATCTGGTTTGAAAATATTACAGGAAACAATTTCAAAGCCTGATGCAAAGTTACATTCTGCATATTTACTGTTTGCTAAAGAATTCGCAAGGGGTTTCCAATATACAAAGAGTAAAACTATCCCCTACAGGAATCTCTGTTAACCAAAAATTGTACAGTCAAAAAATAGTAAGTGAGTATGATCAGGAAATACCACAATCACAAACTGCAGACAACCCCGTAGCACCACGAGAAAGAGCCGTTCAACCATCACGAGACACCAGGAAGACAAATTAAGCAAAGCAATCAGCTCTCTCTTCCCCATCAAGATGATTGCAATACTAGAATGGACATAAAGTAACGTACAACAAAACATAGAACAATTACAGACTCCCACAATGGGAGTAACAATAAACAAAAAGTCAACAACAACAGAACCACCGCCTCAGATAAACCTTTATAAGAGAATCGCCTTTTGGAGAGCCCAAAATGTCTGTTCTACACAGGTGGCTGTCTTATAAAGGGCCAGTCAGAATATCTGCCATGTAGAAAGTATTCTCTCTCAGATACATAACAAAACTCCAATCTAAAGAGCATCTATCTGTGATTTAACATATCATTTTCATGCTTCATTTAAACAAAACTACATGTACAGATGTATATACAATGCCTCATAGGCATTTCAGTGCCCTCATAGGTTTGTGTATGCACTATTGGATTTTTTTAAAATCAAAGTAAAATTAGCCGATTAACACCTTTTTGATTTAAAATTTGGCTTTTGGAAAGTATGAAGTGGCTGTCTTATAGAGAGTTATAAGCATTTTGGGAATGATTTAACTGGCTGCTGGTTGTTTTATAGATGTTGTGTTCTTATGAAGAGACACTATATAGTAAAGATGATTGGGAATGTTTTATACCAGCTGTATTATGTAGACCGAGCTCTGATAAAGGTGGCTGATTCAGCAGGTTCAACTGTATAGGGAAAGCTGTCTTTTATCCCCATTGCAGTTTAATACATCTTCTAAATTATAGCACAGTATTATTTCATCTATAAACAGTCAGGGAGAGTTCACTACAATTTTTAGACATGAAAGAAGAAAAACGACCCACTTTTATGTGACTGAATTGGATTATTTTGCAATCAATATTTAGAAAAAATTGAAAGCAAACTATCAATAGACGAAACTTGCATCACTTAAAGCTGCATACTCTGTAACTATGAACATTTTTCGAAAAAAAAATATTTTCTTTTTAAATCATTTGTAAAAGTAGAATAAAGTTATGTTGTCACAATAAATCTAATTTCTACAGCTGAAAACTGCACGGACAAGTGAATTATCTTATAAAAACAGATCTTTTTTCTCTTGTTTGTAATTATTTGCGTGCCTCCAATAATTCTAGACAGTTAATTTTTAACATAAATGCTGTTGTTTTGCCACTAATAATTTGTTAATTATTTCGAAAAAGGTAAAATGTATACCTGAATTTTAGTATTTTTACCGTGTTCTTGAAAAATAGAAACATTATTTCTAAAATGAAAAGATCAAAAGTTACAGACTATGCAGCTTTAAACTACCTTGCGTATGTCAGTTCTATGTCACTTACTGTTCTGCCAGCCAAGAGTGACAGTGACGTCTATTTTGTTTACTAAATTATCAGGGACTTAAAATCGATAAATCACTTGTGTATTAAACCTATCCTGAGGATAGGATTACTACACAAGTGATCTATCGATTCGAGTTAGCGCGAGTGGAGTGAACAAGTTATTGTTTTACATGGCAATTGTAAACAAATTATGACGTCGCTGTCACTCTTGATTGCCACGACAGTAGTTGATTCTGTCATAAGCTTGCACAATTCTATTATGTAGGGTTGGGGAAAATGCTTGCAAAGGGCTGCCTTCTTGACTTAAGGTATCCTGTAATTTTCTACCTACGTATGGTTATTGATTTCAACCTAAAACTAATTTCTATACCAGGAGAATGTTTACATTTGTATGAATAATCTATTCTAAAATGCATGCGCTACTAAACGATATGTCCATTAGCGTATCTCCTATTATGCATTTGCACACGTGTCTGATAAAAAAGTAACATTCAAGGGAGGTCACCTAATGTGGTAACAGTGATTTTCCATACCATAAGGAACTGCTCTAAAAGGAAAGAACTCGCTCCCTCTGGGAGCAAATTCTTTCCTTTAAGAGAAGTTCACATTTTGAAAAAAAAGACGCAATAGAAGAGAATCAGTGCTTGATCCAGTAGTCTCCCTTTGGTGTGCTCAACATTTTCAGCGTTCTGGCACTATCATCTGTATGTTTGGTGTTTACTTTTCTTTATTTTGTTCTACCTTAGTTGGGATGAAGATAACTGTGAAACATTGATGGCTGACAACCGTGGTGAGATGTATATCATATCAAAGGTATAAATTTGAACAACATTTTTCAGCGTAAAATTGTAAATGTTTTCTTACCCATCAGTTTTAACATGTTTTGGGTGCTCAAAAACCGTCTCATTGAGACGGTTCTTTTGAGTACCCACATCATATGTTTTGGTTGAGAAATAAGAAAATTAAATTTTCGTTACGCACCCTTAACTAAAGTCCTGTAATAACTATTGATCATTAATAAGTTATTTCTTGTTCACTTAAGAACTTACAACGTCGGATAACAGCAATGTGCATTTAAACACTAGTATAGTAATCTATGGTCTTTTCTTTACTCTAACAAAGAAAACAAACACAGTTTGTATGTTGGCGCGCTTTAATGTGAGCAAATGAGCAGCGTGACATGGAAGGACGTTGTAGACCTTGATGAGATCTATATTTAAGAAGTGCTTGTAAAAGCCCTGCCAGTAACACAGCTTACTTAACCCTTAGATCTTCTCATTGCCGAAGTACCTGCCGTCCAGCCCACATGACACCAAACTTTCTATTTTTTGTTTGGCGAAAACTTGCTGTGATTTTAAACAGTGCAGTATACCACATAGCAATGACGACGTGCAAATCAACACGGCAAGATCTCTTGCTCGAATCTATACAAAATTTTGTGTGTTGCTCACGTCTGTGAAGCCGCCTTAGAACTGATTTTTCACGACACTTCGTTCACAAATACCTGATTATTCTCAGTCCGTGCATGACGACTGAGTAATAATATACTGCATAACCTTTGTTAATGCTAGTACCGACTAGACAAATATTCTGCTCTATTCGATGAAACGAGCAGAATGTTAAGTCTTTTCTTTACTCTAACAAAGAAAACAAACACAGTTTGCATGTTGCCGCGCTTAGAAATTACAAATGTTAGAGAGCGACAAAATTTTGTATAGATTCTAATAACTTTTTCATGTTAAGTCACATCACAATGCCTCACATAGACATGACCTCTGTAATGTTTAACATTTCCACTCCAAAATCTGCAACGTACATATTTACTGTCAGGTGACTTCCACCGAATTGGGCTGCATAAGTATGCCATATATCTTGAAATATGCACCTGTGTGCTATTTTTCTTACAACACTGGCGTTTAGATTAAGCTTAGATGTTACCATAATAGTTGATAACACAATATGATAAACAGTTCATACAACACGCGGTATACGTGTACTTATCTGTAGTTCTGCTTGCTTCAGGACACAATGTGTTGACTAGTTAATCGCTCTGTCAAAAACGGATGCTGTTGTATGTTTCTGATTGAGCCAATACCTGCAACAAATGAAAACAAATAGCCATATACAAATAGCCTTATTGTCAATACATATTATTCTTATTTTAATTGCAATCATGTTGAAGTCTAAAATTTATTTTCAAAAAATAGCATTGTTTATATGCCCCTTTGCACTTTGTCTGATACAATTGACTTTATCTGGTACTCATTTCATTTACTTATTTATTTAATTTTGTTTTGCTAAATGTATCACCTATTCAAATTAGACAGTCAGGTGCAGACGGCTGGTCAGAAACCCTTAAATTACAACAAACTGCCATATCTATTATACTAAACAGTTCCCCTTTTGCTAACTCTGATACAAAGCTAAAATTCGGGCAACTTCTATACTGGGAACCCATCTGGAATTAACTTATTTGTATCTACGGTATAATATACACTGAACTTGTCATTTGTTTGTGATCCTATATATCAGCCAATTTAATTTTCTCTTTTCTCTGATTTAAATAAACGCATATCTCATTAAAACTATACCATATCCATTTTACTGACATTTTAATTTTTATAATGTCACGTAATTTACCACCATGTCGATATTTTGAAAACCACTTTTTCTACTCCTGATTTTCTATGAGTGACTTCATTTTCTTGTTATTGTAATAAACATTGAACTCATATTTTATCTTCTAAATACTGCTCTATACAACCATATTTACTCCCCCGTCTTTGTTTATATGGAGGACATTTTTTCTTTCAAAACCATACTAAAAACCCAATACTTCGTTGTTTAAAAGTCTACTCTTATTTTCATGTGAGACTTCGGCATTTGCTCATTGATTTTTCTTTCGGAGACTTTTGCACCTTTAAAAAATTAAGCCCTTCCGTCTGCATTTTCAACCTGACTTCAACTTCCGGGAAAATCTCAGTTAATATCTGTTTGCAGGTAAATAACGTTTTCCCCTTCCTGGGAAATCTCAATTATTACCATCTACCAGGTAAATACATTTTCCACTTCGGGGGAGTTTGTTTCCACGCCTGGGAAATCTCAATTGTTACCTTCTACCAGGCATTATACCATTTTCCACTTCCGGGGAACTCATTTCCACTTCCGGGGAAATCTCAATTATTACCTTCTACCAGGTTAATACCCTTTTCCCACTTCAGGGAAACTCGTTTCCACTTCTGGGGAAATCTCAATTATTACCTTCTACCAGGTAAATACAATTTTCCACTTCTGGGGAACTCATTTCCACTTCCGGGGAAATCTCAATTATTACCTCCTACCAGGTAAATACCCTTTTCTCACTTCTGTGGAATTCGCTTCCACTTCCTGGGAAATCTCAATTAGTACCTTATACCAGATAAATACCTTTTTCCACTTCCAGGGGAACTTCATATTTCCACTTCTAGGAAATGACATGTGACCTAGTCACCAACAGATTTTTAGAGTTCTCTTAAGAGGAAAGTTTGTTTTTCCCACATAAATCTACTGCTCCTATGTTATGTTTTCTTACCTTTAGAAATAACCTTCTACCAGGTTAATACCTTGTTCCCACTTCCTGGAAACTCGTTTCCACCTCCTGGGCAATCTCAAAAATTACCTTATACCAGATAAATACCTTTTTCCACTTCAGGGGAACTACATATTTCCTTTTCTTGGGAAATGACATGTGACCTAGTCACCAACCGATTTTTAGAGCTCTCTTATGAGGAATGTTTACTCTTCCCTCATGAATCTACAGCTCCGATGATATATATTCTCACCTTTAAAAATAACCTTCTACCAAGTAAATACCTCTTTCCCACTTCTGGGAAACTAATTTCCTACTCCTGGGCAATCTCAAGTATTACCTTATACCAGATAACTGCCTTTTCCACTTCTGGGGAACTTCTTGTTACCTCTTCTAGGGAAATTACATGTGACCTAGTCTCCAACCGATTTTTAGAGCTCTCTCTTATGAGTAATGTTTGCACTTCCCACATAAATCAACTGCTCCTATAATATATATTCTTACCTTTGGAAATAACCTATGAAATTCCACGTTTGGGGAAATCGATTAAAACTGCAAGAGTAACTGGATATTTTCACTTTGTCTCACTACTTGTAACATTTTCCATATCAGCATAGCCAACATAAGCACCGCAGTTTTTATTTTGCAAATAATTCAGAATCGAATGCAGTATTCTCTTTCGATACTCATAGTCAAAGTTTTTATGACTCATTTTTATTCTAACAAGCTTACCTTTAACTGACATGGCTCTAACATCTATTCTACTGTGGATGCAGCGATTTCTGCTCGTACCCTCTGATAACTTTAGGTTTCTTATTGAAATCTCCTTTCTTTGATTATCTTTAACATTTTCTTTACCTTTCATCATACATAAACCTACCCGTTTTCAATGCATGAATCGTTATAGCTTTGATTCCACATAAGAAGTCGCTTACAAATGCACTTATTCTTTGACCGTTTACCACAATAACAAAACCACTATTAAAACTTTCCACAATATTTGACCAATGCTCGCCAATTCCAGTAAATTATGTATGTAAAATGCTTCCTTACCTGCGTCTGGTCACGAGAAAACTGACTGAGCTTTATCCATGCGGTTAATATAAGCCTCGCCATTTTCAAATTAGGTCATGAAATATCATTTTGAAGTTGTTGTCCTGTTATCTTGCAACTTTTTTTTATTATTATTATTTTAAACTTGGCTTTATGCGAATTATCGCTTATGCTATTACAATCCAGTACTAATCTATGCTTTGTGCCTTGTTTTTTTAGAGTATTTATAGCATGAGGCTACGTTTCAATTTTTAAGAATACATTTCTAAGATAGTAACCAGTGGATCTCTGGTTTGTTTTATTACTGTAAGACCTCTTTACAGATAAGCACTTTCCGGCAAAAAAACACAACAACAAAACAACAACAACAGTATTTGTCTGGATCAGTACAACAAATAGATAGATAAAGTGTAATCCTCTTCTATAACCAACATAAAAAACTAATATGACCATGCATCTATTTATCTTTAATATTTAGCCTATTTCATGGGGATTCATCTGTACTTACTCCCTGCCAATCCACCCACCTTCGTTATCGTCTCTCATGATCTAACTGATCTGTACTACCAGCCTTTGTATAGCGACAAGCTTCACATCTTAAAACAATCTTTATATCTGAAATGTCTATCTGATGAAAACAAGAAGAACTACTTTCTGTATTTATCTTTACAATGTGCTTTGAATATAAACTTTCAAATTTCCATTGCTGACTTGGATTGAGCTCTTCAAATGTGTTTCTGATCCTCCTCATGACTGGCGACCTCCAGATGTAAATAATCGTCAACTACTTTCTAGCCAATGTGGATTCTAATAACCTGTCGTGGTTCCAAATATTGGTAACTGAAATGTAAGAACGTTAGATGTAAAACTGTGATTGATTCCATCGTTGACTGCATGGTTTATTATTGCTATTGTTATTATTACTATTATTATTATTATTATTATTATTTTTCTTTGCAAAACCAGCAAATGCCGCCCATTTCATGAGGCTGTATATCCTGCTCTTGACGCTTATATTCGTGAACGTGTTTGAAACTATGATCGTGATATCCCTGGTATATTCTTTCATAATGTGTATGTAGTGTGTTGCATTATTTTTTATTTGCCCTATATTAAACAACATTCTCCGCTTTTGAGCATTTAAGATAAACATGTATAGCTTGCTCTTGACGTCTATATAGGTGAACATGTTTGAAACCATGACGTGATATCTCTGGTATATTCTTTCATAATGCGTATGTAGTGTGTTGCGTTATTTTTTATTTGCTCTATATTATACAACATTCTCCGCTTTTGAGCGTTTCAGAGAAAATTTTATAGCGTGCTCTTGACGTCTATATACGTGAACATGTTTGAAAATATGATCGTGTTATCCTGGTATATTCTTTCATGATAAATATGTAGTGTGTTGCGTTATTTTTATTTGCTCTATAGTATACAACATTCTCCGTTTAAAGGCGTCTCAGATAAAAATGTACCTTTCGCTAAATTCTTCATCTCCATGTACCGTTCAATAATGGTTTAGATTTCTTTCGCAATCAACTATTTTTGAACATGCCATCTTCTACACATTTAACGCATTTACCTTTTGAGGTATAACCTGCAGATGTGACAGACGCACTTTTATTACCATATAATTCACAAAATAAATTTTTGAGTGTCACTTATCTTTTTAATTCTGTAGAAGTCAACTTGTTCATCTCGTTCTGTCTGGTCGATGCCATGACATCTTCAAACTCCAGAAATATAGACCAACGTCCTTCGCTTTTTGTGTGTTGCTCACGTCTGTGAAGCCGCCTTAGAACTGATTTTTCACGAAACTTCGTTCACAAATACCTGATTATTCTCAGTCCGTGCATGACGACTGAGTAATAATATACTGCACAACCTTTGTTAATGCTAGTACCGACTAGACAAATATTCTGCTCTATTCGATGAAACGAGCAGAATGTTAAATAACGGCTTGAATCTCTCAATGATGACACCTGGAAAACAAATAATGAAATGATCGAAATACTTTGTAATGCTAGTCTTCTAATACTTTCTAGTGCCAAAGGGCAAACGTTGCACGATTACAACACCGACTGTGTTGGAGCCTATAACTCCATGGTCAATAAGCCTCTTAAGTTTTACTTCATGTCTCATGGCTTGTTTTATGGTTGGGCCGACCGTGGCTCAACTTGAGATTTTCTTTGGCTCTGACTGAATATCTGTGAGTCATTAGTCATTTTATTTGTTTCATCATAGTGTGTTTATTTGATTCGATTGTTTCTCTGTGATGCTAGGAAGCCTCTATGCCAGCTAAACAATGTTTGTGCTTTAACAACAACAGAATCTAGGGCAAAGTTTGCCCCAGTAAAATGCATTTAAGCCCATGTGGCTTAAGCTGCTGTCCCTTCGAAGGCTGGTGGTTCTGTTGTTGTTCATTTATTGTTTGGTGTACCTCCCATTGTTTGTGAAGGTTTTGTGTTTGGTCTTCGTTTTGTATTCCATTACTAAATGTCCTTTCTAGTTTGCAATCATCTTGATGAGGTAGAGTCAGATGGATGCTTTGCTATAATTGTCTTCCTAATGTCTTGTGTCTATTAGTGTCATATGGCCCTTCCTCACGGTGCCGTGAGTTGGTCTGCAGTGTGTGATTGTGGTATTTCCTGATCATACTCACTTACTTTTTAATAAAATGAATCGCGACAATTTATTTTTAACACTTTGTTATGCGCAACCAGCAAAGTCTCAGACCAGTCTGCGCATATGCGCAGTCTGATCAGAGCCTTTGCTAGTCGCTTGAGTATTTAATGAGTGTTAAGCTACTGACTGAACATCATTTGGAGTTTCTAAGCTTAAAAGGAAGCTGCATACGCTCGTCTGAGTCTACACTTTTAAAAATACCACATTGTTGGAAAACAAATGTCGAGGCTCATATGTGCTTTCAAAGGATATACTGTACGATATTAGCTGCTACAAGCTGTCAGCTATGACACACCCCTTTTACTGTTCTATTGTTGGAAAAGACTACTTTAACACTTGTGCTGCCAACGCGACTATAGTCGAATTTACCGTTTCCACAGTCAAAATTGAAAGGCACAGTTGAAAACTATTTTTAACGGTTATAAGGGACTCTAATCTTTGTTCTTTATTTCAAAATGTTCAGGGGACATAATAATATCGTATATGGATCTGTACAAGAATGGACTTTACAAAAATGTTTGTAATGTCATAAGATTTCGCGGACATCAAAAATATCGAAAACATGTCCATGGGGATGACATATAGACCGCATTAAGCCCTTCAACTGTTATATTTTGATTTATTTCTGATGAAACAATATATCAGAATAAATCCTGATGTTTGATACTTGATGTAGATGAATGTTTAATCTTTTATTTTGCATAAAAAAGTTGTTTATAGGCATTTTTCATATTTTCAATATGGCTTCCAAAAGGACCGCCAAAGGTTCTGTGACTATCTTTTATAGTATTGGTTTAAATAAAAGTTTTGTATATTAGCAACATTCTGTGAAAGTTTCACAGCGATAGATTGAATACCTCTGGAGTTACTCTGTGTTGAACCGATAAACCCTCAATAGTCAGGAGTCCTTGAAACATGATTGGCACTGAGGTATTGGTTTTTTGAGGTGCGTTTCAGATTCCTACAGGAAGGTCGCCATTTGATCATTTCCCTTGATCCGCAATCTATGCCAAGACTTTTTTAAAACAAGAAATCGATGGTTGATTCAAACTTTCTTTTTATTGATCCTGTTTCAACAGTTTACTACGGGTGTCAAGCTGGTAATGGGCATACCAAAATTATTACGTCATCGATAATTACGTTGAACCTGCTGTAATTTGATGGGCACATACTGCTCCCATGAATAAATATCATTTGCACTAAAACTTGCATCATATTGTATGCTTACACTGACTCGAAGTGTTTGTTGCGTTTCTTTATTCCTTTATTGTATAATTTTGTTATTCACTAGGAAATGGAAACTTAATAAAAATAACCTATAACTAATAACCTTAACAGAGTACGATTTCTATGTGAAATACAGCTTTCTGTATTTTCACATTTAAAAATATAAAATTTTCAAGATAGATGCGGGATTCGAAGCGACCACCTCGACAACTACGCCTAGCATTACACCGAAGCTACCAACTGCTCTACTGAGACAACCCCAAAACTGTTTGTTCAAGTAGCCTTGATATTGACGACGGTTCATGCAGTACATGCCGTTTGATGCTTCTTATTCAATTTATCACATCTATTAAGTTAGCAAATGAAAGCCTGAGGGATCCAGTTAATGTAAGGATCATGTGAAATTAGATAAATATCAGAAGTGCGGAATATGTTTTCACAAACAACAGATTATACAACTGGTCTTCTAGTGATACAATCCTTTTAATGCTCTCTTGTTTATATAGATACGACAACAAATCTTCTACAACTTGTAACTTTATGGTCTTTTTAATGACAACTTTAATAGTTGCGACACCAAGTGTACAGTAACAGGTTGTCACTCCATGGTATATGGTGCAATCTTGTTTAAAAGAACCACTTTAAATAATTGCAACCCAAATTGTACTACAGGATGTCACACCATGGTCTATGATACAATCCTTTTAATGCTCCTTTGTTTGAAAGGACCACTTTAAATAGTTGCAACCCCAATTGTACTACAGGATGTCACACCATGGTCTATGATACAATCCTATTAATGCTCTCTTGTTAGAAAAGACCACTTTGAAAAGTTGCGACACCAATTGTACTACAGGCTGTCACACCATGGTCTATGAATCAATGCATTTAGTGCTCTATTGTTTGAAAGGACCACTTAAATTGTTGCGACATCAATTGCATTACAGGCTGTCACGAAATGGTCTATGATACAATCGTTTTAATGCTCTCTTGTTTGAAAGGACTACTTTTAATTTTTACGACACCAACTGTACCACAGGCTGTCACGTCATATTCTATGCTACAATTTTTTTTTAATGCTTTCTTGTTTTAATAGTTAGGACACAAATATTACCACAAGTTAAACGTTTTAGGACACAAATTGTACCACAGGCTATAACTATGATGATCATGCTATAAGATATTCTTTTAATGCTGTTGTTTGAAAGGAACACTTTTCATAGTTACCACACTAATTGTACCACTTGCTGGCAATTCATGGTCTATGAATCAATTACTTTAATGCCCACTAGTTTAAAGTGCGCATTTTTCATAGTTATTAGGCAAATTGTACAAAAGGTGCAATTATTTTTTCTGTCTGTTTAAAGTTTGTACAAGACAATAAAATAGAGACTATACTGTCTGCTCTAACGTATCAAATACCGTTATTATTTCTATAACTCGGACAAACACGTTGCAGTCATAATATATAAATAAGCCATGACATGTGATTTCCAACAATGTGGCATTTTGACAAATGTTGACTCAGGCCAGCCTGTGCAGCCTCCTTTTAAACTTAGAAACTCCAAATGCTGTTCAGCCAGTAGCTGAACATTCATAGAATATTCAAACGACTTGCAAAGGCTCTGGTCAGAATGCGCGTATACGCAGGCTGGTCGGAGACTTTGCTGGTCGCACATACCACATTGTTGGAAATCTCATGACACGGCTCAATTGCATTTATTGATCCTATATTTCCCATACATAGTTCTTTATATCCTTTCTAGTTTGATACTCATTTTGCTGACGACTAAAGAGCTGGTTGGTTTGCTTCAGTTGCGCAGCTTCTTTTATATTATTGTCGTTGCTTATCTGCTGTTTAATGCGTCTCCCTCTGTGTGTCATGGGGTTAACCCTATCCCTCATGTACATTCATGCTTAGCCCCATCCTCCATTAAAAATTTTATAAATAAACTTTCACGTTTTACATAGAACAAAGAAATAACTTATCAGGTCCACTTGTGTAAGATCATATCTAATCATATTCCCATAAACAAACTAAGTAGACCTGATCTGGCAGCTCGTACAAACTGTCTGAATTGAGTCTTCTCTGTTTGGAAAATTGTTAAAAGGCGTCTCTATGAGGTAAAATGTTATAGTGATATTTTATGGTCATGCTGCCTTGTTTGGTGACCAGAGTTGGAGCACGAGAGGAAAGTTTTTTCAGCTATCCGGATAAAAACGTGGGGTCTGAGACAATTGACTCCTACCATTAGCAGCATAAATAGACCTTTGATTTGATTTGGTTTGTGTTTTAACGTCCCAGTGAATAGATATGGCTAGTTAACACAGCGGATGTGCAGACTGGTCCACGTCTTTGATGTTCGCAACTCCGCGAAGACGTGTTTTCTAGCGTCTAGGCCCAAATATAATTAAATAACATTACCATTGACCAGTTTAAGTTTCTTTCAGGTCAAATTAAAAGTGAAATTGAAACTATCTGTCTGTAAGCTTTTCATTTTTTCAATATTTAATGGGCGTATACGTTTAAACATCATTGATTAACATACATTTTATTTTATAATTATGTTTTGTCAACACTCAATGCTTACTAATGTATAATATGGTACCCAGCACATTAGATTTGGTACTTTTTGTATGTCGAGTAATGAAGACGACGGTCAGTCTGTCTATTCTGGGCTCTGGGCATAGGCTGCTTGTATAATGCATATGAAGATCCAGGATCAAAATTGAAACCCCTGCTCTCCCTGAATACAGTGAAGCCTGTCTTAAGCGGTCACTCAAACAAAAATTGGCTACCATTTGTCATTAAGACCTTTGTTTTGTCTATTTTCGGGTGGCCGTTTTAGGCTGGGTTTACTGACATGTCAACATAGGGGTTTAATGAGAGTTTTGCGCTAATGCAATACGTATCAATTTAAATGACTTTGTCGTTTGCTTTATTTCTGTAAGATAAGCAAAATCGTTCAGCGTAAAATTGTAAATATTTCCTTACCCATGAATTTTAACATATGTTTTGGGTGCTCAAAAGAATCGTCGCATTGAGACGGTTCTTTTGAGTACCCACAACATATGTTTTGGTTGAGAAGTAAGAAAATTAAATTTTCGTTACGCACTCTTAACTAAAGTCCTGTAATTATAGGTTTCTCATGGCGATGGAAAATTCTATCATATCCCATCTTCCGCCTGGGGAGATCATGATAGAGTTCACCTGCACGGCGGACTTCGTCTTAACATTCATTCTTCTCGCAACGGTCCAGTCGGTGGGGATATTTCACATGATGGCAAAGAAGTCGTGGTGAAAACCTATGAAAAAGTATATTATTGGTATGTTTTTTTTTTTTTTTTTTTTGCTTTTAGCAACCTACTGTCCTGCCAGCCAAGAGTGACAGTGATGTCATGTTTTCTTTACAAAGTTATCAGGGAGTTAGAAGCGATAGATCACTTGTTTACTAATCCTATCGACAGGAAAGGCTGCGGATAGGATTAATACACAAGTGATCTATCGATTCGCGTTAGCTCAAGTGAAGTGTACACGTTAGTGTTTTACTTAGCAATTGTAAACGAGGTATTACGTCACTGTCACTCTTGGTTGGCACGGCAGTAGTTCTTTAGATGTAGGTATACTCTTATGCGCATACTGTAAAACCTGTCTTAAGTGACTTCTCAAAAAGGCAAAAAATTGTTTTTCAAGACCAATTATCGCTTAATGTAGGTCAAACGTATTGCAGAATGCGCCAAGATAGCAGTCTGCAATACTGTCGACCTTCATTAAGCTACCATTTGTCTTTAAGACCTTTGTTTTGTTCATTTTAGTGGTCGTTTTAGACAGGTTTTACTGTATTAAGGGATATATATTGATTCGTAAAAATATCAGTGAACGTGATATTTTCATTGATAAGCTTCGCGAACAAAGGTAGATGTTGAGCATCCTTTAAAGGAGCGGTGTATATAAGGACTGTTAAATTGCTGGCTACTAATGGATTTCCTTCAACCTCTTTGCAATCAAAGACTATTTATAAGCTATAGTATACTGCAATGTTGGATCAATTGATGAGGCTTTCTGTATTATATAATAAAATTATTCGGTTGAAGTGGGTGTGGTCATTCCACTCCTAACGGGGTTGCGTTACGAAAATGGTAATTTTTTTATAATCATATGTAGCTGGTAATCAGCTATTGCATTATTATTTATAGGATAGATATTAAAAGTTATCACTAATAATTTTGTAAACATTTCATATATAATTACTTTTATCTTAATTATGACGTCGCGTCTGGGAGTGAAATAACGCCATGCAATAAAATCGATAAACCACTAGTGGTTTACAATTAACGGGAAACGTTATGACGTCCATAACAACGTTGCCCAGTTAATGACAAAATTATTACGTTTTCACGCCAAAAATGAGTTTCAAAGTATACTTAATGTCATATGATAAATAGAATTTAACATTCGTGCTCCTGTATTATTGAATTAATTAAACTCGTTGCGAAAAAGAGATAAAATGCTCGGCAGGCTCGCATTTTATCTCTTTTCCTCAACTCGTTTAATAAATTCAATAAAACATGAGCACTTATGTAAGATACTCTATGTAATTCACACCTTTTTTGTATTTTTTCTTCTTCAGCTTTAGAAATAAACGGCTTCATCTTCTGAAGCTTGAAGCTATTCCAACGATACTTTGAACTTACTTATAGTAAGGAAGATGATTATAATTATAGGAATGCTTTTGATTTTTCTGGATTTTATCGATATGTTAGCACTTGCTAATCACTCACAAAGTAAAGCCGGAAGGGCTTTATGTAAAGTTAAACAATGAATCAAAAACAACAGAGCAGCCGCCCTAGAACGGCATGTGACCTAAATCACAGTGGGTGGCAGGATAGGGAAGGGGGGGGGGGTAAACGCATTTAACTGCCACAAAATCTTCGCCCTAGATAATGTTGTTGTTAAAACACAAAAAATATTAGTTTACATGGAGGCTTCCTAACTAATGCAATGCATCATGACAGAGAAACAATCTAATAACATTAACACACTATGATTTAACAAAGAAAGGGGCTCATGACTCACAGTCAGAGCTAACGTTTAATTATCTTCTTAAATTGATCACTAGAATAAGGCTATCCAACAATTTCTTTAAAATTTATAAACTAATTCAACATAAAATACCAGCTCCGTTATGGGAAATTAACTATTACAAAATTAAAATCATCACGTTATCATAAATTTTAGATGAAAACATGGCTATCGTAATGGAAATGTCAAAGTCCAAATAGGGACTTTAGTGTGAAAGGATTTTGCTTTATTTAACTGAAGTTTAGAGGGATATATCTTACTTACCATTTGTTCAAAAAAAGGATTATCAATATGAAGCTATAGTTAAATGCTTCAACAACATCAGCTTGATTAATTTCAGAAAGAGGCAGCATGAAGTCTCTCCATACATGCACGGATCCAGAAAGGGGAGAGAGGATCCAAATAGCACTAAAAGCGGGCCATCATCGGCCCGCCAGCAAAACGCCATTTAAATGGCGTTTCGTTGGCGGGTCGATGATGGCCCTTCATTGAATGCTGGCTTGGAAGCTTTTTGGTTTTTCAGGGAATCTGGTCCAGTATTGCTAAGAAACCCTATATTTATGTAATTTTCAGGGGGGTTCGGAGCCCCTGCCCCCCTCCCTCTGGATCCGCATATGCTATAAAGTGTAAATTATTTGCATTTATTTTAGTCTCACTTGCTTGTCAGAAGCTGCTTGCCATGATGCAACAGGTCTTATAGACACTATTCCTGTTTTAAAAAATTAAAATTTGCTGATTTCAAAGATATGAATATATTTCCAATGATGTGCGAAAGATTCCTACATTTGAATAATACTCTGTATTATTGACATATGCATTAATTTAATCTCAGAGCAGAAATTTCAAATGAATTTTAAGATTCAACTAGAATTTAAGCAAGTGTCATCAAAATATCTATGTAAGTGTTATCCTAAACGAGTATATATTATTAAGAATGCAACAAGGCCAAATAAAAATATAAGACTTAGTACGTTTCCGGTAACGGGTCTAAAAAAATAGGTAGGGTAGGCCCACATTTTTTTAAAAATTAATTTACAATTTTATGCATTTTGAAAGGCAAAATGCATAAAATTATAAAAAAATTTCAGAAAACCTGAAAAAATCTAGGTTTCACCTGGTTCTAGTAGTTTAGGTAGGGTCGAGTTACCCTAAACACGGGTATTTTTTATTTAGCCCAACCATGGTTCACAGTCAATTAGGGCCTTCGAAATGATTAGGCACAAAAGTCCTAGATAAATCAACACTCACTTCACTAGACCTGTGTATCTTTGTCAAACATTTGGCATAAAAGCATAACGGGCACTTAAACGTTGAACTAAAATAGATTCTAAATATGCTTAAATATGCATCTTAAGATCATTGTACGCATCTGTGTGTGTGTGTGTGTGTGTGTGTGTGTGTGTGTGTGTGTGTGTGTGTGTGTGTGTGTGTGTGTGTGTGTGTGTGTGTGTGTGTGTGTGTGTGTGTGTGTGTTTGCTGACCTTTCTTGATCTGCAAGAAATGAACAATCCCAAGAATAACTCGTACTCTCTACATATGCTTAAATTCGTTCTTAAGATACGTATAAAACCATTATTTAGAACAACATTTCCATCATTCTGTGCATTTTCTACTGATGACTGCGTCGCGTCTTTGACTAAAATGCTCCACAACACTCAGTATTTATAGCAACGTGATGTTCTGTGTACGTTTCCATTGCGTTCTCCGTACATGGTAACCCACCGTTTTAAAGGTCGCGACGATACGTTACGAATAGACAACGTGGCGTTTTGACAAGCTGTTTTCTTATAGCTATTTAAACGTGATATGAATATAGACATTCTGTGACGGACTTAAGAAAGGCTGCTTTTGATTTTCCATCACAGACCAATATACAAAAGCGTTAAAATTGCACAGTTCCAAAGAATATACCAACCACCAGCCAAGGCATTGGAAATCAACTCTTCAGAACTGATAGGGTAATGAGTACATTCAATATACTGGCAGACTTTAAAAATGCAACACTGGGATAGCAGCTTTAATTTTTGTCTAAAAAGAGAAGGCAAAACGATCAATTTAATTGTACGTTAACGAATGTTCATTTGTAAGTAACATCTGAAAAAATTGCCCAATTAAAATAAATTTAACAAATAGAAAATGTAAACTTTTGAGATAGGGGTCAATTACTTCATGTGACAAAGTGTTATCAGTTAAAGATTCCCTACTTCTAAAAATTAAGATTAAAACGGGAAGTATCAAATTTGTGTCATGGACCTCTTGAGTCACCCTGGAAACACTCTCATATTGTTTGGCAGGTCTCCGATATAGCCCGTCTACTTATTTGACGTTTATCTCGTTGTACCCTTAGATTTGATGGTTTAAAATCTCCTCTACTTAAGAAATGTGTAAGTGACCTAAATTTATATGAAGCAGTAAAGTCATCAGGTTTAGTTGTACAATTAAAACTAAAGTGCGTGCTGGTGAAACAAACTCATGATGCCATCATCGAAGCAAAGGAAGTTCAGGGTCACCTGTCCTTTGAAAGATATAACGGTAAGTTAATGTTGCGTTATTAAAGTCTGTCAGTATATATTTATCAGGTATATTCTTTAGCTCATGACTCAGATACATCATCTTATAAGTCAATGAAAATTTGGCGTTGCAACGTGCAACGCCAAATTTTCATTGGCTTATAAGATTTTGTATCTGAGCAATGCCAAATTTTCATTGGCTGATAAGATTTTGTATCTGAGCAATGTCAAATTTTTATTGGCTTATAAGATTTTCCATCTGAGCAATGCCAACTTTTCATTGGCTTATAAGATTTTGTATCTGAGCAATGCCAAATTTTCATTGGCTGATAAGATTTTGTATCCGAGCAATCCCAAATGTTCATTGGCTTATACGATTTTGTATCGGAGTCAAATTTATTTTCAGGTCTATTCCAGACAGGGATTACAAACGTGGAATAGTGAAAACACCAGCTGAGTTACCATATACACGGGAGCGCCAAGGAGAGAGCATCTGTTGGGACAAGTATGGTCGAGGATATTTCACATTGTCCGAGGGTCGCAATCCATCGCTCTATTATTATCGGAGAGAGGGAACACAGAGTGTAATAGTTGGCTAAGCCTTATGAATTATTTCTGCCAAGCCCAAAGCAAGATAGACATTAACAAACAGTGTAAGACCAGATGAGATGATGCGCCTTGCAGTATCTCATCTGCTGTACACTGTTTGTAACCATAAATATACTTGACAAAAAAGAAAAGCATCACTTAGAACTGTTCAACTCTCAGGAAGGTCACAGGGGATATGCCAGTTTAGTTTATATCAGTTCAAAGGTATGTCAAGTACTGCTGCGTTACACGTCTTTTGCAATCAGGCGTCGAAATTGTGTTAAAGAAAATGGGTCATGAACGAAGTGGGGGTGAAATTGTAAAGTCATAGGAAATAAGCGTTTTTACAATGATCTCATACTTGATAAGTTTAAGCAATGGGAATCATCTCAGTAGACCAAAATGTACTCAGAAACTAATTCATTGCAAATTCTATCTTTATATTCATCACACGCGATAATTGAACGCTAGGTAGCTCATGTATTGTGACTACCCTTTGGATAACGATTCAACACCGGAGATAAACCTTACAAAACATTTAAAAGATTTCAACATTTTAATCTATTTGAACGGCCCTAACTGATGAAAATGGATTTTAGAATAACAAATATGCATCAATAAAAACATTGTTTGTCTCACATAAAGACCACGTATCGTTTTCATACTTCGCAAATGTAAAACAAACTCGGAATTTCATGTAGACAGTAGCGTTGAATTAACGCTACCGCAAATCGTTTAACATTTGCATTGGTGTGTTTTATGCCTACACTGGGAATGTACAGATACTAATCTACGCCACACTCAAGTTTTAGTAAGATTTGATCAGAAATGAATATTTCATGACAATTAACAGTTTCGTTTTAAAAGGAGAGCTAAATGGGAAAATGGTAGTGGTGCGTTTCTTTTTTTGTCGGGTATATCATTAGAAACAAGTAAAGTGTGAATTTATAAAAAAAAATCTTTTTAGGATTGCACATTTGCAATGTGATATGCCGGAGCCTAAAGTGTGAAAATGTTTATTTAGCGTACATGGGGTTAAGTTGATACACTAATAGAAAACTTTGGATGTTGTTGTGTAAAGAGACATTGTGAAACAACATCATGAGCATTAACAAGTAAATAAATGTTCCAAATTTAGAAGGATAAATTTTATTCCTTTTTGAGCATGACTTTTTAGACCTGATCCTGGAATTCAATTACATGTCTATAGCAGGCTTAAATAAGATTTAATAGAATATTTCTCTTAGAAACGGCTAAGAGGATTGCTGTCAAAATACATATGGGCCATGGAATGAGATTTCCAACAATGTGGTATGTGCTACCAGCAAAGGCTCAGACCAGTCTGCGCACACGCGCAGTCTGATCAGAGCCTTTGTGAGTCGCTTGAATATTCTATGAGTGTTAAGCTACTGACTGAGCATCATTTGGAGTTTCTAAGCTTAAAAGGAGGCTGCACGGGCTCATCTGAGTCTAAACGTGTCAAAATGCCAGATTGTTGGAAATCACATGTCGCGGCTCAATGGAATATCATTTTTAGGCATCATAAAGTATGACGATATGGTCGAGGTAACATGACTAAATATTCTTCTCTAGAATCAAAGGACATGTTGCGTTAGGCCTCGAAATGGAGCATTGAATATTTAATCCTTATATAGTCGGGGAACCAAGGTAGGAAAAATGCTAACCCTTGCACCCGAAAGGTATACAGCTGGATTTTGTATGGTTGCAAAGGTAATTCTATGGTGTATCTGAAACCACTGTATAGCAGAGTCGATCGACTTGCATAACGCCAGATCAGTCAACTTTCTACGGAAGCCCAGCAAGAACATGTCAAAATATTATTTTTCAAAATGTTATTTATTTTTATAAAAAAAGTTCAGGATTGAAAAATATTGAGTTTATATAATAAAACAAAATCGGCGTAGACCCCAGAAGCAGTGGTGGTCATCTAAGAATACTGTTTTTTTTTTATTTTTAAAGCATGTAGATTAGGGCACCCCCATTTTGAGATTAAATTTATAGATTTTTTTTTGCTTCAAATCTCATTAAAACTGCATTTATTGCCCAAAAATGTATTTGATATTATTTATATATCGCTTGGAAGCATATCTCGTAAAAAATTGTGTGCTTACTTATTCACTTTTGTCCTCCCGCTGAAGTGGTTTGAATTGCATATTTTTTTACATAAATAAAAAAATGTTATATTGAATGTGTTTAAATACTGCATACAGTTAGACAGACGTTTGGGACATCATTTAAGACAATTTATTTTATTTTCTATGGCAAACTAGAAAAGATATCTGAAAAGTAAAAATATCAAAACGATAATTTGATACTTAGTAATTTAGTCCATACCAGCTGGTGCGTAGTTAAATACTATGGACAACTTAAGAATAGTTTAACAAATAAATGAAATTTATCAATGTTTAAAGGATGTTTATCTTCCATATTTACAACAGCTTTGAAACAGAGGGTCATTGTAGGGACCAAGAGGATTTTTATCTACTGTAAACAATAATTTCATTAAACATTGGTAAAATAAATATGAAAAAACTCGTATAACTATTATCATATCTCAATGAAAAACCTGTCTGTCCCCGTCTGAGATACAGAAATGTAACCGCATAGTATTTGTAAAGAAAAAAAGTCCCTAAAAGATTATTTTGGTGCGCAAATGACTGTCCATACTTTTAAATGCATTTGATTGTGTATTATTGTATTATCGAACAGTCAAACGGCTTCTCATACCCATCCTCCAGATAAGAGTGCGTAATGGAAAATTAGTTTTGTTATTTCTCAACCAAAACATGTGTTGTCGGTTCTTAAATGGACCCATTAAATAAGACGGTTTTTTGAAGACCAAAAAGCACACTATTTAACTTATTGATAAGGGAAAAATCACAATTTCTATGCTATGAAAGATTGCTTAATAAGACCTATGTGGCATACAAAAAATGCATTTTTTCCGCGAAATGCAATTCTGGTCGCATTGCTATACAGTGGTTTCATATCAAGCACTATTGAGATTATCAGTATACAAAATTCCAGCCGTATACCTTTCGGGTGCAAAAAATGTGTGTTTTTGCATGATACGCTACTGTAGCCTATAGATAAGTTAAAAGTGACGTAAAAGAGCGTACCAACACTTGAAGGTAATACAGGTTTTACCGTTATTAACGGTAAAATTTACATTAATACCTGACAAAGGTTTTCAAAGTACGGAAATATTATACCAAGCCGTCATAGCTCAGTCGGTTGAGCCGAGGCAAATATTTGTATCTATATCTATTAACGAGAGATTTAAAAAGGGGGAGGGTTCGAATCCCACACGATTGATTTTTTTTCATGAAGGAGATATTTTTAAATATCATTTTTGCTTAAACAAGACTTATTATCATATTTTTGTTATATCTTAAATGTTTTTACTATAGTATTCTTTGAGTGTTTTTTGTGTGTGTTTTTTTGTGAGTTTTTTCTAGTTTTTTTTTACATTCTTCACATATTGAGTCATCAGGAATGAAATCTGCAGACATTATGAGCCATGAATAAAACAGACGTTGACAGTATTTGTGTTCGAAGGAACAATGGAAGCAAGAGGTTTTGGTTACTTTAAATAATATACATGAACTCGAGAACTTCGTGAAACACGTTCTTTTCCCAAAACACGAGCTAGCAAATATAAAATTACTCTCCTTATAGCATATTTGAGAAGCAGACTTTGGGTATATCGCCTTTTTCGTAACACCCATTTTAGACAACTGACCTTTTCGTAGGTAAAATGATTATCAATGTTTCTATGATTAATAGAAAACCAACTGCTGCAAAGCTCAAAGAATTTCTAGCGATAAGGCGAGCAATCTCCCTAAACGAGACGTTCGTTTTATTTTGTTGAAATAACGACTGGAGAAACTAGGCACATTCAACAAATATATATAGACGGGCCGTCGATGCAACATTGCCCCCGAATTGTATATTTCAAACGGGATTTCCTTAATGCATGTAATAAATCTACTTCTTATTGAATGAGAATTTATTTCGATCATCAACTGTACTTGTTATTCAGTAACATATATGGGAACTAGACCGTTAAACAAGGGTACCAATCGTCCTATCACGCTATATACAGTAAAACTATTTATACAGTTGATGTTCAATAAAACGACCATCTTGCAAAGTGGTCTATTTTTGTCAGATATTTGATGTCTTCTTTCGCTTATACGACCCCTTTGCCCCCCTAGACCCACCTTTACATATGTTATATATTTGTATAGCGACATTTAATTGTCCAAAGGGCATCTTGGGTCTAGGGGGGGAAAGCATCTCAAAACAAACTGAAAGACGACAGTTTGATCTTTTCAATGACAAACGTCACAATTTTAAGTATATTTCGTACGCATGCGCAGAAGGAATACCGCAAAGTTTCGAAAATGAAGGGCACTTATATCCTTAATATTTAAGCACTTTTACTTTTTGAAAAACCCGCTAAGGATTTACTAAAACTCTCGTCTAAACGGCACCCAGTCTCAAGACGTAAAATGAGGGGTTGGAGTAGAAGGCGCAAGTTTTAACGGTTTTGTAAAATTTGATGAATCGCTTTGAAACCTATTTTGATTCTTTCTATGTAAATTTTACTACCGGAACAAACCAATTCTAAAACATTAGGGCAATTTGAAAATTAAGGTTTTGTAATCATGTCAACTAGGGAAAATATACGCCTTATCGCTAGAGCTCCTTTGTAAGTGGGTGGTAAACGACAAGCCTTTTTGTAAAACAGCTGTTTCTAAAAAATGCGTAAGGAGAGTAGACTTACAAAACATGTCATCAGGTCATCGCCTTCTTTCCCATTTTCGTTTTCTGTCATATCCGATGAAAATAATAAAGGTCATCATTCACAAACATTAAATATCAAAAAGCAAAGATAAAAAATATACCGTGATTGGGGTTTGAACCTTCAATTTCAAAACTTCGGGACAGAGGTCTACGATCTTACCACCGCGCCAGCCCAACTGTGACAAATATTAATGATAAAAGAATATAATGTACAAAGTTAGCGAAACCGTTTTTTAATAATCTTCAAACTTTAATTATTCAAATTGCTTTTTTATAGTGCCATGCGCGGATCCAGAAAGTTCTGTCAGGGGGTCCAACTGTTTTTCTATTTTTCTTTTTTCTTTTTTTTTCTTTTTTACCTTGATAGGGGAAAGAAGATCCAAATGCCACTAAAAGTGGACCATTTTCGGCCCGCCAGCGTAAGGCCATTTAAATGCTGAAGATATTCCAACATTGAATGCTGGATTGGTAGCTTTCTTATTTTGCAGGGGATCCGGACCGTCATTGCTAAGAAACACTATATTTTTATAGTTTTTCAGGGTGGGGGGTCTGGACCCCTGTCTCCACCTCTGGATCCGCGCCTGAGTTCACCAGAGCTGAATGCTCCAGGGGAGATATTGCGATTTGATTTTCAGCTGTTGTTCATCGTGCGTCGTCTGTCATGCATTATATTTTTCTTTAAATGACATCTGAACTACTGATCCAGATTTAAAAAAAATCACAGTCAATGTTTCCCCATAATGACCAACACGAAAATTGCACAATTGGTTCTGCTTCGCCAAACATAAGGGTCATAGACAATGGCGTGACAGAACGCTAAAAAGTAACGCACATCAAAGGGAGACTAGTGGATCAAGCAATGATTCTCTTAATTTACGTCCATTTTCAAAATGAGAACTTCTCTTGAAGGAAAGAATTAGCTCACAGAGGGAGCAAATTCTTTCCTTCAAGAGCAGTTCCTTATAGTATGATTAATCACTTTTACCATTTGGGTGACCTTCCTTGAATGGTACTATTTTTATTACGTACGTGCGTAACTGCGTAATGGGAGCTTCGCCAATGCCAGAGCTGTATATCAGGAATCGTTTAAACGGCATCTGAAGGGCCGACCAAATTTGGCCAGCTGACATTCAAGTTAATGTAAAATAGATTTAACAATGTTATTTTAGCATGTGGGATGGAAAAGTAAAACATATAAAACAGTGTTGAGATCTTACTTAGTTTGATAAATTAATGTCAAAACAACTGATGCTAATTTCCCCTATACAGAAAGTGGCATGACCAAATTATTGCAGGAATTTTCAAATGAATATTAAACTAATAGAATGAGTTGTAAACATACCAGAGATTGGAAAAAGGACACACACACAAAAGTCAACTGTTCTGACAAAAATAGTATTGAGAGGCCATCCTAGCCACTATCAACAGTGTTACCATGATAAACTCACATGCAATGTTTACAAAGTATACATGATTTTGTTGATAAGTATCTATGTATTTCTAATTAACATGGGTATTTTCCTCAATTATCTCCAAAAGAAATCATATTTCTTTCACAATGAAAAGGATATCATAAATATCAGATGTATTGCAGTGTATTTATTGTCGTATGTGGAACACGTGTGTATGATATAGTATACCAAATATTGAAACCTTATCTCAGATTTGTTCTTTGACAGTACCAAAGTGTGAAAAATATTGCATTTAGAAGGAAACAATAATTGCTTATCTTATTTAATGTAATATACAAAGTGCTCAAATGAAGATTTGACCAGCATGTGAGATTTTGGTACTTATCACATATTGGCAAAAGCCAGCATTAATTGTCCATGCTGACGCAGTGGAGCCAGCTGTCTTAGTTCTGATCTACATCTATACTTAGTTTACGCAGGCAGCAAAGGCTCTGGTGAGTCTACACATTTACACAGGCTAACATGTGCCTTCATTTCGTGAAACTGTGATAAGTACATGTACCAAAATCAAATGCGCTGGCTCATTTGATTTATTCTTTGCGTTTCTAGTTAAAAACTATTTAGCTTGATTTGAATTATGCAAATGATTAGAAGGATGTAATTTTGTAACCATGATCATATTTTCATTTGGCATGCGAAATAGGAATAAAATAAAATTTTACTGTTAGACTAAGTATAATTGACAGAAATAAGTCAAAGCAAAATTACCTGTCGATTTATTTAAGTCCATTCAATAGGTCATGTCTACAATACAATGCTAACAATGCAAGGGAGCTTTTCTATGTATTGTCCCTTTTAAATTTGATTTATCACTAACAAAGAACCTTTAGAACAAAACTTATGCTGTCATGTTTCATTACTTAACAAAATTGTATAACCAGATGAAACAGATGACAAGTGTTATATTCTCCTAAAATATCTGTGCTATGCATGTTACCGAGATAAAGTGTATACTGGATATGCTTTAGATATAGAGGGATTCATTACCATAGGAGATATAATCATAGGTTGGCATGGGGGTGCCATATATTGGTCAGAAACAACTACAATTAAAAAAAAACTTTAGTTTTTGTTCAAAGGATAAGCACCTGTTTTAATTCTTTATTTCTCGATTTTGACTATGCTTCAAATGACTTACAATTTTAAAAATTGCAAGGTAGCTTCCCTGGATTGTTATCAATATAGTTGTTGTAATTGATAGCTGGTAAGCTATATATGTATTTTGTTGCCTTACATAATGGTCAAGTGATCATACTAAACTATTACATGCTTAATATCATGTTTCATCTAAATTGAACTATAGACAGTGAGGAAAATGTCTTGCATATACAATGTATCATTTCATGTAAAAATAATTAAACATATATAAGTGTAAGACAGTTAAGTGATAGTATTTTAGAATTTAAGACACATTATTTGATCATTGAAATATGCATTTCTGTTAAGTGATTGTTACACATATTCAATAAAACCCTCTTCATATGAACTGGCATTTTATTAGCTTTGATTTCAAGTTTTTTTTTTCCTTTTCATTACCCATACTTTTGTCAGAGTTTAATCCCACTTGAATTTTATGTTAAAAGTGTAATTATATTTATTGTTTCTCTAATCTAATTGAGCCCTCAAATGGCAATTATCTACATCCTCGAGCAGTTCAACCTCATATAATGCTAATATTGCACTAAAATAATGTATTTAATGAAATGTAACGTATATAACAGTAAAAAAAAGGTGCCTAAATGTGTTAAAACTTATACTGCTAGTCATTTAATTTCAATTACAAGATAAAATTGATATGTAAGAATAAGAAACAGCTTGATATATATACTACAGGATTTCCTATTATTTTAGGGTAACATATTAAACCCTGCTTTTGAAGGGTAACGCCCCAACCCATAAAGAGGTAACATGCACTATTTTGTGACTTATGATATGTGGTTTTAGAAAATTATAATGTGTAAATCTCCCCCTTAGATATATTTTGGCTGTTCATGGTGGAAGCATATCACTAAATAGTAGTATACTTGAAAGCAAGTAAGGTATATAACTGCAATATAATGAACTTAAGTTGTTTTGATGCATACCAGCTGTTTGCTGCGTTTAATTTAGTGATTTTAAGGCTATTAGCATGTTGATATATAAGATTTAGGTAGAGGTTTGTATTTGCACAGGAGGATTGGAAGCTGTTATAGGGTAACGTAGTTAACAAGGCTGTAACACAGTAACGCCCCAACTGCCAGGGGGCTAACATGTGTCATTTTGCTTCATATATAGTGTAGTTTTAGAAAAGTATAGTGTACAAAATTCCCCCTGGGGGAGGGGGTCTATAAGCAGCTCACGGTCTATATACATTGGAATTGACGATCGTTGAGGCAATTCCAATGTGTACCTACAACATTTGTTCTTTCAATAATTGAGTTTCTACTATAAGCTTTTTAAAACAAATTCTCAACCACTTTCATTTATTCAAAAAAAATGTGCTTGTAGAAATGACCAACTTTTCATGAAGTTTGTCATGCACCTGGATAACAATAATAGGCTGTCTGTTTTATGCTTCTGGCAGCTTATCTTGAGATGTTTCATGGGAGTATATTGCTAAATTGTTAGTTGCCTGGTTGTATGAGTCTATCTCACATCAGTATGAAACTAAGACTGCCTGAAATGTATGGCTAGCCAATGCTCTTTTTGGAATCTCGAATGTTCTAATAAACTTTGCATGTGCGGATCCAGAGGGGGAGATAAAATTTGGGTTTCTAAGCAATACTGGTCCGGATCCCCTGAAAAATCATAAATCTACCAATGTTGGGCCATTATCGGACCGCCAAGGAAACGCCACTGATTGCCCGCTTATAGTCGTATTTTGATCCTCCCTCCCCTCAGAAAAAAAAAACGTTGTCAAAGTTGGACTCCCTCTGACATAATTTTCTGGATCCGCGCATGCTCTGGATAGCACAATGTTTAGGTAGGAAAACATTTCGCTTACATAAATAGATAGCATAGTTTGTTTTTTTAATTATTATTCTTTAAACACAAATTAGTCTTGTCTACTATTTTTCTGCAATTTTAATTTGAATTTATACCCCCACAACAAGCAGTTATCATGAGGATCGAGTCTCAACTTGAAACATTATCCATAGGCTTGTGAAGCTAGTGGATTGAACTTACAACACTCGCTCTTAAGATCAATTCTCTGAGAGCACCAGACAAATTTCTCCACGCACCGAAAAGAAATTTCTTTAAACCATATTCAAATGAAAGTCTATGTTCAATAACCCAGAAAAATATACTTTGTTTCATAATTGAATCTTTCGTTGCCATGGAAACCCTTTATGAATTATGTAAAACTGATATTTGGTCAAGAATTTCAGTGGCCCAAAATATTGTCTTTTTTAGCAAACAGGAGCTGTATTAATTTCATTGGTTCTGCAATGTTTGTTTGAAGTAAATACCAAAGAAATAAATAAAAATTAAAAATGAGGTATTTGAAGCCTATTTTTGTTACAGTGGCCTTTTAACTGAGAAATTTGTAATTATTTTGTCATAAAACAGTCTACATTTTAAGTGAATATTTTGCATAATGCACCGGGATACAGACATGGCCCCATATCAAAACATAATCTGAATAGTCTAAAATACAATATTCACAAGAAACATGAGTGGGTTATTGTTATCTCACTAAGATTTTACAGGGTGATAGCGTCTTAATTTTAAAGTTTTTATTCTGTTCTATTCTAGCCCTTGTCTTGTTGCTTGGCAGTTGCTAGGCAGTTACCTCCCTTATATATGTGAACGAATTTCCCGGATTTATCGAACAATGTCAAATTCTGCTGGAATAGACTGTCAATCAGCCTATTTGGGTAGCTGTGTTGATTTATCCACCATAGGTGTATGTTCAGATGAATTTCTAACTGACAGAGAATAAGTTATGTCTGAAAACGGACTCAAGAGGGACTGAATGTGGCAAATGCCTCCTTCTGTGGCAAATGCCCAGTCCACAGAGGAGTTTAGGGCACTCCTTATTTAAACAAAAATTCAGCCAAAAGTTTTTGTGTTTTTTTTGTGTTGTTTTTTTTTTTGTGTGTTTTTTGTTTTTTATTTTATCAAAATTTCCAAATTCGCACTCCCTGGTGTAATGCTCATATATGAGCGAACCAGTAAAGATAGAAAGAAAGAAAGAAAGAATGTGACTAAAATTTGTATGTAACAATATTTCGTTTAACAACAAAAACAACAAATATACACTGATGAAGCATTCTGTAGCATATATCTGCCCGACATTTTGCTGCTGCTGGGTAAACTGACCAAGGAATTTGTTGTATGTCATGCACATATAGGATTGACTTAACTGAATATTAATTCGAGGAGAAAAAAGGAGCCCAGGCTACTTTGTGTGATGCTACTGATACCTATTCCGACAGGCTACTTAATTATTGTAGAACGGCCCATTGGAAATGATGCTGAAGATTGAAGAGGCTGCCAGGGTGTTTAAATTATAATAGGTAAGCCTGTAAATGGACATCTTGGGGCCCCACAAACTAGGCCTATTGCAAATTCAGCCCCTAACCAACTCGACCCCTATTGTCATAATTTGGGAGAACTATACAAACGACGATATACATGTACCTATCTCAGAGTTGCTGAAGGAGTGTTAAAAAATTTACAGGCCCTCAAGTGTAAAGTTTAAGGATGTAATTGTGTGCTGTTATCCAATATTTTATAACTAGCCTATCATCCCATATAGTACTTTATATCCAATATGCGACCTGCAAAGGCTTAGGCCCGACTGCGCAAAGAGCCTTCATAGAAGGTTCAATTGAGACAAAATTATTTCATTTTCATGGAGAATTTTCAGAAAAATCTGAAAAAATGAATAAATAATCAGGTAAAACTAACAAATCGAACCCCCTATTATAAATTTGATCCCCCTATCAAGAAATCCTGGATCCCCCCCTGGCCTTCGATATTTACACACATTTATTATCATCAGTCCGACAATTGATGCGTTCTTTTTCCGTTTAAGCCATCATAAATTGGTATTTCAAACATTGTTGTCCTGATGAAACGCCATATTATCAGGCTCAACTTGGACTGCACTGTTTGCTATATAATATGTAACATTTGAAAAGCTAGTGAATAGATGCATCTGCGCAGTCTCGTCAGAACTATCCATTTACGGGATTCCAATGTTCAAAGGATAACTCATGCACATCAGCTTTAGGGCGATTCATTTGTGCTTAAATTTGGAACTATGAGAATTAAAACCATGATGGTTATCTGGTACTGAGTTTGTTGTCAATGGCTTGACTGAAAAATAGACAAAACATGATTGGGATTAGGCACATGTGCAATGAAACTATATACAGCGGGATTACAGATTCCTGAAACAAATGAAACAATATTTTGGTTGGGGCCCAAGTAAGTAGTCCTACTTGTAAGGGGCCGAGTTTGTCAGGGGGCCGAGATGTCGTGGAATTGGTAATCTCTAATAAAATAAGAATTTTGGTTGACCTGAAATGTAACCTTTCCGGATCTCAGGCCACTATCAGCCCGCCATCAAAGGGCCATTTGGATGGTGTTTCGCTGGCAGGCCATTCTTGGCTCAATTTTACATGCTTACTGGGTAGGAAATCTGCTCAATCAGTGATCTCTGCTCTGTGATCTCTCTGCCTTGCACAAAACATTCAATGACCTGGTCTGCAAAAATGGATTAAAATGCAAAACAAAAGGGCCCCCTCCGAGCTTAAGTGAAGCAAATTGTAGAAGGGCTGATTTGAAGAACTACGTCAGGCCCTGCTACTAGCAGGTGCGATAAAAATGTATTTTTTTCTGTAAATAGGCAGGCTGTTGCCTGCTGGAGGCCGATGCCTTCAAATTTGAACTCAAATTATATCCAATTAACTTTGACTAAACAGGGTACTTTGAGTTATAATCAGGACAAACCAACTTGCTTAGCTACAGAGACTAGCTGGAACATTGAGATTTTGTCAATAACATTGAAATTTACGATTTTACTTTTGAGCGAATGATAAAGGTGCTGATCAGATTGCATGTATATGCAGACTGCATGTATATGCAGACTGCATGTATATGCAGGCTGGTCTCAGTGGTCATGGAGCTTCCATAGGCCTAAATAAAAATTTTGTGTTTCAGGTAACCAGACAGTGTCTAATTTATTTGCCCCTTTGAAGCCTTTTGAGGGGTTTTCCCAGTTAAGCAATATTGTTTCCCCATGTATATTTTTTAATGAAATAAAAATATTTTTTCTACCTACCACCCCTATTATAAAAGTTAATGTAACCTGAAACACACAATTTATTAATTGGTTGGCCTATTATTGTATCAAACTGCATATGAATAACTGTGGAACATTCCCTATACTTTTAACTTTACATTTTACAATTATTATCCCCAGACATTTTTTTATATTATTGTGACCAACTCTGTTTGTCTGTTGTCTCAATGAGACAGTTCTTTTGAGTACCCACAATGAAATTGATGAAAAAAAATGGGCCTAATTTTTATGCTCAAAAAGTATCTTACAGCTGAAATTAAAAACATGTGTGTTTCATGTTACCCGACTGTGCCTAATTTTAGCTTTTTTTCATTATTTTTAGGGAATTTCCAGATTGGGCCATATTGTCTCCCACTTTAAAACTTTTAACAAAATAAAAAATATTTTACTTCAGTATCTACCATCCATATTTTAAAATTCCATGTAACCAGACACACACATATACTTTTTTCACACTAATGATCTGGACCATTGAAATGCTTTAGATTTCTTAACAATATTTTCAAATAAAAAAAGTATGGAAGTTTTATTGTCATGAAGTAATTGCTCTAGTGTTCCACACAGTGTAAAAAAGAGATTGAATGTTGGCTAAGTTCAGATTGTGCATCTGCCTAATCTGATCAAAAGCCCATTGATTGCTGCCTAGTCATTTTGAAAACCTAGTCTTTGTCTAGTCAGACCTGTTTACTAATTTGTGGTTCTCCTTTTTTTCAGATTTTTACCATGTTCACAGATCTTATTACAGAGAAGACAGTATATGCTTATTTGGTGGTTCATTTCAAGATCTAGTAACATCATACCTCTGGAAAAGTGACCATAAATGAACTATATCAGCCAAAATACAAACACTGGTGTTGATGCAGAACAGTAAAAATAAACTCAATTGTACTATGGGACATCCATCCTCCATCTGTACACTACCACCAAGTCCAGGAAAAGAACCGACAACAAGTTCAACAGCTTACTTCACAGCTTCAAGTCTGAACATTTGTATTTCTGTCATCCTCTCATCTTGACTTAAGTGCCTTTGATTGTACCTTACATGATTTAACATGAATGATAAAATGGTTAGACTTACAGACTGCTGCACTGAATCAACTGATTTCTAGAAGGACAACCCAGAGAGTGCTATGGAATCCCATGGAGATTAATAGCAATAAAATTATTATTATCAAGACAATAGTAGGCTTCATGATAAAAAAAACAACAAAATGCAAATCAAAATTACTTTTCATATTTAAACCAAAACATATGGTTTAGGTACTCAACAGAATCATCTCAATAGAAAGGTTCTTTTGAGCACCCAAAACAAATATAAAAATTGATGTCAAAGAAATTTTCCACAATTTTAAGCCCAACATTTTTAGCTCACTGAGCCAAAGGCTCATGAGTGAGCTTATAGTATACCAGTGACTCTGGCTCTGTTTGTCATCCCTCCTCAGCATCCGTCTGTCCTTCAACATTTTCAAACATCCTCTCCTCTGAAACCACTGGACCAATTTAATTCATATTTTATATAGAGACTCCTTAGGATATTGGAGTCCCATCAATGTATAAAACTATTTTATCTCAGAAATCATTGTGCCAATTGAACTCAAATTTCATATAAAGACTCCTCACAGCTTTAAATAACAAAATTTTTCAGCCTTAGAATTTTTATATTTTCTTGCCCATCAGTTTTAACATATGTTTTGGGTGCTCAAAAGAACTGTCTCATTGAGATGGTTCTTTTGAGTACCCACAATATATGTTTTGGTTGAGAAATAAGAAAAATAAATTTTTGTTATGCACTCTTAACTAAAGTCCTGCTCCTTATGATAAGTTAGCCAAATTTTTACAAATTGTTCTGGTCACATGACCAAGATATATGGTAAAAACCCTTTAAAATCTTCTGGGACTTGCTATGTAGCATTTAGGGTGTAGGACCTACCAATTTTGTTCAAATGGTGATCCTAGGTTGACCTTGACCTACTTAACACCAAGTTCAAATTTGCTTCCTAATGCATTTTACTTGGATTTTTTTGAAAAGTTGATTTTTTAAATACTTTTGAAGCCAAAATCGTTATTCTCTCTTGATATGTTAAGAGACAATGTCTATTATTAAGTTCTAAAGGTCAAGGTTGACCCTTCAGCCAAGTTCGCTCATAATTGAGTCCCATCAATGTATTAAAACATTGTTTTCTCAGAAACCACTTGGCCAAATGAACTCAAATTTCATATGGAGACTCCTTAAGTTAAGGTGAGTAAATTTATAAAAAAATGTTAATGGCTACTTGACCAAGATGGCAGCCATGCCCATATACAGTAAAAGCGCTTTAAATATCTTCTTCTCTAGAACCAAAAAGCCAATGACCTTGGGACTTGGTATGTAGCATTGGAGATGTTGGCCCTACCAGGTTTGCACAAATGATGGATCCGGGTTGTCCTTGACCTTTTTTTACCTCAATGCCAAATTTGATTCCTAATGCATTTATATTGGAAAAATCTTGAAATGTGCATTTTCTATATCTGTTTAAGTGGAAATCATAATACCTGCGAGAAATGTTAAACCTTGACGCTGGAATAAAGCGTTGTCATGTAAACACTATACAAAAAAAGTTACATCCACTTGTCCATTTGTTGCAAAAAAATGTTTGTATATATTTCGTTGAAAGCAACAACTGTAATTGAGCTGTTGGAATTTTATTCCACAAATAACAGGAAACTTAAATCACTTTTAGGAAAATTTCATCCCAAAATATACACCATCCACCAATAATGGTTCATTCTAGAGATAAATTTTCAACTAAGAACTATATTATATAACCATTTCATTGTATGAAGTCATTGTTTATAATATCTGAATGCATATCTTGAATATTCTTAGGAATAAACAGTTTCAATAGCATCTAAATCTAGTGTTTTTGTCAAAAATAGAATTTCCTTCGATTTTGGTTGCTAGGCAACTATTCGAATATCGCATGTATTTACTTTCTATTTTACTTCTTTAAAACATTGCTAGCACATTGTATGATACAATTTGCAAGATAAAAGGTCCATTGTTATACATGTACTGTTTTAGATTTGAAATAATTTTAAATTCATCTCTGCTTCGTCAGAAATGTCGTCAGCGCGAACGCACATCGCTGAGAGGTGGTCTTCGGTTGCCTAGCAACAGCACGTTGAAGATGATAAGACGTCAACATCTATATGCAATAAAGCACAAAGGTTCATTCTATAGGTGTTTGAAGTTTCAGTTAAGAGAAAGAGATATTAACCAACTCTCAGTTATTTTTGATTAACCCTCGAATATAGAAAAATTCTCCAAAATCCTTGCATTTTCAGTTCCTTATAAAGAGCTATGGCCCCTTTTCTCTCAAAACAATATAAATATTTTAATCAACTTGGTTTTAAAATCTAGCAGGGCCAATATTATTTTGATTATAGTACATTTCTGCCAAGCAAGCCTTTCACAATAAAGGTCAATCTTTGATTGATTTTCCCTACCCCCTGTTTTTTTGCATTTTTTGGCTTAAAAATAGGGAAAATAAGCACTATTTTCAAGATGCAAACCTGTTTTCACACAATTTTGATCTAAAACCCTTCCAGGGAGCAGGTTATTTATCAAAAGGACTTGCAGTTGATTTAATTATATTGTTAGAACATATTTATGACAGTGCTCCATTAAAACCTGTTTTAAAATTTGCTGTACAGTGCCATTATTAAAGCGCTCACTTTGCAAGTAAGATCCAAATAACCCACTCATGTTTTTCTATAACTTGAATAACTTAATTTAGTCAGTTCAGAAAAACATTATGAGAATGTTCAAAGCCCGGTGCATTTTTGACTCTATCTTTTAAAAAATTGCCTAAAATGGTGATTTTAACTTTTTGAGAAATATTGAAGAGTATCTACACTTCACGCTTGTGACACAAAACTTTGTAATTTTTAAATTTTGAAATAAACATCTGATATGTGTTAGCAAGATATGGTTGACTTGGAAGAAAAAACATATTTTAGATGTATGCTATTTTTATATATTGATATTTTCACATGAAAAACAGCTATTTTCAATACTTGCATATGAGAAATTTGGCTAAATTTAGCCAATTTTTATTCTGCTGGTTGCCATGGCAACAGTGCATGCAAACAAAATTTTAACTAAATTTATGCTGTTATTGGGTGGTCATAACCATTGTGTGAAAGTTTCATCCGATTCTGAGACGGTGCGTGGAATGTGTCTATGGGAATTTTCTGGTGCTCTCAGAGAACTGATGTTAAGGCCCACAGAGTATCACTTATTGGCGAGTCTGCACTAACAACCACAGCAAATGTGTGTAACCATCGGTGCGTTGCATCAATGCTCCAATAAATGCTCTCAGTACGTTGTAATAAAATTCAAGTTTTGAAGACAAACTGTAGGGAGCGGTAATCGTTTTTTGAATGTTTTTCATGGGAATATGATAATAGTTGTGCTTTCTGTCCTGCCATTCAAAAGTGACAGTGACGTAATACTTTGTTTACAGTTGCTAAGTAAAACATGTGTAACGTGTACACTTCACTTGAGCTAACGCGAATCGATAGATCACGTGTGTATTTATCCTATCCTGAGGATAGGATTAATACACAAGTGATCTTTCGATTATACGTCCCGGATAACTTTGTAAACAAAACATGAAATCACTGCCACTCTTGGCTTGCACGATAGTAGATATGCAGTTAGGTAGTAACAATAGAAAACATCACATGTCACAGCCAAACTCCAAGCCTCGTTTCCCACTGGAACGGTACCGGCACACTGTGTCCTCGGGTTGGGATTTTTCTGTCCCCACTGAACACCAATGATGGATTCTATATATCGCACATACCGCGTTCCAACCTTTGGCAGACAAGTGGCGTTTTTAAAAGAAATCCAATATTTGTGTGAAGATGGGATAGAAAAATCCGTCCCTCGCGATAATGATGCCAAACGGCGACCCTTATGGCGGACTTTTCTATGATACAATGTATGTTCTTATTTTCTAATATGGGTAAAACAGCGGAAACCTTTTTTTTCATTTTCCATCATCGACCTGAATCACACTGATTGGGCTTAACACAAACAATGACTTGCACAATGTACTGGTGAACAAAGTTCTTATACGCAAAACATATACGCAAAACACTTATACGCAAAGCATATTCGCAAAAACGCATGTGCGTACACATTCGAATCGAAAATATTGCCTGCTCCTAACTAAATCGCGGTGGTTTCCTGATAACAGCGTGTATTTGATGGGCAAAGCACACTCAGAAAATGTTATTTATTTTCCTAAATCATAGACAATGTGGATCATGTGGGCTTTTCTTCCTAGACACCCTATTGAGCGTGTATCACCCATTGACACAAACTAACTGAGCCCTTGAGTTTTCATACAATCGTGTCAAAAAGCGCAGACCCTGATGAGAGGCCGCATCTTGCGGCGTCTCATCCGGGTTTACGCGCTATTTGTAAATGTTCCGTTTTGGACTTTGTTTTCATTGGACTTTAAGCCAGCTGCGCCCCTGGTTTCTTTACAAACTTTTAAGCGAATTCTGAATGTCCTTATCATTCTGGTTGTTTTCCAATTAAATACAAATTGAAAGCACATTCTAGTTTGCTTTTTATTCACCATCGACCCGCATGTAACAGATTGTTGTCAGCTTGCAAAGTTATAGACCTCGGCCGGTTCCGGATTTCCAACCAGGTAAGGTTCCAACCAGTCAGGTCAGCTACAGAGACTAGTTAGAAAATTGAAACTTCACTTGTAGCGAGGTTAGATATAATACCCTTCAATAGGCGAATGACAAAGTCGCTGATCAGACTGTGCGGATGTGCAGGCTGGTCTGTGCCTTTGTTGTTAGCATTTCCTGAAGACAGGCTTTCTCGCGTCGATTACTCAACAGCTAGGTCAGTTTGACAAATTAGACAAGTACGGTGATACCTTTATGACATAAGAAAATATATTCCGTGGGCACAATCTAATAAGCAGTTCGAACGGAATAATACCCACTTATAATACTACCTAGCTCCTAGTGGGTATGAAATAGTTTCCCATGCTAACGATTTACAAAGCTGTGCGCGTGTTAATTTATAGACTGAGCACACGACTGAAAAAAACAAAACGTGTGCACACACTATATAGAGGATCTTACATGAGTGTTTATGTTTTATTGATTTTGTTAAACGAGTTGGGGAAAAAATAAAATGCGTGGCTTGCCGAGCATTTTATCTTTTTTTCGCAACGAGTTTAATAAATTAAATACAGGAGCACAAATATCACATGCCATTAGACAACTTAAAAATTGCATTTTTTTATGTGAAAACGTCAAAATTTTCCCTTATTTTACACAACGTTATAATGGACGTCATAACGTTTCCCGAAAATCTGTAAACCAGTATTCTTGCATGGGAATTCGTTACGCGAAGCTGTTTTAAGCCGCAAAATTTTGTCTCATTCAAAATTTGTTTATTTCAATAAAAAAAATGCATTGTTGTCACGTACGTCTTATTCCCACCGAAAGTGTTATGTAATATGTGGTCATAACATTATTTATGACATGAACTTTTCCACTGAATAACAGTAACGTCATATGATATGATAATAACATTTTTTTAACATTTCGTGTGCACTACAGTTTTTTTATAGATAACAATCCAAGAGCAGGATTTAGTTCGAGCACATGGAATAACAATCCCTATCATGATATAATAATCCGTGCGTACAATATAATAATCTGTACTCACGAAATAATGCAAAGCAGCCAGTGCCAAATGATTCTGAATCGCTCACCTGAGTTTATGTATCTCTATTGGAAAGCGGCAAAGTCTCTTTGTAACATGTTTTTGAAATTATAACATTCGTTTATGCTAATTTGCCAATTGATTTTGAATTCTCAATATACAATTTGAAGGCTTTTGACTTAGATGTCGACCTGCATGAGTCCCGTTGGACGGTACTGCATTTGCTGCATGTCCAGTATAATGTTGCATGTACCGTTTAGGTTTTGCGCTACATGTCTACAGGAGTTCCGACCATTTTCCGCCGTTGAACACGCCGGTTCGGTGTAAGATTTACATATAATTAAAATGTTGGTACCTATTTTAAATTGATTCAAGCATTTCATACAGGCACGAATACTTAAGAAATGAATTCGAATTTTGGAATGTTCATGGAATCATGAATACTTCGGGTCTCTTGCAAAGTTAACGTGAAGCCAAATTTTCGGGTCTCTTGCAAAGTAAACATAAAGCCCAAGGGCTTCACGTTAACTTTGCAAGAGACCCAAATTGTTCATGGTTCCGCTTGGGCTTCACGTTAACTTTGCGAAGTATTCATGATTCCATGAACATTCCAAAAATTGAATTCATTGCTTATACGAGATTTGAATTTGATTATAAATATCTAAAATATAGATATTATTTATAATTTAGGAAACAAAACAGTTTTGTATTTAATATGTAACTGTATTTACGGTTTTGTTGGAGTGTAAAACGGAAAAGCAGAACATTCAAAGTGAACACAGACCGCCAATAGAGCAACAAGAGGCTATTCATTCACGTGCGATTCATGTGTGGCTCGCTGTCAATCACAACACCAGCGTTACTTCTGGCGAATGAATACGACGTTCGAAGCGTATTGCACGGGCAAGGTAGCTTGGCAGCTGCCAATAAAATGTATGTCATTCATGAGGCTATGAACGGTTGCAAAAATCTTAAGGTTCATTAAAAACTTGCTTTGAAAATGTAAATATTGCGATTGAGCACTGTCAATTTCGACAGCAGTTAAGTCATGAGTTCAAGCTCTTTGATTTTTTTTTTCGTCTTAACGGATTATTTATTCGTGCACGCGAATTACTATTCCGTTCACTTGGAATCTTGTTTCGTGCCCTTGGAAGCTCGGAATCTTATTTCGAGCGCATGGAATATTATTTCGTGTGTACTGATTATTATTCCGTGCGCTCGGAATCTTATTTCGTGCGCTTGGCTGATTATTCCGTTCGCACGTAGTAATCGTGAGTGGGTGGTAGGGTGTAGCACTCTCTGCTGCATTTCTCAGAGAGATGACCCTGTCATATTTAGCCAGTTAGCAGGATAAAATTTGGCTGCACTTGAGGCAATTTTGGGTGTGAGTCGGGACATTTTAGTCTATCACATTCTTCTTTTCTTTCTCCCTCTGTCCAGGAGGAGTTCCGGCATGACTGAACTATTGTTGAATAAGACTTTAAGCCTTAACTCCCTGTCATTTGATCCTGCCTCGGATTATCAACGTGCTCATGGAATCTTATATCGTTCATACATGTACGGATTACCAATTTATGCTTTCAGATTATAAAATCGTGCGAACAAATTAGGAATTCATGTGCACGAATTAATGCTTGAATATTCTATGACTGTAAGCTACTGACCGAACATCATTTGGAGTTTCTAAACTTAAAAGGAGGGTGCACAGGCTCGTCTGAGTTTATTCATGCCAAAATGCCACATTCTTGGAAATCATATGTCTCGGCTCAATTATACGTTTTAAAGGAAAATAACGAATGTCCTAAAGATATCACCGTAGAAAATCACTACTTTTTCTCACTTGTTTTAGTTAATTATCAATCAGTTAAGCTGTTCCATTAAGGTAAGTTTGTTTCGAGTTCTTTCTTTAAAGTATAAATGGAATGTATATAACCGCACAAAATGAACCATATACAATATACACTTATTACGCAAACTTATAAACGAACACTTTACAAACTCATTTTTTTCTGACTATGGCACCAATATTTTTAAATGGATTTTAACCTAACCATGAGCATTTCAATGGAGCAAAGTTTATAAGTATTTCGTGATAGTTGTCATTTATTTCACATTTTTGGGGTTTAAAATTGTACAAATCAGTGTTTTACATATAGGTGCAAAACATTTTTATCAAATTGAAGTGCAGGTGTTTACGAACTGGTTCAGGTAACTTTTAAAAAACACCAAACATTTGAAATTTGATATGCGGTAAATTTTTTACGCATCTTTAAAAATGAAAAAAAAAATATCATTTTTTCGAGATTTCTGAAAACCATCAGTAGCACACGTTAAAACATTGTATGCGTTTTATTTCATCTGAGTTTGGTAGACAAACCCCAACGATACCCAATCAGTCTATTCAGCAGCGGTAAATCTTTCACGACGATTACACACTTCCGGTTTAAACTGTGAAATTTTTATCAATTAATTTGACGGTATTTTAATATTTGAAACAAGAACAGTGACTTCTAGTAAAAATAAATAATCGCTGAAAATGTCAATGCCGTACAGCAGATAATAAAGTGTACAGGGCAGTACAAAGTTTGTACCTTAAGTGCATGCTTAAAGCATGTCTTAGATTAAGCTGCTCTTAGCGCCTGTTTTCATGTTATCACGGAACAGAAATGGCAAGCCCGATTGCGACAAAACTTTTGATTCATATGCAACTTAAATCATGGCAGTCAGTAACATCTTCAAACAATCAAAAATGTCAATGGGTAATGTTTCTGTGGAATATTGAATATTGTTGTGAAAAGTGTTATTCTTTAAATGAGGGTACCTTTACTCGGATTTAGTATCTGCAAGACGAAATGAAATGACTTATGGCGTCCGGGCAAAGCCTTGGTTTATTTTGTATGACAGAGGTTTACTTTCTGGACTAACATAAAATGTAATTTGTTCGTTTATAAGTTTGCTTCGGTGTACATGCGTGGATCTAGAGTGTGGTCAGGGAGTCGAGAACCCCCTTGGAAAATCACGCCATCATAGGTCCGCCAGCGAAACGCCATTTAATAGCGTTTTTGGCGTTTCGGTGGCGGGCCGATGGTGAACGGGCTTAGATTATTTGTATGGGTCCCTCTCCCCTCTGTAAAATATGATGACTCAAGCAAAGAAAAACTACAGCAAAGAAAAAAGACTATAGCAAAGAAAAAAGACTCAAGCAAAGAAAATAGACTCAAGCAAAGAAAAAAGACTAGAGCAAAGAAAAAAGACCAAAGCAAAGATAAAAGACTGAAGAAAAGAAAAAGACTACTAAAGCAAAGAAAAAGACTAAAGCAAAGAAAAAAGACTAAAGCAACGAAAAAGACTAAAGCAATGAAAAACGACTAAAGCAAAGAAAAAGACTAAAGCAAATAATAAAGACTAAAGCAAAGAAAAAAGACTAAAACAAAGAAAAAAATAAAGCAAAGACAAAAGACAGAAGCAAAGACAAAAGACAAAAGCATAGAAAAAATGACTAAAGCAAAGAAAAAAGACTCAAGCAAAGAAAAAGACTAAAGCAAAGAAAAAAGACTAAAGAAAGGAAAAAGATTAAAGCAAAGAAAAAAGACTAAAGCAAAGAAAAAAGACTAAAGCAAAGAAAAAAGACTAAAGCAAAGAAAAAAAACTAAAGCAAAAACACTAATACAAAGAAAAAAAGACTAAAGCAAAGAAAAACACAAGAAAAAATGTTTTCTTAACTTAACTTTGGACCCCACTGACAAAACTTTCAGGATCCACGCATGTATAATGTTTATTGCTAATTCCAAAATGCTAACAGTGTTTGGTGTCAAAAAGACAGTAACAATTTACCTGATGCATTTATTCCAGTGCACGTCAGACTAGATGCAAATATTATGACCCAGATCCAGACTGCTGACAGGGAGCAGTCTAATCTGGGTCCCTATTGCTTGTCATAAAGACTACCTAGATTCGCAGATTTGATAGAAGATGACAAAAGTCATAGGTCCAGATAAGGAACTTTTATGAGCGTAAAATTGTAATTATTTTCTGACCCATCAATTTAAAAATGTGTTTTGGGTGCTCAAAAAAACCATCTCATTTCTACTTTTAATAAGGTGGCAGCTGAACTGCCACCCCTTTTGGTATAAACTTAAACTTCTTTCGTACTCAAACAACATGAGGTCAAGCATTTTCGAGTGATAAATCCTTAATATTACTACCTGTTATTAGGTGGATGTTGAGTTGCCATCCCTTTTGGTATACTTTCATACTAAAACAATATGGGGTAAAACATTTTCCGGCGATAAATCCTTAACATATCTACCTGTTATTAGGTGGCAGTTGAGTTGCAACACCTCTTGTGAAGGTTTCATACTTAACAAATATTGGGTAAAAAAATCCAGCGATAAATCCTTAACACTTCTATCTGTTATTAGGTGACCGATGAAATGCCACCCCATAAACTTACACTTATTTTCGTACTAAAACAATATGAAGTAAACATTTTCCAGTGATAATTCGTTAACATTGCTACTTGTTATTAGGTGGCATCTGAACTGCAATACCTTTTGATATAAACTCTCTCTTATTTTCGTGCTTAAACAATATGAGGTGATAAATCATTAATATTTCTACTTGTTACTAGGTGGCATCTGAACTGCCATACCTTTTGATATAGACTTATACATATTTTCGTACTTAAACAATATGAGGTCAAGATTTTAAGGGGATAAATCCTTAATGTTTCTGCCTGTTATTAAATGGCAGCTGAACTGCCACCCCTTTTGGTATAAAATTTGCTTCTAAAACAATATGAGGTCAAACATATTCCAGTGATAAATCCTTAACATTTCTACCTGTTGTTAGGTGGCAGTTAAGCTGCCACCCCCTTTGGTATAAACTTCTATACTAAAACAATGTGAGGTTAAACGTTTTTCAGCGATAAATCCTTAACATTTCCACCTGTTATTAGGTGGCAGCTAGGCTGCCTACCCCTTTGGTATAAACTTCTGTACTAAAACAATGTGAGGTTAAACATTTTTCAGCGATAAATCCTTAATATTCTACCTGTTGTTAGGTGGTAGCTAAACTGCCATCCCACCTGGTATAAACTTACACTTATTATCATTCTAAAACAGTATGAGTTAAAAGTTAACATTTTTCCGGCGATATATTCTAAATATTAGATGGCAGCTCAACTGCAACCAATTTGGTATAAACTTACACTTGTTTTCGTACTACAGCGGAGATAAAAAAATCCAGTGACAAATCCTTTACATCTCTACCTGTTATTGTTGTTGTTGTAATATAGATTGTGACAATGGAATAAAACATAGCTTTAATGTGATAAGTATTATAACTTCCAGTTTCCCAGGCAGCACACTGTATAAACAATTCATCTTGCAATATTTTGAAGAGCGTTGGCATAAATAAACAGTTGCTGGGGAGGTGGGTTTAATGTAAAACTGACTTACTATAGTCAAGTAAGGCAATTGGTGTATGTCGCATAGGCATTTGGGCTGTAGCTAAAGGCTTAGATTGAAATAACATTCAGTGGCGTAGCCAGAAAAAAAGTTACGCACATCAAAGGGAGACTACTGGATCAAGCAGTGATTCTCTTCATTTGTTTAATTTGTTTCTGTTAATGCGTTACGCCAAAATAAAATTTTTTAGTCATGTCTTGACGATTTCCAGTTTTTTTTTGGTTAAACCATTACTAAGCAGCGAAAACGTGTCTTCCACTGGGACTAAACACAGTGACTCCAGTTTGTCACAAACTAGCAACCCTTCGATCCCCAGTCTAACAACCCATCAACTGAGCCTCTCCCTGTGTAAAAACATTGTCGTGTGAACGAGGGCTACCTTTTGATGCTTCGATGAAACCCAAGAGCTACCTAATGGGTACCATGAAAGCACTAGCCGACGACTGGGGTGCCTTTCCTTTATTTTAACTATACAGTGAGGTGTATATGTTGTTTTTTCTAAGCCTTTAGCCTTCTACGCATACTCTGTATTATAGGACTTTTTGGTTACTGTAAAGGCGGCACTTTATGAATGCGTGATTAGGACTGGTCTACATTAGACATAGGTAAAAGCTGAAAATGAGGCGTGGTTTTATTCCAAAGTAACTGTATCATCTTGCGCCATTACCCCAGTATAGACGAAAAACACACAATGTCATGATTTAGTCCTTAAAATGCCAGCAAAACAGCTGCATCTGAAAATGTCTATTTAACATAGGCATAGTACATCATCAACTAAACGAACATCACTGCTTTCTGAACACATTCGTTTCTATGATTGTCTATGCCCATGTTTATTTTAATTATCCAGTGGGGTTTTATATGTTATTTTTGTCTAAGCCTTTACTATGCATATGCAAGCTGTGAATGCTCTAGTATGACTCTGTATTATAGGACTTTTTGGTTACTGTAAAGGCGGCACCTCATGCCCATTCAGTGAATCCATAAATATTCTAAGGATCTCGGACAGTCTCCTATTCAATCTGCCCAAATTTTGAGAGCCTGTGGCTAGAATAATGCACAAATGATAAGTATATTTTTGTGCTTAAATCAAACAATCATGCCGTTTTATTTCATTTGATGTGTGCGATGTAAAACTACAACTGTATGCAAAAGGATAAGCTTGGTCATAGGGGGGGAAGCACTTCAGTAAAACTTGTTCTATTTTCTATATGTTGAAGTTTTCAACCCATATTTTTTAGTTGGTACTTGTCCAATGAGACAAACACTTTTGCCGATAATTCTGGAGTTGAACCTACTATCTTTTTCATGGAAAAATATATTTTTCTTTGAAACTTTCTCTGACTTTTTTTATGGGCAATACTTCAGTAAGACTGTCCGAGGTCCTTTTAGAGGTACTGTATTGGAGAAAAAGAACTAGAAGCAGGAAAACGAGCATGGTGACATATGTTTTTTTAAACAGTTATAGTTTAGAAAGGAAATAGTTATAAATGCCTTCAAAGTAATACGTTTTTTGTTATTGTAATTACATTATGTGACATATGTATTCTAGATACATGTATATACAGTCAAACATACGTTAAACATCGCCTTAATAGTTTCCTAGAAAAAACAAAGGAAGCTTTCCAGTCATTAATAGTTTCTTGTTTTATTTATGAAACGAGATAAAGTGGTGACAATTTACAGCAAATTTTGATTTGATTATCTTTAAGGGAAGCAACCAGGCATGGGAAATGCACATTTAACCATAAAATGCCCCTATTTTCTACCCCGTTATGGTATTTTCAAAACGCATAGACACGTAAAATGTTATTGTCATATTGTTAATATCAAAGACAAATTCTGTCTGAAAATTTCAGAATCACATCTCTAAAGGAATAAACTAGTGTATGAATGCGTAAAGAATGGAGTGTTATATATTAATAATGAAAAAATTATACACACATGATTAACTATCTCTATAACGGACATGAAACCTTGAGTTCGACAGAATCAGTTTGGCACTAGTTTGAAAATAGGTCTAGTTTATTTCTGCGTTTATTTGAATTCAAAGTAAGCACTGTGGGTTAAGCTGTGACACTTTTAAGGGTATACTCCCAAAAAAGGGGTTGGTATATAACCTTAGCAAAATGACCAAAAGGCATTCTGATATGTTCGGACTAGGGTAACAAAATATTACAATTCTTTTGTCCTTCTGAAGAAATTTGTACATGAGAAACGTCTCTGTATGTAATAATGTTCGGATGATGCTTAACTTATTTCTGACTGTATATATAAATGTTGATAGACCTTAATATTTTTAGAAATATAAGGTTAATGAATAAGATACATGCATATTATTTCGCTGTTTTCAGTTTTCATTGGGCATTATCGTGTAGTGTCTGCTCTGCAAAAAGTGTATTTTCTTTTTTGTTCTATTGTTTAAAATATGAGAAAGTGTTGTTGTCTTTAAAATATTTTTTTAAAATCAAATAACATTTAAAAAAGTTCAACAAGGTGATGTTTTTTTCTGTCTTAAAATATTAGTTTTAAGCTGTTTAATTTTAACATAGCAAAAGTAGATTACTTTGTGAACATATGTCAATAAATTTGGTATAATAAATCTTTTGCGGCAACGTAAAGGCGACAACTTTAATATTCATATCTGGGCGTGGTTCGGCTATTTCATCTGCTCATGGAACTCCTGACATTATAATGAAATCACATTTATTTACCCTTAAAGCGCATATCGCAAAAAGACGTATGCTTTTGTCCTCTGTTGAACTATTTAAAGCCTCTTTGACAAACAGTGTAGATCCAGATCAGAATGTTCCTGTGGGAGCAGTCTGATCTGGGTCCACACTGTTAGCCTCAATACTTATCTTAACCAATAAACAGACATTTTCGGATGTAGTTATTTTGCTGGCGTTTTAAGGGTTAAATCATATGTTGTGTGTCTTTACTGTCTATACCGAGGTGTTAAGCCTCAAGATGATACAATTACTGTTGATTCAAAGATAGGTGAGAATCGTTGTAAACAAAAAATATGACCTAATCCAGGTAATGGGTGATTTATACAGGTATACATTCCTATTGATAAACTACCTCTAACTGCAGTAATACATTTATCGTCATTTACCTGTTTCAATGAAAAGTAGTATTGTCCTATTATTATGCACCTTTGAAACATTAGTACAGTTGATTCAAAGATAGATGAGAATCGTTGTAAACAAAAAAATATGAACTAATCCAGGTAATGGGTGATTTATAGAGGTGTTTACCCTAAACTACCTCTAACTGCAGTAATACATCAACCGTTATTTACCTGTTTCAATAAAAATAGTATAGTCCTATCATTATGCATCTTTGAAACTACAGTATCACGCCTCATTTACATCTTTTACCTATACTGAACAGCAAAAGAAACGCATATTTTGCATATTTGGTATAGTGTATAAATTGGGGTTTAAATACTGATCTAATGATATGCAAGGTATCAATGATGCATGAGACATGTGTATTATCAATTGCAGCACAAATGGATAGCTCATTTGAATAATGATAATAAAGGGGGGTAACTCTGGGCGTAACGAAATAGCTAATAATAAAGGTGACTTCCGAGATGGTGTATGCCTAAACCCACTGGACGGATTTGCCTGGAAATCACACTGTGTGATAACCTTATGAAGATTAAAATGTCCGGAATTCTTCAAGGTGGACCATTGTGACCCAGTTACATTATCGGACAATCAACCGGAAGTGTGCTTAAGACAGGCAAGAAAGTGTCCAAACAATTGTTTTGAACGGTTCTGTTGGACAGTTCCTTACTTGACATCAATCAGACTGTGCCAGATTTTCTTACACCCCAAAGACTCCAGTGGTTTACAATACCGATGCAGAAAATGCAAAAATGAAGATTTTTGGATTGGCAGTATAAATCCTACAGCAATGGATTTTAAAGTTTTATGCTGTTTTCTTATCTGTTACATTATGTTCTCGTGACATGAAATGGAATCGGATTCAAATCATGTTGTTTTTTTCAATGTACGGCACCTTTTTGCGTTTTTGCATTAATTAACAAAAAATAATAATTAACCGTGTTATGACAAAACAAATGGTCTGGAATGAACGCATGAGTCCGTTCAAACATGTTCATATCATATAGAGTAAAATTTAATAAGATTTTCTGGTATTAAAAGGATATTGGATAATATGCGTTTCTTTTGCTGTCAAGTATATGTCTAAGGTTTACCCGTGCTTATAACGCACTCATGAAGTGTCGCCTTTACATTGACCCAACAGTCTTATAATACTTCCTTAAGTTCCTTTCGCACATCTATTGTGTCGCAGGAATAACAATAATCCCTGTCTAAATGACCACACTCGAAAGACAAAAAATTGATTTTCAAAACCAATTATCGCTTAATGCAGGTCAAAAGTATTGCAGAATGCTCCAAGGGGAGCATTCTGTAATACGTTTGACCTTCGTTAAGCTACAATTTGTCATTTAGATCTTTGTTTTGTTTATTTTGCATGACCGCTTAAGACAGATTTTACTGTATAACGAAACTGCAAAGGTTTTATCATGTGTTCACTTTCATTGTTTGTAAAGAGTATCTTACACTAGCCCCCATGTTTTCTTGAATTTATTAAAATATTTGGGAAAAAAAGATAAAATGCGAGGCTTTATCGAGCATTTTATAGCGTTTTCGCAACGAGTTTATTAAATTTAGTAATACAGGAACACGAATGTATTATCATATGCTACGAAAACTTCGTTGAAATCGCGTTTGATTTCGAATACGAGGACCCATCAATAATTTCGTGAACTAATTCTGTGATACCAACAAACCTTTGACCTCTACTGCTTTTAATATAACGTCCTGGCAAAATTTGCATTCCACCGTTCAACCCATGACCGGAACACGTGCTACAGACCCTCACATGACATCTCCCGCGAACGCCTGTTTACAGCGCACCTCAACTACTCTCAGGACCAATCGGAACTGCCTCGGTCAATTCCGCAAAATTCCGTGGAATCAGACCACGGATCCGATGTACATCGACGATCTCCTTTGATAACGCGGGTGATACCATGACGCTGACGTTATAAAACGTGTCGCTGACGTCACGGAAACCAAAGGTGATTGCAGCAAAACAAAAAGATTAAATGAAGTTTATGTTGTTGTTTTTTTTCAATAAAATATAAATATATAAACCTCATTTATTCTGCTGATCAAACTTTTCGGATAATCAGAATAATCGGTTTTAATAGAGCTGGACCACATGCTACAGAACTATTAGTTTTCCATATGCCAGTTCAGGCTAACAAAATGGAGCGTTTTGGTACATAGTACTACGCTTAATTCTCCTTACATACACCCGAGCCATGATCGGATTCTCGAATTGTGACGGACTTTCCCGAATGCTCAACTATTCTCAGGACTTGTATTTCTGACCATGCAGCCCTTTTTTGGATTTAGAAATGCTCAAAAGTCACATATTGACACATCTGGACTATATGGTGGTTGGTGAAGCAGCTCCATATCTTGTTCCTTAACCACGCCCAACACAACAAGGCTGCAATTGCTTGGCGCACTATCATGGTACAGCAGAATTCCGGACCTCTGAATCCGTGGGCGATTTCTTTTAATAGCTGACAACAGCTCACATTTAATTACAGTTGCATAATAGTTTTCAGTAACAACATTTTTCGGAGGAACAAAGTGATTTAACTCTTAAAGCGCCAATCGCAACAAAAGTCTTCTGCTTTCTCGTCTGCTGAAATGTTAAGAGGCCTCAATGGCAAACAGTGAGGACCCAGAATAGACTGCTCCTATAGCAGTCTGAACTGGGTGCACACTTTTTGCTTGCATACTTAAATTTGCCAGTAATGTTAGGCAATTATTTGCAGCAGACGACTTCAGTAGACGACATTTTCAGTTGCATTTTTCTTGGCGCTTTAAGGGTTAAGATTAAAAAATAGGGTTTTGGAGGAGATGAATTTACAATAAAGTACATTATTTCACTTTTGACCTTGACCTCAGGTTTAGAAGGAGATGCATTTACAAGAAAATTCAATAATTTGAGCTTGGCCTTGGGGTCAAGGTCACACGAAATGTTGCCTAATACCCTCTTACATCATGTGACCTATTCAGCTACAAAGTTTGAAGTTGCTACGTCTAACCGTTTGGGAGGAGATACATTTACAAGAAAATATATTATTTGACCTTTGACCTTGACCCTATGGTCAAGGTCATACGATATGTTGCCCAGTACCCTCTAAATCATGTGACCGAATCAGCTACAAAGTTTAATTTTGCTATGTCTAACCGTTTAGGAGGAGATACATTTTCAAGAAAATACATTATTTGACCTTTATTCTGTCAAGGTCACACGAAATATTGCTCAGTACCCTCTACATCATGTGACCTATTCAGCTACAAAGATTGAAGTTGATACCTCTAATGGTTTATGAGGAGATACATTTACAAGAAACGTGCCAGGACGCACGGACGAACAGACTGACGGACGATGGACCGACTTTAGAAAAAAGCGAGTATAATAAAACAATACAGAAATATAAAAAAACAATCTACAAACAACATCTGAACGGGTGGCTCAAACTAAACTAATCTCTGATGGCCATTTTGTTAATTGGAGTGGAACACTTATATAAATACGAGGGGCATTTGGAAAGTTCTTAGCATGGTCTTTTATCTCAGTAACCAATTTACAAACCATATCATGTTTGGTATCATTTTAAAGAGCTATCTTTCATCTTTGTTACAACACAATTTTCATGAGGATTTTATGATGTAAACATGAAAAATATTATTGTGAATACAGGTACTGTTTGTATACTGGAAAACGTAAATTTCAGTGGGAAATATAAATTTTTTACCTTTGGAAAAGTGTGCAGAACATAAAGAATAGTACATAAAACTAAATAATTTTGTACCATTTGGTAGGCCACAATCTGGTACAGTGATTGCACAATTGATGACCGAGTTGGATGTTTCTAATACATAAAAACAGGAACAGCAGTACCAAAACTGTTTAGAAAGCAAAGCAATGCGCCTATTTTTACGTCTAAAAATCGCATGTCATATTGCACATGTTTTGAAAATATATAACCGACAGTAGCTTAAAAATACCGCATGTTGGTATTTTTGTCAAGCACACGTTATGCTCTTAGTATTGAAACCAAAAAAAAATTTGTTAACCAGAACAAAGGTAAGATAACTCCATTAAGTTTTCCATTGCCAGCCTGATTTTAGCTATGAGTTGACGTTCTGGTTCAGTTCAATTGGAAACAGTGGCAAACAAAAAAGTAAAACTACCTTGAGAGCAGAAACCGATCAATTCTGTGATGGTTAACGCGATACCATGAGAGGTTCTTATGCCATCGACAAAATATGCGGGGTTATGTTACCCCACCCACTTCTTGAAAAGTGGGGGTAGTGTTATTAGGCATAATTTATTTGAATACAGAACTAATATAGCCACACATTTTGCGCGACAAAATGATTTTTATGCATTGTTGGCTATATATAAAGGAAAAATGTATACTTAATAGGTTTTTTTCGTGCACCTGTTGTGACACAATTTATAGTAAAAGTATAAAGAAAAAATCGAAAAAAGTCCCAATTTTTTTTTAAAGTATTCCATTTCTTTATTAGTCAACATTTTCCGAATGTAAAGGTGGTAGTCGTGCAAGCAGTGACCACACAATATAGTTTAATAAAAATAAGTTTGCACCAAATCGTTGATTTGTCAAATCATGATCGCAAATAAGGTCCCCAATTTTAAATCGCTTTTTTCTAAGTGTTTTGCTTAAGATTTCCACCAGTATATAAACCCCTACTCATTTTGAGCATGCGCTGCACGTGTACGCCAATTCCCTTTTCGACAAAAATTAAACCATCAAGTAGCCGTTGAATTCTAGTTTCCAAACGTGTATTATTTGATAGCATTTTATCTACACATTGTGGAGTTATGATGCCATGCTAAGAACTTTCCCAAATGACCCTCGTATCCACGCATGACAAGTGCAGTTAACTTACTCAATCTTACTTTGCAGATAATATGGTTCGCTTACATATCCGCAAGTGTTTCCACTACCTGACCATTGCTACGGGGGCTACCATTCTTCTATTCTGGGTCCAACTGAACAGTATTAGCCACTCAGGAGTTCTAAATGCTGCCAGCGAAATTGGATTGATGGTCGGAGAAGAGCACCAGGGGACAAATAGTTATCGCTCAAGTGTTCGAAATGTTGCCAGGGATATTGGATTGATGGTCGAGGAAGAGAATCAGGGAATAAATAGTTATCGTTCAAGTGTTAAAAATGCTGGCGCTGTGAATGGATTGGTGGTTGGAGAAGAGAATCAGAGGTTCACCCGTAGCCGTGTTCGAAATACAACGATGGCGAATGAAATAATAGTCCTGGATGATTATCAGAGGCTTAACAGTAATCATGCAGGTATTCGAAATGCTAATAAGGAGAGTCTATTTGTTCTTATGGTCAGACAATTATTTGTGTGAAAATGACCAGAAATTACCACACTCACTAGCATACACCAATCCATGGCACCAAGTGGAATAAACACACATACACATATTACTTTTTAATAATCTAATCCAGTTAACTTCTGTGGGGGTTGAACGGATTTTTATAATGTCCCAGTGAGCACGTGCCGCATTCGTGGGTTCAACCCCCACAGAAGTCGAAATATTTATATGGATTATGTCTCCACTGTGGTCGAAAAAGACAAGTGTCGCTGCTACAGATGAGAGAAATATCATAATTCTGCACAGAAAAATAATCCAGTTAAGCCGAAATGAGTTTCTCATTTTATCAATTGGACCAGTTCATTTCTGTTTCAAGAGCTGGTTGGTTGTTTTTCTATTTTTATCAAGGGGGAGGTAGAGATCCTGCTTTATTTGATGGAAAGTCATATTGACTTTAATTTCGGTAGACATAAGGATTTATCTACCCTGAAATGAACGAATTTATTAACCTCGTTGCGAATAAGCTACAGAATGCTCGGCAAGCCTAGCATTTTATGTATTTACCTAAATTCGTTTATTAAATCTAATAAAACATGAGCACTTATGTAACATCGCCTATATTAACTCTGTAATGAAATTGTACCTGGGTAAAGTCAGGTTACTTCAGACATCAGGTAAATTCGGACAGTGGTCTTCTTTGTTTCATATTTAATGAAATTAATACATGAATTAACTAAGCAAACAGTGAAAATCTTGATGAGACGTCTCAAATGGATTTCCTATGTTTGCAAATGTGTGTCCGAATTTACCTGATGTCCCAAGTAACCCGACTTCATCCTATCATTGTAGGAGCAGACACGGCTGGTATAGACAACAACAACCATTTTATCAAACATAATAATTTCACAAAGATGAAGTATGGACCTATGTATATATTTGGAGTAACAGTTGGTAATTCAACGTCAAGTGCTCACTGGGACATTATAAAAATCCGTGCTTCTATGGGACTAATTTATGCCAAAGAAAGACATTTCATATGCTGTCTAAAATACATCGATAAACGTTATTACATAAGACAGCCTGTAACTGCCTTCAACAAACGTCATAAACACGAACCGCTATCAGCGTCTCATTTCACCTGTAAGAACCCCAGACCTGGAGTTGTGCCGGACGGTGTTGCGCTATCATTAAATAATCAAGCATGCACTGATGAACACGTGACCTACAGAAAACCGGAAGCGCCACTGCGAGAACCTGGAGTTAAGTTAGCCATATGCACAAAGTTAGCTTATGGCACTCGCAATGCAGAGATGCTTATTGAATTCATGGAGGTGTATAAGTATCTTGGTGTGGACAAATTTGTGACGTATTTTCTCGAAGATCTGAACAAAGATGCAAGAAAAGTATTGGAATACTATGCTTCCACAGGAATATTGGACTTGTATTATTTCAAACCAGCAGCAGAAGGTAACTTTAAAAAAATTAATAAGATGAAAATATACGAGGGGCTCATATAACGTCATTTGAGCTTTTTGAAATATTAAATTTAATATATTTCATTTATTTTAACATTATTTAATATTTAATTTGCTGAAAATGATTCAGTATGATAAAATACAACATTTGCATATACAAGCTTAATTATGCTGTTTTTAATTACTTAGTAATTACACTACATAAAATATGACATTTTGAAAAAATCATCTCAAAACAATAATATGGATGGGGCTTATATGCCAATTTGCATAATTTTAAAACTTGCATAACTTTTGACTCGGTTGGAATTTTAAGGTGGGGATTTCAGCATTTTGGTTTTCTCATCAATGTCATTTGAATCATAGTTTTAAAAACGTTTTTGAAGACTCACAATACCTTTAACTTTAAGAAGGCATTGTAATTTCGGTTCCTGTGCCCAAAAATACAATGCTTCCTTAAAGTTAAGGACGATTTAAGTTAAGTATTGATACTTTCAACATGTTACATTAAATGTTTAATAAACTGCCAGGATCAATGAAGTACTTATGGTCAAATATATGATTGTGATCTGCAGCAAAAATGAAACAATTTTGATTTTACTAAGTTCGAAACGTTATGTTTAGCATCCTTAAAATCAATACTTAAGTTAAGTCTTACTTAACTTTAAAGAAGCATTGTAATTTTGGGCCCAAAATTACAATGCCGCCTAAAAGTTAAGTGCTACCTTACTGGAGAATAGCCCTTCAAATGGAACACTGTTTTTGGCAATAACATTAAATCTAAAATAGGAAAAATATATTTTAACCAAAAAACCCTAACCAAAATTTTTTTGAAGTTTGTATACGGTTTCATAAATGCTGGGATAGGATGGAATTTTATCATTCTTAATGTTTTATGCCAAATAACATTCCCTTCTTGTACCTTGGGCGATATGGATCAATGACTATCAGTTGAATATAAAACCATGTAAATACTAATATAAGACAATTTATAGTCTGTCAAAATTGACCTTAGACTGATTAATTTTCGGCAAAATCTTCGTGATATTCGTGCGTTTTCGTGGAGTACTCCGATCTTGGTCACGCATTTACAGAGAATATGAAGATAATGTCAATTCGCTAATGCAAATGGTCTGATAGCCTAGTGGTTAGTTGACTACTTACAAATCAAGCATACCTGGATCGAAACTTGGAAGGAACCTTTTTATATAATTGTCAAATTTGCTTTCTTTTTAAGTTAATATTGTTCGCAAATTTTACATCATCTTGTGATGAGCGTTACATCTTTTATTTGTATTTAGCCGCTTTTGTATTCATTATCCTTAAGTTCCCCACTCTTTCCTTGTCAGCTGATAACATTTGCAAATAGTTTGGACCCAGTTCAGTACCAACAGAACGTCGGTTCTCATCTGGATACAGACCATTTGACACTCGGTTCCTGGAAGAATTTCTGAAAAGGTTACTTTTGATTAAAAGTCAGCAGATGATAACAAAGGTCTCAAAAAATATTCTGCGTGCAAAGAGTTATACACATTTAGGCTTATTGAAATTATTCACGGTACTGTATTTGTTACATAAACACATGCCAAATTCAAATAAATGAATCCAGTTGTGCACAAAATCAAGAATAAAGACAAAGAAACTAGCCAATCGAAGAAAAAAAAAAAGAAAAAAAAAACTTAAATGCCACTGGACTCAAACCCACATCTTTTGAGTGCTAAAACACAAGACTATCCACTAGGCTATCGGGGAATTATGAATAATTTTCATTCAGATTAGTAATAATAGAACAATCTCAAGCGCACTTTTTACGAAGATTCACGAAGACTGAGTAAAAGGTCATTGAATATTCATATGTCTCGGGTCAATTTTGACAAACAATACAATGCATTAGTGGGTTTTAAATATTGCTGTATAATGGCTAACGTTGCTGTTTATCAGCACAGTCAACACTATTTCGGCTATCTTATCATGTCACAAAGACGGTGACACAAACGAAAAGCTACATCAATAGATGTCTTCTACCCAGAATGCCCTCTTAATTGGAAGCGCCCATTTGCCTAGCTATTCTATGAATGAGTCTGCTTATTGATCTCACCACTCCCATATGAAAACATGCATATTTTCCATCATATAAAGAAGCAGTAAAAGTTAAATATAAAATGAAATGTAGTACATGTAAGTGCCCGTACATCTGTGATCGTATTCGTATTTTCAGGCCTGTGCATTTCTAGTTGTACGCCTGCACATACAGACACATGAACAAAACATACAATTAGGTAGCCAGATGGAAGCAGGCAAAATGATGGTACTTGAATGGTAGGCATGAAATGCGTTAATACCCCATTATCCGTAGAACTATATAAGCAGCTTGGATTGCATCGTGATGTTACAAAATAATCGTCTGCTGTAATCTCTAATGGACATTTTATAACCGAGCAAATACTACGATATCTATAAAATGTGTATTGCACTGACAGTACAAAAATGGGTACTAAACGGGTATTTCCATTCCAACAAAAACTAAGTTATTTATTTTTACAAGATATCAGACCAGTAACATTGATATCATTCTCCGCCAAAATTTAAATCTAGTTAGGGTTTTGCTATATCTATGCGCATGCAAATTTTCATGGTGAAGAAACCTTCATGTAAAATTTTAAAAATGAAAAACTGTGTTCCATTTGAGGTGCAATATACCAGTAGCTAAGTATTGATATTTCAACATAACATTTTGAATGTTTGATAAATTACCAGGCGCGTGGCATCGCATATGGTCAAAGATGTCATTGGGATCTACAGAATACATGAAATGTTTTTGATTTTCACAAGCTTGAAACATTATTTTTCGTATCCTTAAAAATCAATACTTAACTAAGTTAATAATTACAATGCTTTCTCAAAGTTAAGGACGACTTAAGTTAAGTAATTTGATTAATTCAACATGTTACATTAAATGTTTGATGAATTGCCATGATCGATGCAGTACTTATTGTCAAAGATATCATTGTGATCTACAAAAAAAATGAGACTAGTTTGTTTTTTAAAAGTTATTTTTCGCATCCTAAAAAGTCAATACTTAATTTAAGTCTTCCTTAACTTTAAGGAAGCATTGTGATTTTGGGCACAGTATTGATATTTCAACATAACATTTTGAATGTTTGATAAATTGCAAGGCTCGTAGAAATGCATATGGTCAAAGATGTCATTGTGATCTACAGATTACATGAAACAATTTTGATTGTAATAAGTTCGAAAGGTTATTTTCAGCATCTTAAAAATACAATACTTAACATAAGTCTTCCTTAACTTTAAGGACGCATTGTAATTTTGGGCCCTGATATGCAAACTTTAAATCCCAGTCAACATTTTGGTTTTGAACCATGTCGGAACGTTTCTTAGTTAAACTAGTATAAAGAAGTAGAGGATAACATAAAATGGTAAAAGCGACAATGCAACTCGTCTGGTGTGGCTTGTACCAGCAACCGTGGATCTCAAGTAGATCATCTTACCACTAATCGAGCAACTTCTCTCGCCCACTGTTAAACATGCCTGGTGACCAATTATGTAATTATCAATGTCGTAGCCAGAGCGCACATCAAAGGTATACTACTAGATCAAGCAGTGGTTCTCTTCAATTGCGTCCCTTTTCAAAATAGGAACTTCTCTTATAGGAAAAAATTTGCTCCCAGATGGAGCGAGTTCTTTCGTTTATGAGCAGTTCCTTATAATATGGAAAATCACTTTATAACATGAGGTGACCTCCTTTGAATGTTACTATTTTTATTACGATAGGAGCTACGCCAATGATTATGTATTCGTTCTCTAGGTTTGATACATGGTTATGCACACCGTCCGACCGAGCTATACATTTGACCAAATTTTTAATGAACAGCTTTCAAAACATGCAGAAGATATAAAGCCGACATGAAAAGGGTTAGAGATGGACAGATGAAAGGCATTCGTATAGTCCACTCTCTGCTTTGCTGCGAGGGTGGGTGTGGCATACTCATTAAATAGGTCTTCTTATTATTGTTGTTGTTGAATCTACAGATTAATACAATTAAACATAACACAGCTTTTAGAGAGATTAAGAGTTACAATAAAATAGTTAGTGAGTATGATCAGGAAATACCACAATCACAAACTGCAGACAAACCCGTGGCGTCGCGAGGAAGAGCCACACAACAATCACGAGACACCAGGAAGACAAACAAAGCAAAGCAACCAGCTCTCTCTTCCCCATTGAGATGATTGCAAAACTAGAATGGACACAAAATAACGCACAGCAAAATATAAAACAATTACAGAATCCCACAATGAGAGTAACAATAAACAAAACCAATGGCCATGCAGCCGCCCTGTTACCAACTGATTGGTTAAATTACATTTGAACCTTGAAATGAGATTTCAAGCAATGTGGTATGTGCAACCAGCAAAGGATCAGACCAGCCTGTGCATACGAGGACTGTTCAAATATGAATGCAAGTAGCTTCATAACTTTCTTCACATATACGCTACGACAAAATGTCATACCTTTCTGGAAAGAACTATATGTCGCCTTTAAAGCTGCATACTCTGTAACTATGAACATTTTTCGAAAAAAAATATTTTCTTTTTAAATCATTTGCAAAAGAAGAATAAAGTTATGTTGTCACAATAAATCTAATTTCTACAGCTGAAAACTGCATGAAAAAGTGAACTATCTTATAAAAACAGGTGTATTTTCTCTTGTTTGTAATTATTTGCGCCCCTCCAATAATTCTAGACAGTTGATTTTTAACATAAATGCTGTTGTTTTGGCACTAATAATTTGTTAATTATTACGAAAAAGGTAACATGTATACCTGAATTTTAGTATTTATACTTTGTTCTTGAAAAATAGACACATTATTTTTAAAATGAAAATATCAAAAGTTACAGATTATGCAGCTTTAAAATGACACCTAACATTAAGGAACACTCACTATATTTCTCGAGTTAAAGACCCTTTTATAAAGGCCATTCCTGCATACTGAAGTTTTTCTGAAGCAAATTGCAGTGTACGTTTTGGCACATGTGCGGATAAAGTGTTATATCTTTGTAAGTTTTAGACAAAATGGCACCAAATTTTAGATGCAAGTTTAAGTAACAATCCAAAAGTTGCTTGCATGATAAAGTTTATAAAATCCTGTTTCCATCTCGTGTAAACAGGCACGTTTGTGACGTCATTAATGTTATGATAAACGTCATTTTGAGTTATCTACTGGTGATGTAATAATACAATCGCTGTGTCGTTTTCTTTGCGTTTTGCTGAAAACATGCTAAATATGTCATAAGGGAGTTTTCAAAACACGCTGTCCTTTATTTACAGAGTAATCACATTTTATATCATTTTTCAAGCATTTTTTCTGCCTCTAAATGACTTGTTTACATCAATTAAAATATGTTCAATCTGTCTAGTCCTGAAGACCAGGTGAGTAATTTTATTGTAAATAATGCCTATAGTGGTCAAACTTAAAGCTTACGTTTAAATTTAGAATAAAGCCGCAATGTTATGACCAAAAAAAATAAGTATAAATTCTATGACCCCCTCACTTAAAGCATTTTTGACTTAATAAAAATACTTTTCAGCGTTTAAAAATTACCCACTATCCATCAATAGTTTGTAGCAACAACTCGGTTTGAACGATCAACATATTGTGTTTGAGTTAAAAATAGTTTAAAAGTTGCCTCGTGCATTTTGTTAGAGATAAGTTTAACTGAAAACTGAAAGGTGGTGTTTTGTTTACCATTTATTTGCAAACACAAGGAGACTTCAGTAAAAACTAATCGTTGTAATTTAACAAAAGCATGTCGGATTTTCACATCTTTCACAGAATCATTATATAAGAATATGGGGATACTTCCTTAAAAAATCAAAAAAAATGCCTGTATATCGAAGAATTATACGCTCGTCTATATCACTGGTATATGTTTCAAGCATTGAGTTCGTTAGTATACTAACGTGACCCTCATTCAAAGGGCTTTAACTCGATAGCTATACTGTATATTTCTTAAGGTCTGGTGCCAGTTTAAAGGTGACATATAATCCTCTATAGAAACATTCACCATTTTGTTGTAGCATATATGTGAAGAAAGTTATGAAGCTACTTGCATTCATATTTGAACTTCCCTCGTACGCACAGCCTGATCAGAGCCTTTGCTAGTCTCTTGAATATTCTATAAGTGTTAAGCTACTGAGGATACACCATTTGGTGTTTCTTATATTTAAAGGAGACTGTACAGGCTCGTCCGAGTCTACACTCGTCAAATTACCACATCGTAGGAAATCACATGTCATAGCTCACTTACAACAGCGCAACTATAACTGTATCTTTACTTTCCCTGTTTCAGAGACAATAACGAGACACTTTCATCCACCAGATGATCAAAGTAGGAGTGACAAGCAGCTAATGATCTTTGATGCCTTTGAAAGGATGTCAGGATATACCTACTTTGGAATTATTGATCATGATGAATTTCTGATACCTTCAAACAACAGATCGTTGAAGAACCTATTAGTACATATTCTAACGAAAACTACAGTAAAACCTGCCTTAAGCGGCCACTGAAAAAGAAGGCTCAAATTGGTTTTCCAGACCCATTATCGCTTAATGCAGGTCAAAAGTATTGCAGAATGCTCCAAGAGAGCATTCTGCAATGCTTTCGGTTTTGCTGTACATCACAGGAAGTCTATTTTATTCTGTTCAGATTATGACAATCTGCGGATACTATCATTTAGGAGATAGTTGTATTCAAAGTAAGAAAAAGGGCAAAGATCAGGAACCGATACAATCAAGCACCAAAACTGACCCAATGGATACCAATGGGAAAGTGACAACTTCACAATTAGACATTACAAACGAGGGCCAAGAGGTCAGCCCTTTCCCAGCAGGTGACCACAAGGCATCAATAAACAGACGCAGACGAAAGCATAACAAAAAACAAGACAGAAATAATATAAATGTTCCACTAAAGAGGCACCGCCTTGGAACGGTCAATAAAATATTTTACTGGAGGGCTTAAACCGGTTTAACGGCGCGCCAACCTCATCCTTAGTTCAGATGTAGATCAAGACACATAGATGATTGGTTTGCATGAAAGACCCCTAACCTATCAATGCATCATCTCATAGAACATATAAATCAAGATAGAAAAAGGAGATAAAGCAAAGATAAGGACCCTGTAAATAAAACTGAATACAGGAGCAAAAGAAATCCAACAGGTTAACGCCGTTGGGCCTTACAACAGCCAAATTATCAGGCCCCTACCATCTCATCAAGATATCTCATGTCATATATGTAATCTTGTACCACGACTTTTAAGAACAGAACAGAAGTTTATTAGACTTAAGCATATACAGCTCATCGTCACAAAACAAAAATACATATATGTGAAAGTATGATACATATGGAATATACTGAGAGTGAAAAACATTTTTAAGTAGAAGGACAAAATGTAGTAGCATTTAGCTAACTATAGTGTTTCCAGGACTTAAGGGACCCCCGTTTTTTGCTTATTATTCTTTAATGGTGATTTTTATTGAAAAATACATTAGAGAAATGAATTTAGATACAGACCGCGTAATTGAATTAATTTTTTCCACATAAATGTAAGTCTTTGTATAATCTGGGATTAGATGGAATTTTGGTGTGTTTTTGCCGCTCCTCTTAGAATTAGTCCCCAAGTGAACATGGTTTATACGGGTCAGTAGAGGTAATTCGTCAGTCCTACAGATAAGAGTGCGCAACAGAAAATTATTTTTCCTATTTCTCAACCAAAAAATATTTTCAAAACATATTTGGTGTGTACTAAAAACAACCGTCTCGATGATACGGTTCTTTTGAGCACCCAAAACACGTGTTTAAACTAATGAAGACAGTCGCAGCTTCAGGCTAAAATTGCTTAACTGGACCAATCTTCGCGCATTTGGCTATGATTCACTGCTTATACTTACTTATAAACTTCACTGTACATCTAAAACCGATGCATTGATGTGGCCTTAGTTAAAAAGGTATTGTCTAAACCTTAAATGCTGGGTTGTTGTTGTCCCCTGCTGAATTTTCTTTCGAGATAATTAGTTTCTAAAAATATGTCTTTCAGGAATACAAGTAGGTTTTCAAACGGTATGGATCTAGATAATGCCCAACATTTTAGCCTGAACTTGGCTTCGGCTGTTGACAAAGTTTATCAGCGAAATATCTTAAGCAAGCAAATATTTGATGCTCTTGAAGTTTAATGTATATCCCCGATTCGCTATTTCTCGTCAACTCTCTAATTTACTTGAATTGTCGTTATAAACTCTTTACTTACTAGTGTCGTCTGCTGATTACCTTTGCAAACAATTTAGACCCAGATCAGACCCAGTGGGCATAATCTGGATCCAAACTGCTTGACACTCTACTGATATTACTGATTTTTTTTTAGAAAAAAACAATAACAACAAAAAATCTGATTTTGAAAAAAAATATCAGCAGACGACAAAACCATGGCAAATTACCCCGTAGGCAAAAAGAGTCGATGAATTGAAATGGAAGGTGCTACATGTGCTTGTAGGTTTCATGCTTAAGCCTTATTTTGCCTGCTTTCAATAGGGCACGGTCTAGGACCAATATAGACTTTTACAATTGCGTGTGTGCGTGCGTGTGTGTGTCAAAGTGATGACGAGTGAGGTTTGCGGAATAGATTTTCGTTGAATCAGCGGATATAGATATTCCTGTAGGCTAGTATATATCATCAAAGCAATGCAAATATACCACGTGTATCTATAGGGGTACACATGGGTATATTCATAGGGAAAAACAACTAAGTTATTCTGCTGTACAGGGGATTTTGGCTTCATTTACAAATAAGGGCGTCTCCCAAAAATCAGTTTTAGTTACGCGGTGTGCATTTAAATCCACATGCTAAGTGCCGTTCTTCTAGGTTCAATTTAAAGCTGTTAAAAAAAAGAAAAACGGTGGTCACTTAAACTCTGGAAACACATTAGTGACAAATGTTGGCAGCCAAAAAGGCATATTTACCCACAAGACCATCGCACCTTCAAGCCCTACAGCAACCAAAATGGCCAAACCTCTTGAAGGAGGCCTCGCAATTCCGAGTGCTTTAGTGCAAAAAGGGTGCTAGTAATGAAAGTAAGTAAGAGTGCAAAGATCAGGAATCGATACAATTAAGTACCACACCTGACCCAGGATACAAATGGGAAAGTGACAAACTCACAGTTAAACACCACAAACAAGAGCTAAGAGGTCAGCCCTTTCCCAGCAGGTGACCACAAAGCACATATAAACAGACGCACACAAAGACATAGCAAACACAAGACAGAACAAAACCATAACAGATCCACAAAAGAAGTACCGCCTTGGAACGGTCAGTAAAATATTTTACTGGAGACCCTCGATTCATTCAATTCATTTACCGTTACAGTCACACCTCAAAGCGTTGCGTGCAAGTATACTTATTTCATTTTACATTAAGGAATAAACATGACCTAGCTATTAAATAATAACTGCCAGCGATGTTGCTTCAAATAACTTGCTTCTAATAACTGTTCTCTATTTGCCCCCAAGTGATAACATTTGCAAACAGTTTGGACCCAGATCAGATCTGGCCCCAAGGTTATAAAACTTTTATCATGCTTAACTCAACTGAGCACGAACTTTCAACTGCTCATAAAAGCTAAAATAACGACAAATAAAGAAGTTTCTTGCTTTAAATCTCTCAGCTGTTGTATTTATAATGCTATTAATGTTAAAATGCCAACAATTGTAAGCATTTTAACAATTATGCGCAGGATAAATTTCTTGCTCAGCTGAGTTGAGTATGAAAATAGTTTTATAACCTCGGGGCCTAGATTTAATCTGTTTGATACTCAAATAGAATTCCTAAGATAATTAAAAATGAATTTGAAAAACAAAATCAGCAGACTACAGAAAAGCATGCATAATTGTCCAGGGAGGGTGGCAAAGAGTTAAATATGTACTATGATTTTATATTTTTATCTTTTGAAGGCGGATCTTTTCCTTGAGAAAAACAACGCTGCTGGTTTTATTATTTCGTCCAAGCATTACTGTTTAAATAAAGGACGACACGGAACCACTAACGATCAAATACTTGGACAGTTCATAACAACATCTACCAAGGAACCAGAATATTATGCGCCAAAAAATATATACAAGCCTATGTATATGAGGCCAGGATATATTCATACACACCGACCCGAACCTGCGGACAAGTCAGTTCACAAATTGTAAGCTTTGTTTTGTTTTTTCTTCTTTAACCCTTAAAGCGCCAATCGCAACAAAAGTCGTCTGCTTTTATCGTCTGCTGAAATGTTTAAGAAGCCTCTATGGCAAACAGTGTGGACCCAGATCAGATAGGAGCAGTCTGTTCTATGTCCACGCTGTTTGCTTCTATACTTAGTTCGTCCGTAATGTTAGGCAATTATTTGCAGCAGACGACTTCAGCAGAAGTAATTTTTCAGATGCGTGTTTTCTTGGCGCTTTAAGGGTTAATATACTCAGAAAAACAATTGAAGGACATTTAGATTCAATTTCATCTCTAACATTCAATACAATAAAAACTAAACAAATTATGCATGCATTTCATAGTTTCAGATATATGCAATCAAAATGGATGCTAGATTTTAGTCACACTTCAATGGTTCGTGTACAGTACATATCCAAATGGTGCAACCCTCCATACTGAAAAGTCACAAACGTTCAAAAATGATTGTAACCCATTTTTATCATTTGTATTCCATAATAACTGGCTCCAAAATCACTATTGGCTCTCCCTCAAAAGTATAGCGACTAATTTTGTAGTTGTTGTCCGTGTTTTACAGCCAATTTGCTGTCATATTGGCTCGGGTATGTCATATCTGTGCAATTTTGTTGATGGTTGTCCCATTATCAGTGGCAATAACTGATCAATGGGTGTCAACACGTGTCTGTGGTCAGAATTAGAACATAAGCAATGACCAGGTAAAGGTTGCAGCAAAAAATATAAGTGCTAGATATTTTGCATGTGAATTTTTGGTTAAGAGGGTAGGTACATTTGGAGTGGTACTGTATCGTAACCAATGACCCGTTTGCATTTTTCTGACTAACATAGTGGTAGTTCGATCAGATACAAAACTACCTTGTTTGAAAATACTTTTTTCAAATGTTATAACGTCAAAAGAATTTTAATAGCTTTCAATTGTTTTTCTGAGTATATTAATACTGCATGGCAAATGTTTGAAATAATCAGGCCTCCAGATAAGAGTGTTTAATTAAGAATATTTTTCAAACAAAACATATGTTGTGGGTACTTTTAAAAAAGAACTGTCTCAGGGAGACGGTTCTTTTCCCGGAGACGGTTCTTTTGACAACCCAAAGCATATGATTTAACTGATAGCAGCTTTACGCTAAATTGTTTTGACTAACTGGACCTACGAGATATCACCTTGTACATGTAATACCATGCAGAGCAAAATTTATTATTATTATTTTTATTAATAATATTGTTATTATTATTACTACAATTAACTCTGCCATTAATATCAATAAAACCTGTTACAACGGGCTTTAATTTCATGATTACCAAAGCACTTGTTGTTATGTTTTAAATACTTGAAAATCAAATAGTTTTAATATTTTTGACCAAAAGTTTAATTTTTTGCAATAATTAAGATCTTCAAAAAAGGATCTAGGAATTCTAATGGAGGTTTGTGTTAGCGCATGCAGAAAAGGCTGCTATCAATGTTGTTGGTGTTGGAAGAATGTAATACACAGGTTTAGATAAACAAAAATTTTCAACGTAAAGTTGTAAATATTTTCTAACCCATCAATTTTAATATATGTTTTGAGACGGTTCTTTTTAGTACCCACAACATATGTTTTGGTTGAGAAATAAGAAAATAGGAAAATTAAGTGTTCGTTACGCATTCTTAACTAAATGCCTGAATATACTACATGAACGTCATAAAGCAAGAACTTAGCACTGCTTAAGCACATGATCATACTTTGCTGGACAAAGGGTATGTCGTTGATCGATGGCATATGTCTGCTAAGTTTGATGCGTTTATTGTTTATGGTCATGAATAATGCTTTTGAAAATTCTGACACATTCGATGGCTGGTTTTGTGACTTTTTGTTTTGACGGTTGTTTTGTAAAATGCTTCCAGCACGTGTCATCGATGATTATTCCGTTTTAAGGCCTATCAGTTACTTACGGAATTGCTACAGTACAATAAGACGCAATTGCGAAAATAAAATGTTATGTCGTTAAAAAGATATAGTCATATTTGTAGGTGGTGCGTTTTCATTGGACATGAGTATATAATTCGTCTCCTACTACTGAGTTGTCTATACTTTTTACTTTTTGCCCGACTGTGACTCAAACGATGCTATAAAATATTTCAAAACGGTTTATGAGAAAAATGATGAAAAATCTGTTTTAGTTTATCAAAAATTTAGGTAATATTTAGTCTTAATAAATTAAAATAAAAAGGTTTTCTGGCATCTACTTGCCTACATACGGTTACTCCTTTACCTAAAATCTTATTACAGAAAAACTGACTGAATTAATCGATAGATAGGGCTCCCTTTATTTGGCTTACAATGAGAAACACGCTTTTAACTTCTAAAATCTAAACGATGTAATTTGCGGCAATGTCAGAAAGTGTATGACGCTGTCTATTATACTGGGCCACGTAGCGCAGTCGGTAACGTGTCTGGCAACAGATGCGAGTCTGACTGCAGATACAGGGGTCGCGAGTTCGATCCCAGCCCGGTCCCTTATTTTCATGGAGATTGATCATGAAATAATTTCTACGGTCATTCTCCTCCGGCCATTTAAGAAGTGTTGTTGTCAGTTACAAGCGAAAGTATGTGTACGAAGTACTGGTTAAATGCTTGTTCAAGCTTGTCCGGGAAAAAGTGTGGTCAGGTGAACTGACCGTCCCCCCCATGATCATAGCTGTTGACTTGGGACGTAAAGCAACACAACAAACAAACAAACTGTCTATTATATTTTGGACAATATATTTATGAGGTTTTCGATTTAATATTGATAAAAAGGTATACAGCTGTATATCCCAATGGATACTAATTGCATCTGTTGCATATTCCGAATTGTTTTGTTATGAGAGAGACTTCATATTGTATCATTCAGGCAATAATCAAGCTGATGCTGTTGAGCCATTAAACTCTACGGCAAGGTATCTAGATATATTACTTATTATTGATAATCCTTAAAATCCTTATTGTGAGTTTTCATAGTAATTTGCTTTCAGCATTTTGACAGCTTCCTACTTTGATCAAGCATGTGATTTGTTTACGATGTGTATATTGTAAAACTGCAACTGTACACAAAAGGATTAGCTTGATCAATGGGGGGAAAGCACCTGACAAACGGTTTCTATTTCCTTTATGTTGAGATGTTGAATAGCCGAAACAGTTTTCAATCCATATTATAATCAATCCCGTTATTATCTAATATGTCTTGCTGTGGATAGTTTGAGGACTAAACAATCCACTTGTTCAATGAACAAATATCATTTTCCTCGAAGTTTTTATCTGCTATTTATGGAAAATTTCATCATATACACATCCAGATAACTTACATTTGCTGTTACTACTTCGGCCACTCGATCCTGTGATCTTTCTCAAAACATCAGCTGTAGCCCCCCCCCCCCTCCCACACACACATACACCATGTCCCGGTTCATCGTTGATTTGTGGAGCCAAATGTTTATCGCTGCCTTAATCTGTCGTGTTCTGGTGTCACTTTCTGATGTTTCATTAAAACATCAGAAAGTGACATCAGAACATGACAGATTAAGGCAGTGATATACATTTTGCACCACAAATCGACGATGAAATGGGACAATCTCTCGCCGATTTACGATCCTTTTTTCGTCACCCTGACGGAAAGTGGCGGAAATTCCCGGAAATTTATGAAGTCATCAATCAGTAGCTCAGTCAAGCGTGGAACAGCTGATATTTTGAGAAAGATCCCAGGATTGATTGCTCGAAACAGCCAACAATAAATGTAATTATCTGGGTGAATATATACTAGCCAAAAGTTCTAACCAGCCACCTGCATTTTATTAGTTTTCTTCAAAACATGAAATGCTGTAGCAAGTTTTTTTGCATCTCGAAATAGCAAGACTTGTCATTGTCACTAGACAGTAAAGATATTGACAAAATGTTTAACAGTACATGCAGGATGTCCATTTGAATAGTGGTACCCCCATTTTCAAAATTCGCATTTTGGTACAATTTGCGACTTGTGACTTTTTTAAATAGCCCCCTTTCACACGCTAAATGTTTTCATTTCAAAAGCCAAACTCATATTGAACACTAAAATGTTGAAATAAACACTCCATCTGCATGAAACTCGTTGCTATTGGCCAATATGTCGAAATTTACCCCACCATATAATGCAAATTCTTGTGAATTTTGAAATTGAGGGTACACGTGTTCGGCAAAGCCTCCCGGATAGGCTGGCCTATTCGGTAATGCAAATGAAAATGGTAAAGTGCTTACAATTTTTCAGAAAATCGGTAAAAACACACGCGGCCGATTAGAACTTTTGACTAGTATATGATGAAATTCTCTATAAATACATAGATTCCATCTATTGAACTCATGCAAGAATTTTATTTGGCCATTTGTATGGGCATTCCTGCATTAAGGCTGTCCGAGGTCATTTCTTTCCATTAATATTGAGCCCTTGAGGTCAACTTGAATCTCAATAACCCAATAGTATTTGCAAATGAACAAGTTGACATCTTTTTAGGAATTACTCTAAGCTGAAATTTGAGCCTGTGGTATACGTGTCCGCAAGCAGCCAATCATTGCGCTTTATTTTGAGTCTGAGAATTAACTCAAGTTTTATAACCTCGAGGCCAGGTTTCATAACTATTTTATTTTTAGCAATTTTATTGAGATGCCATGAGGTTAAAATCACCGTATCTACATCAATTGCTTGTTCCTGGTTAACACGTGATCAAAAGTAAAATTACAGGTAACCAGTTCCATCCCAATACAAAGTATCATGGGAAGGAGATGGATGGGGGAGGCTGTGTGGGGATACTGGTTACCTGCTTTCCCAATATTTACCACCAGTACACCAGGGACCAGCAATTCATATATAGTGAAAAGGCTTTTTGTTTAAAATTGCAGGGTAAAGGTTCCAGCTAAGGAAGCATATATTCGACATTTTAGAGACTGTCAACCATTTAATGGAGTTCACTTCCCACTGATAAGTCAACTGATAAATGACACCTGGGTAGGCGAATGGTCGAATCGTATACAACGCAGTGTAGAAAATGTCAGATATCAGGTTTTTGGAAGCTCTAATTATGTTAGTTATGAAACATAGAACTGTACAGATAAAAAAAAAACATTAGAGGGGTGAAAATAGAGGCTTGTGTTTTATTGCAATAATTTTTATTAAATTTGTCGAAAAAAGTGAAAACATATAAGGTGAGTAAGTAAGTAAGTAAAGACTTAATATTTTGAGGGTAACAAAATTTAGCACATACATACATACATACATACATACATACATGTAATAGCTAATCTTCCATGAGGCCCTCGCAATTTATCGCCCTTTTCCTATTTGTTTAATAATATCAATAATACAAGCGCACAAATGCGTTCCAAGGCGGGGCTTCTTTTGTGGATCTCATTTGTAATTTGTGTTTGTGTTTGTCTTTGCCATATTGTCATGTCTGTTTCTTGCATCCTTGTGGCCACCTGTTGAAAAAGGGCTGACCTCTTGGCTCTCTTGTATGTGATGTTTTCTTGTGTGTGTGTGTGTGTGTGTGTGTGTGTGTGTGTGTGTGTGTGTGTGTGTGTGTGTGTGTGTGTGTGTGTGTGTGTGTGTGTGTGTGTGTGTGTGTGTTTTCACACTTTCCTATACAGTGTCCTGTGTCAGATGTGATATTTGATTGTATCGATTCCTGATCTTTGCCTTCTTTCTTACCCTTTTTATCAAATGACATAATGATTATTATGAAAGCAAATATGAAGGCAACGATCAAGAATCGATACAATTAAGTACCACGCCTGACCCCATATGGGAAAGCGACAAAAACACAATGAAACTATACAAACGAAATTTCAAACTTTGCGCTTTAAAGAGATCACCACGACAAATTTGTACGAATTATTTTAACAGACGACTTCTATGGACTCGACTTTAGTATCATATATGTATAGAATAAAGAATGTATATGTTTTTTGAAAGGCAATGAAACTACTGATATAACGTAAGTTCCCTTATTTTTTCTCAGAGTTATGGGATATGTGGCAGTCAATATGATTAACACGATACAAACAAAATGTATAAAGGGGGGCAGTTCTTTGTCATTTTGGAGCCTGTCGCATTTGCGACGAGCGAGGCACATGCGATAGGTACCATCATTACTTGAGCTGAGCATCCCCCAACCCTACTCCATATATCCTAAGAAATTAAAATAACCAGAGAAAATATGCATATAGATATTACTCCAATAAGTAGATTATATGTAAGAAAATGTTTAAATATGTAAATATATGTTCTGTCTGTTACATGTTTCTTGAAAAATAAAAACTAAAAAAAAAGAAATTTCAAACTAAATGACACTTGGTTAGGTAAATGGACGAATCGTAAACAACGTCAGATGTCGTGTTTTGGAAGCTCTAATTATGTTAATTATGAAACAAAGGTACAAGTAAACAAACTTTTGAGGCATAAACTTAGAGGAATTTACATACTAAGTTGTAATGTTTTATTGCATTTATTAAAATCGTTGCGAAATGGCGATGAAAGCAAACCTGATATTTTATCCCTTTTCCCCACCTCTCTTAATAAATACAATGATACAACAGCACGGATGCTAGATTCTAATTATCATATGATATAAAGATTATTCTGAAGTCTCATTTACAACTTATAAAGTTAAAATTGTGTCATTATGTACCCAACGTTGTTATGGACGTCATTTCATAACGTAATCAGAATCTGTAAACCACTACTGTCCTGCCAGCCAAGAGTGACAGTGACGTCATGTTTTGTTTACAAAGTTATCAGGGACTTATAATCGATAGATCACTTTTGTATTAATCCTATCTACAGGATAGAATTAAATCACAAGTAATCTATCGATTCGCTTTAGCTCAAATGTAGTGTGCAAGTTAATGTTTTACTTAACAATTGTAAACAAAATATTACATAACTGTCACTTTTGGTTGGCACGACAGTAATCGATTTTAATATATTTCATTGCATGCTTATCACCCCAAGACGCGACGTCATATGATAAATTGTAAATATTCCCCATCCGTCAGTTGAAAGGGAAATATTCACACAAAAAGGAAACTGGCGCGACGACATAATTATGAGAAATTGTGAATATTCCCGATCCATCAGTTTAAAGGGAAACTTACATACACAAAAAAGAAAAAGTGTCTGATATATTTGCAGATAACAACTGCAGAATGAAGTGTGAAGATTTGGTCTGTAATTGTTATTTAAGCCCCCATCCTGGATGTGTTTGGTTACTGTCCGTTCAAAGCTGGCGGTCCGATTAAATGCTCTTTCCTCTTTATGCCACCATTACCAACTTTAGCATGAAATATCTCATGATGTGCAAGGTCTACACTAATGTAGGTGGTATTAAATAGTTATAACATGTTTGTCCACATGAACGTAAGATAATCCACGCGCTGAAGCTTGACCTTATTTGGTTAGTTAAGTACAGATTTTTTGCGTGTTACCATCTTTATTAACCTGTAAGACCATCTAGAAAAAGTCAAGCGGCATTTGTGCTGACAGACATAATGTAAATGAAAAAAAAATGTGTGGTTGCACACTGATATGAGCTATTCTAAGTCTGACATTAACCCATTTATGCCTGATGGAATTTTCCAATCGTATGAGCTGGACCATTCCATTTCCATTTTAAGAGTTGTTGGGTAGTATTTTCCATTTTTATTCAAATTTTAATATATTATTCTGTAAGCAAACAGTGTAGACCCTGATCAGAAGACACGTTTTGCGGCATCTGATCTGGGTCTGCCCCGTTTGCACATGTCCTAAAATAAGGACGCTATGCAAATATGGGTTAACAGTGATCAACTCGCATTAAGATGTAGATAATCGAAGGCATAAATCTCATCTATACTACTAAAGGAGCCCTTTGCGCTCAAAAACTCGGAAACGGTATATTTTACCAGCTTTCTTTCTACACCGAGTTATTCAGATATTGTCCACATTGATAACTTTGATCTAACCTTCTTTTACTTTTATGTCGTTTTTGAGGTTTTTGATACAATTAAGTTTTAGATTCCATAATCTCCCATCAATTTTGACAGGGTAACGCCTTCTTATCAACTAATGATAATGGACGATATCGATCTATGTTTTCATATTCTCCCAACTTCTACCAAGAAAGGCTACAACGATTGGTCGTAAGGTGCATTTCCTGTGGCTGCTGTCAGCTGGGTTTTTCTGTCTGGCAGATTTTCCACAAAAACAACAAGAGTGTTTCAGCGAAGATCATTACAGGTTTATCTCTGTCGATTCTGTCGGCGGAGAAAAGTCAAAAAATTTTCAAGTTGTGGTGCTCATTTTAGAAGCGGCGATAACATTTTTTCTGTTCAAATTGCAATGACAACAGTGTGCATGCAATGGCCAACTAGAGTCTTTGTTGATCACTCGAAAGATGCATTTGTATAGACATTTAAGCAGATTTCTTGGCCGATTACTTGACTTTTCAAGTGTTTGACAGGGGTCTTGAATCTGAACCTGCGGGTGGGGAAATATTGTTTGGGGTGGGGGTGGGGGGGTTTGACGAATTTCAAGTGATTATTGGCGTGCATAGGCTATCATCCTGCACCACAGGAAGGGACATAGAAAGGAATGACAAAGTCTGTCAAAAATTCATTGGTTTTATTTCAAAATGAACATTATTTCAAAATATACAAAATAAACAACGTCTATGTTATGAAAAAAAATTTTGAAATTAATTTAGATTTGGAGGGTCCGTAACTTACCAAATCTGGCCCAATTACTGAATCTGACCCAATCAAGCCCGAAAAATGCCATGTTTTTTTTGTTTGTTGATCTGAGTGGTTTCTTTAACTAGAAAGGTGGAAATGAACGAATATAATGGTTCTGAGTTATTTGGTATGCATTATAATATATTCCCGGCTGTTGTTGTTGCATATGTCCAACATATATTGTGGCGGTCAGACAAGTGACCATGTCATTCACATGCGTAGGCTAGGACTATCGTCTTGCGCCACAGTAAGGGACACAAAAAGTAACAACAAAGTCTGTCGAAAGCTCATTACTATTATTTCAAAATAAACATTATCTCTAAGTCTACTACAACATTTGTATTGACAAGGATTAAGATATGGTGGGGGGTCTGTAAACTTACCGAATTGGACCCAAAATGGCCCGAAAATGTCATATTCTTTGTTAGCCTGAGTGGTTTCTTTTACTAGAAAGGTGAATATAAATGAATAATGGTACTTAGTTATTTTGTATGCAATAGAATATATTACCTGGCTGTTGTTGTCTGCTGTGTTGAGGTCCATACTTCCAGATAAATAGTGTGGATTAAAAGGCAGTCTTATCTGTGCCTTCACTACTTGCCAAAGCAGCATTTCAAGTCATCAACAGATGACACAGCAGACGTCTTAAAATTTGCAATTAGATGATGTGGGTAGCATCAGTTACACTAGGCGCTTAAATTCATGTTCCAATAAGCGCCTTGACCTAACATGCCCAACCCTCACCCCCACACGCCCCCCCAAAAAAAAACAAAAAAACAAACAAACAGATAAACAAGCTAATTGTCCATTTTCAGGCTTGATTCGATAATTGGATCTAATTTTGTAAATTTACAGCAACATGTCTATTCAAATAGACCAATTCTCAACAGTCTGCCAAATAAGGTTCCAATCAGATTCTATAAGTATTTTTTGCTGCAATTCAGTTCTTTTGACAAAAGTAGTATGGCCTTTAATTACCCCATGTTTCTCAAAAAAGTTTATCTCACCATTAACAACTTATTTTAATATTAACTACATATATACATGTATGTATACCCTGCCTTTCGCTCATTTTCTGGATTGTCAAATTTCTGAAAATGAATAATGCACGAAGGCTTTGCTTGGAACAGAAAATGCATACTTTTAGGGGAGAAACAACCAGGGTGTGTGGTTTCAATACTAAGTTGGCACCTAAAGTGTTATTGTTAGTCTATTTCCGGCTCTTGCAGACTTTTTCTTACCGATGTTCCATATATTTTTGATCATCATACGGATACCTGTCGAATCAAAACGTAAATAATCCTCACAGCCTATAGGTAAATAAGTTAAAACTTACCTGCCCTGAAAGCAGAGTTTTGAAGAAAAAAAATGCTGACCTACAGGCTAAAGACCCCTTATATTTTGGGTGCTCAAAAGAGAAGTCTCTTGAGACGGTTTTCGAGCACCCACAACATATGTGGCCATATGTTTTGGTTGAAAACAATTAAAGTGTATCATAGCGATTTTTTGGGGTGCCACTCTGGGTTCATTTTTTTAAGCCTAAAAAGAACTTAGAATTTTTCAGGCTAAAAAAATGAACCCATAGATGGCTACCCGGGTAAGCTTGAGTGACTAGCTGTGAATATGATAGTTTCCTGGTCATATTCACTGGTTGGGCTGTGATTATGATAGTTTCCTGAGCAGAGCAAAGATGTAATAAAAGAAAGAATTTTTCTTATGCAAAAGAGAACAGCAAAACAAGAAAATGCAGTCCTCTTTCAAGTGTTGCAGCAAAAAAAGTACATACAAATAATAAGACAGTGTAGAAAATGTCATATTTTTGTGAGAAATATTGGCAAAACTGTGGGTTTTTATGTCACCACAAGTATAAAAGGACACAATCAGAGAGAAGCTATTCATTTACCAAAACGATTTCAACGGGTCAACCTCAGTGTCCAAAGAGTGAACGACAGTTTGCAAGATCAGACAGTTTGATACGACATCTGACAAGTGGTATCTGCAGTGAAGATATGGAGTCAGAAACAATATCAGAAAATAAAGACTCTACTATGTCTGAAGAATCAGATGCAGGGACTTCCAGTAGGCATCAAAAGGAAGATATCTTTGGGAAATATGAAGACAAAGATTATGGTATTCATGACGATAGTGATACAGACTATACTGATGAAGATGATGAAGACCAACATTATTCTAGAAAAAAGAGCAAGTTTGGTCCTTGGACATTTTTTGTTGATGGAGCTCATAGTATCCTACAAGACACATTCAATGAAGGTGTACAACATATAATAAAGAAAAATCCAGACATGAACACAGACGAAGCAGAGGAGGTCACTTTCGATAAACTAGAACCAAGATACAGAGCAGAAGCCATTGGTCAATACAAGGCCTTCCTTAAATTTTCCAAGGCAATGAAGAAAGACCCATTGCACAAGAAGATAACAGATACAGCAAAACGACTACAAGATGAAGATGACTTTGATGAGGATGACGCTTTGAAATATGCTATTAAAAACAAAGATACCTCTTGATTGGGAAACTTGAAGAATTTGACCCACCAACGTATTGCTTAGGTGAAAATAATGAATCAGATTCATCACAAAAGGTTCAGGATCAAAATATGCACCAAGTCAGCTGCAACAGAACAACTTTGGACCAAGACATACTAAAAGTCAACTTCCAAAAAGGCCCTGGATTGATGCTTAAAACATTCAAATAGAATTCTACTTTGTATGATGGCATATATTCTTTAATATCTCTTATTGTAAACAATGAACAGAGGGACAGCCCTAATCCTCCGTCATTGTAATCAGTTATAGTTAGCGGGGCAATAAAATTATAGAAATGTTCACCAGTCTTTGTTGTTCTTTTATTAAATAATAAGTAGTAGTAAGCTTGAGACGACTAGCTATACTCTAGTTAACGCTACAGAGTGATGTCTCTAGGAGTTGAGCCTCTTAAGACGCATAGAACTTAGAAGCCTTGACTATTACACACTATATATCACCACATTTTATACCCCCTAAAATGACTAAGTTATTTTCAAAGCTAAATTTGTCCAAGTTATTTTCAAAGCTGGAAATTATCACAATCATACACCAGCAAGAATGGCCCAAAAAGCTATTCACAGCCCAATGCTCAAGCCTACCAGGGATTGATTGGAGAGAGGGTATAAGTCAAATTGTCAAATGTAGGTGTGGAAACACCACATTGTGGAGATGTGGTGGATCAACATTTTAAGTGTGGTGGTCCACATATAATTCGTATTTATCCAAGAATGAACGTAAATCTCCATTATTCTGACATGCAATATATATGCATTTATTCACATTTGAAATGTGGAAATCCACATTGCTCCACAATACATTCACAATGCTCCACATTACATCCACATTCAAATTGTGGAGATGTGGTGGATCCACATCGCATCCACATTTTACGTGTGAAGGTCCACATTGCATCCACATCTCAAGCGATATGGACACATTCATCAGCATCTGATCATTGAACCCCAATACTATTACATGCCAATGATGATTATCTAAGATATGAACAGAAGCTCTAACTTAATCATAAGATAGATACTAGCTATCAAATACGACTTCATGCAAGAATCTGAAAAAGTATAATTCTTAAATACTTTCAAGCAGCCTCATCATATCTAAGTACACACCTACTCTAGATAAATTGACTAAGTTATTTTCAAAGCTGAATTTGACTTAGTTATTTTATATATCACCACAGAGGAGCCTTCATCCCCCTTAAAATGACTAAGTTATTTTCAAAGCTGAAATTAACTAAGTTATTTTATATATCACCACAGAAGAGTCTTTAATACCTCTCAAATAAACTAAGTTATTTCCCCAACAGCCCAGAAACAATATACACTAGTTAACGCTACAGAGTGATGCCTCTAGGAGATGAGATCTTGATTGACCAAGAGACTCTAAAGACGCATAGAATTTAGTAGCCTTGACTATTACACACACCATATATCACCACAAATTATACCCCCTAAAATGACTAAGTTATTTTCAAAGCTGAAATTAACTAAGTTATTTTATATATCGCCACAGAAGAGCCTGCATTACACTTTAAATGACTAGGTTATTTTCAAAGCTGAATTTAACTAAGTTATTTTATATATCACCACAGCAGGTCCTTTATTCCCCTCAAAATGACTAAGTTATTTCCCCAACAGCCCAGGAAACCATCATAATCACAGCTCAACCAGTGAATATGACCAGGAAACTATCACAATTATAGGCCCAGCCTGAATAACCCAAAAATAAACTGAGTTATTCACAGCTAGTCACTCAAGCTTACCAGGATAGACATCTATGGCACAAATTTTTAGCCTGAAAAATTCTAAGTTCTTTTCAGGCTTAAAAAAATTGTGCCATAGTGTCTTCCATTACTACTTTTGGCCTATATTTCCTGCAGTCACAAAATTTCGTATACTTTTTAGTTCATCTGAGCCTAAGGCTCATAGATGAGCTCATGGCATTTACAGGCATCTGTGGGTCTCTCTTAAGCTGTGAAGCTCATTCCATATTTCACTCATAGTATCTAGCCAGCACAAGCATGAGTAAGACATTAAAATATGACCCAAGGTCTGCATCCCCTCAATATCTGGTCATCTCAGGGAAATGAATAAGCATTGGAAAAGGACTAAAATTGATATGACAACTTACAGTTTTCATTGGCATACATATACGTTGGTTGTCGTACGGTACAGTCACTTCGATTAACACTATAGTAGTGCGCTATGCTACATGCGTTGTTTCGATCAAGATTCACCCTTGGGTCGTTACCGCCTTATTTTTGAGTTAGGTTGATAGAAATAGATAATATACTTTATAACAGAGTTATGGCCCTTGATTCATATCAGAATTTCGTTAGTATTTATCCTACTCTTAGATATTGAAATGCTAACAATTATTTTCAATTTTAATATTTATGAGGACATCTGCCATGCTCAGCTGAGCTCAGAACACTTTTCATCATAACCCGCGCTTGCGCGGGCCCGTTTCTAGTATACTATAAGTATGGCTTTGCAGCTTATCAAACACGCAGACGTTGGCTTTGACGCTTGAGTCGGACAGTTCCAATGAGCTTATCTTACATTATAGCGAGTCAGTTTTGTAGCAGACAAGACACAGCGAGCAAATATTATAAGGTCAACGATATGTGATTTTCAAATGTGGCATTTTGAAAAGGGTAGACTCAGACGAGCCTGTGTGGCCTCCTTTATCCCTTAAAGCGCCAGAAAAAATGCATCTGAAAAATGACGTCTGCTGAAGTCGTCTGCTGCAAATAATTGCCCAACATTACTGACTAATTTAAGCATAGAAGCAAACAGGGTAGACCCAGGTCAGACTGCTCTATCAGAGCAGTCTGATCTGGGTCCACACCATATAGGCTTCTTAAACATTCAGCAGACGAGAAAAGCAGACGACTTTTGTTGCGATTGACGCTTTCAGGGTTAAGTTTAGAACATCCAAATGATGTTCGGTCAATAGCTAAACAGTCATAAATATCAAAGCGACTAGCAAAGGATCTGATCAGACTGCCTAATACACAGACTGGTCTGCGACTTTGCTAGTCGCACATACCACATTGTTGGAGATCTCATGTCGTTGCTCTTTAGAATCTTAATTGACTCAAAGTTCAAAGCAAGAACCTTCTCTTTACAATACTTAGGTTTCTAGTTCCCCTCCGTATAAATAAATGGAGTATATGCATGATATGTTTAATCTTTCTATTACATGAAGTTTATGAGAAATGTTTCACAACTAGCGAATTCTGAAACAGAGATTAGCGCTTTTTTACACTTTTCGATTATCTCTATGCTATGAGTGTTGCAGCCCCTTGATCTATCAAATATGTTCACATTCTGGCTGAACGACTTAAGTGTCTTTCTCTGATAAGCAGCGAGTAAGTCATTTAACATTTCTTACACGCATTCAGCACTGCTACGAGATGCCACAGAGCACTTCTTGCTGTGATGAATAGCTATAGTCTTGATGTGATAGGAGTTTACATCATTCAAATGTCGATCAGCGTATGAAAGTAGATATTTCAGTACCATGTAACATCTTCGATGTTTTTCCGACATTTCATTCACAATGTATGCAATTTCAGACCGAGAGCTTGATTTTCTCCATGGGTATGTGTTACCGCAGACACAGCAATTTTTGGGGACTATAAAACACTCGTGCTCTGAGCTTTCACCAAATACTGATGGTACATGTATTTGTCTCGTCGTCCTTACACTATTTTCCGTAAAGAGTGGTTTGTGAGAACCAAGGGTAAGATCAGTTTGTTGATTAACTGACTCCAATGTTGGATCATCACTATATAGATTTTGACAGAAAAGGTCTGCTGTTTGGTCTCTGCTAGACAGAAACGGCACAGGTAACTCCCATATTGGATCTCTTGCAAATGCGTTCTGCTTGAATAATTCTAAAGTTGGAAGAAAATCCACATATATTGATAAGGACGAAATAGACTGGAGCTGACCAAGTAAAATTGGATCAAACCCAAGCACACTGTTTGCTTTACTGGTCCAATGTAGTATCAAGGAACACTTTTCAGGCCCTTTATTATCAATTTCACGCACAACTTGTTTTGACGGATTTGCACGAAGAGAACCAGTAGGTGTATTTACCACACACATATCACACCCACTTGTGCAACTTTTGCCAAACACTCCCGATACCATCATATTACGTTGTTTGGAAATCAGGGTTTGCCGTGGGTCATTATAACCTAACGAGGTACAGCTACAAAGACAACGTAAGGATGTGTCAATTTCTTTCACAAACAGTATATCAAAGTTTACCCCATCAACATATGTTTCTCTGTCTGACAGCACAGTTCCAGCATAGTATTTTTTCAAAGCAGGGTAGTTAACAGGAAGCTCGTGAACCAATACGCACCCTTTACATACACCCGTGTCAAAACAGGTCCTGGGTATGTTTTTCAACACCGCCAAACAATCAAACTCCGTATACAATTCTCCTGACATATCATCGAGCTTCCAAAGTGATGTTTTTTCCGCCATGCTCCCACATTGGTCAATACGTGAAACATTGAATATGCCTCGTTCATTCATTTTGGCTACCACTCTTTTAAGCATCATGTGTACTGCGGCTTGAATATCTTGTATTTCTTGGTTACTATAGTCTATGGACGCCTTCCTCAGTAGATCTTCGAAAATTTCATCAAGCGTGTTTTTCTGTTGAGCAGACGGTTTTTTGAATACATTTCCCATGTTTCAAAATGATCTTACAATGTAATTGGTTGCATTCTGAAATATATAACAAACAATTGCATGCAGCATTATGCAGTTATTTGCCTGAGGGAATCTCATTTCAGCCCTGATTTGAACAATAGAAAAAATATACTTTTATAAAAGCAATGATTTTTTCGCATTTCTGCTGCAAAAGATAGCCTATGCTATCTGTAACAGGATTCTGGCAATCTTGTCTGAGATATGAGTCATGCCCGAAAAGCTACGTTCAAGACGAGATATCTAGATACTGTCAGCAGTCTTGGTAGAAGGTCAATTTTTGTGTCAGATTATTTTCATTTGGTCCAGTAGTGTTAGACAAGAAGAATTTTTTAAAGTTTTCTCAATATACTAGGACTTTTGGAAAGTATGTAGCAAAAAAAATGGCATAATAACATAACATATTGAATGTGTCGATAAAATGCGTCAATACATATTTGAAAACTATATCATGGTCTGAGTACTTGGCACATAAAACAATGAATCAACGACAACAGAGCCACTGCCTTAGATTGGACATCAGCCTAAGCCACTGCTTGGCTCAAATGCATTTTACTGGCGCCAAATCTTCGCCCTAGATTCTGTTGCTGTTAAACACAAAATTGTTTAGCTCGCATGTAGGCTTCTAAACTAATGTTTCAATTATATTCTACATATACAACCAAACAAAGGAAAATGTTCAAGACTGAACTGTGCCAACCACAGGGGCATCTCTCTTTAATCAATTGCTGGAAAGATGGTCGCATAAATCCTGAATGTGCAGCTAAATCAGGCAGTACTTCTTCAAGAAAGTCAGTGACTCTGTAAAGATATAGGTACAATATACATGATGTTAACAGCAAAACAACTAAAAGAAATATCAAGAACAAAAAATGGCCTCCACGTAACCTTTTTAGACCCCATCAAAGCTTTCGGGATAACTTCGGAAAATACTGGCAACACTTGGCTATCACTTGGATTCATATCAAAGGTGCGAAAATTCCAAGTCTGCATGCAGGCAAATGTTCAAATTGATAGACACTACTCTTAACCATTTACGGTGACTAACGTGGTCAAACAGGGCTGTGTGATAACACCAACACTGTTCAGCATGATGTTTTCTCCATGCTCGCTGATGCTTTTGAGGACCGCGATCCTAGTTCCCCTATCAGTTGCAACTAAGATGGCAATAAATATGTAAGTCAATGGCAGTGCCACAATAAAATAATCCAGCATATCTTAATAATAGTGAGAAAGGCGGCAATGATCAGGAATCGATACAATCAAGTACACACCTGACCCAGGATACCACATGGGAAAGAAACAAAAACACAATTAAACATCACAAACAAGTTCCAAGAGGTCAGCCCTTTCCCAGCAGGTGACCACAAGGCAGCAATAAACAGACGCGAACGCATGAAAAACACAAGACATAAACAACATAAATGATCCCCAAAAGAAGTACGTCAGTAAATATATTTTACTGGAGTGCATAAACCGGTTTCACAGCGCCAACCTCATCCCTTGTTCAGATGTGGAACAAGACACAAAGGTGTATGGTTTGCATGAAAGACCCCTAACTTATCCATGCACAATCTTCTAGAACATATAAATCTATATATAAAAAGGAAATATAGCAAAGATAAGGACTCAACAGAACATAAAACTGAATACTGGAGCAAAAGAAATCTAACAGGTAAACCCCAGTGGGCCCGACAACAGCCAAAGCATGAGGCCCCTACCATCTCATTAATTTATCAGTCTTTAAGTCGGAACCGTCATATTGTCTGAAGACCGACACATCAGCATGGAATTTAAGAGGAAAGCAAAGTTAATGTTGTCAACCGTGATTGGGTTGACCACCAACCATGCAGTCTGTTACAATACATTAATGTTATAGCCAATCTTTTTTCTAATGGAAAATTGTCAATTTTAGCACCAAGATGAAAGAGAAGAGAAACTACATTATTACGGGTAAAATAGCATAACAAGTTGTTCTCTCTTACCACGGACCCTATATAGAATGATTATCCGCGCTCCTCCCAAACCGAGATAACTAATTCCCTAAAGATTACATATTAATAACCTGAAAATACGAAAATCGACATGAAATACCTACTCCAATTAGCACAGAGAAAGAATTTTGCCAAAATCACCCCTTTAGAACAGCCAGTAGCAAGCTACCGGTTGGAAAGCTTTAGTATTCTCAACCTAAAAATACAAACCTTCACTCTAGAATCCCTAGAACATGAAACAAATTATGTTCTGTTCGCATAAATACTCCTTTACTCCATCAGTTACAAGCTACTAACTCTAATGATGTTGTAAGCCATATAGTATATAGTTCTCCCAATATCTTAATGGCTATGTTTACATTTGCTTGTTTATAAACATTGAAATCAAAACATTTGGGTAGCACATTCAAAAGTCAAGTGTGGTTTGGAAAACTATTTATCGTCTGTATTGATAGTTCAGTAGGTAGAACCTCAGCCAGCAAAAAAATCATTCTTTACCCATTATACGCAGGCTCGAATCCCACCAATGCTTTCATTTCTTTATATCATTTTTGTTGTATATTGTCATATGTATCTTTTAATCATGTTTGGAAAACAGTTCTAACATTTATAAAAGGTGTCCATTCAAATGGGACATTAGCAAACATGAAAACACATATGCGAGATGCCACGGAATGCATTAACTCAATTCTGTATGAACTGTTTGCTGTCATTAGAGCAATATTTAGCCACTGGAGTGAATTTGACATGATAATGAACCAATATCAAACAGATTTTATTAATAAATAAATTTTAAAAAATCGAAAAAAAGAACAAAGTACAGTGACAGGGTTCGAAATCGCAAACTCCATGACACTGTACAAGCGATTCATCTATCTCCTTGTGATTGTTATGTGCATAATATTATAACATATAAAAAAATAATAAATACATATATTGTTCTGAAATAGCGAGTTAAAGTTGAAATACAGAATGTTAACAAGGCCAGCATAAATCTGCAGGACTCTATAGTAGATTCAAAGATAGATGAGAACCGTCGTAAACAAACACGGGCTTGTTTACCTTGATTTTGGGCGTGCAGGTAGTCTCAGTTTACAGTTATATTGAACCAACCACAGATTACTGCATATGCGAGTGACAGCTAATCCTGTTCATAAGAAAAATAGAATCACCTCATTACTACTAATGTATGCATCTTTGATACAACTAGTATTATATAAATAATTTATTTCCTTAGGGGTGATTGTCAAAAATATCATCTTGAGGAAAGGGATTATTAATCCTCTTATGAATATAATATTTATCTTATCATGGCGAACATTATTACTCAACATGGTTTGTTGATGCCTACTGGAGCCATATCATCGAGATGGCTACGGTGAGCGCCTGAAACTGCTGAGTCATGGCTAATGTCTAGCTGGTTGATTTGAGGTCTTTAGCTGGACAATGCAATGCCTTCTTTTTTTATCCATTTCGAGCAAATATTTTGATGTATTTCAACATTGTTTTCAAACGAGAATATTTATTGTATTTCTTTTTGTCACGTTTGCATTTTTGTTACACTCACAATATTACTACTTTTCTCTTTTCTTAATGTTGACCAGCTCTTCTTACCAGTCCTATCATGTGGTAAATTGCAAATTATCGTTATATGAAACCACTCACATGTACTCACTATCCATTCACCGTGTAACAGTGGACCCTCTGGCGAGGCATTTCTTGATTTTTCTGCAGTTCCTGTTGAATGTACAATATCTAATGCGAAGATATTGTACTACATATAGTCTCGGCAGCAGGTCTTCTGTTACACAGTCGATGCATATGGGTGCTACAAAGAAGCTCGGACACAACCACTTTTATGTTTTCCTACTCCTAGCTCTATCGAGCTTCAATCCTCTCCCCCTTTACGACGTCACGAATTTTTGTCTTATCATAGCACTACAGGTTAGTGACGAAGTCCACAGAAGCATTAAACATCCCTATAGACAGATGCAAGCACAGCACAACACCAACTTAAGATTCTCTATTGCATGCCTTTCTCTATTACTAGTAAGCGTCCTTCTTTCCTGGGTCATCGATCTTATTCTATTGAGTGGAGATATTCATCCTCATCCCTGGCCAGACTCTGACAAGTACATCTAGCAGCATCAGCACTCAAGGGGCCCAATCTAATCACCTGAGTATCATGCATATGAACATCCAGAGCATACTCCCAAAACTTGACTTAATCAAGTGCGAATCACTTGTATATTACGTTCTTGTTTTGACTGAAAGTTGGCTGAAACCCGAAGTTAAAAACGACAACTTGCTAATCGATAATTTTCTGCCACCCTTCAGAGTTGAGTTGAAAGGTGCAACCGCCCTGGAGGTGGAGTTACTATTTGTCATAGGCAAACTAACTTGCATGCGCCACACTGATCTGGAATTGCAAAACCTAGAAGCTGTCTTGATAGAGATAGTAAATAAAACTAAAAAATATTCTCATTGATGGTTTTTATCGAGCACCTAACAGTAATGCTGATTACTTCACTCTGTTAAATGAAAGCATTGGCAGAGCACACAACGCTTATATACCTGATATAGTTGTTACAGGTGATTTTAATTTTAATATCTTTTCTAACAATAACAACAAAATGAAAGATCTTATTTAAAACTACAATCTCAAACAGTTTATACAAGAAGACACACACTTTACTGAAAACTCCTCTTCATTACTTTATTTGATATTGGTGCGTAACTGTTCTAATATTCTGACTAGTGGTGTAGTGGACTCTTTTATTCCTGATCAAATACGATTTCATTGTCCTATACTTGTCATACTAAAATTTTTACATCCATCAACCAAGCCCTTAAAAAGACGAGTATTCAATTACGAACGTGCTAATTTTGATATATTCAGAAAACAATTAACATCTTACAAACTAGAAGAAAATATAGCCAATAATAACATCAACGAAAATGTTGCAAATGTCTGGACACTTTAAATAATATCATCAAAAAAGAATTATTTTGACAAGCTCGAATATATACTTTCAAAAGAAAATGTAAACTCAAAAATATTTTGGAAAACCTCAAAGCAAGTTATGGGTCTACAGAAATCAAACCACACTATACCAAAGTTCAAGCTAAATGACAAATTTGCAGAGAAAGACATAGACAAAGCTAACATGCTGAATCACTAATTTTGATCACAGGCAGTTGTAAATGATAATAACAAAACATTACCCCAACAGACATTCACATGCAACAGCAGACTTTACTCAATAACAATATCTCAACAAGATGTTAGAGATGTCCTAAACAACCATAATGTGACAAAGGCTAGTGGTCATGATCTTATTAAAGTACTGCCGCATTAATAAGAAACGCGAAAAATCGACTTTAAGTGCATCTTTTCACATTATTTTCTCTAGAACTTTTCGATATGAGGGTAGAAAAAGCTGCAGTATTTTTTACAAAATTTTCAACCTGATGTTTTTGCTGTGTTTTTCTGTAATTAGATGGAATTTTGGCATATTTTTGGCTCTTTTCAACGAGGGAGTATTACTGTTGGTAGAATGGACATAAATTGAATCAGTTTATTAATATTATGCAACGGTTGACTAAATAATTCGTCCGTGATCCCCGTGTATGTTATGTACTGAACAAAAGTGAAAACGCTACACCTGAATTGTTTGTCATTTATATGCGAAATAATGCAATCCAGTAAAGCAAATGAAAGTGTATCTGACTGTTCAAAGACTGGGTTATGCATCAAGTAAAAGGTTTACGGATGTTGTCCCGAGTAAACACATGAACAAAAGAGGGCAAATATCAGGAATCGATACAATCAAGCCCACACCTGACCCAGGATACCAATTAGAAAGTGATAACTTCACAATTAGACATCACAAACGAGAGCCAAGAAGTCAGCCCTTTCTAAGAAAGGGACCACAAGGCATCAATAAACAGGCGCGTACGAAAGCATAACACAAACAACAGAAAAAAATAATTTAAATGTGACAGGGGTCCAATTTTTCAGGTTACAAATTTGAAAAGAAACCTCACACAGTTTAGGCCTTCAGAAACCCACTGCCAACCAGATCAGACTGAACGAAATTGTAGTCTTAGACATGTGACAACCAAAAATATGCGTTGATCGTTTAGAAAAGCAACCTAAGAAAGCGGGTTTGTCGTGAAATTGGCCAAGCTAGATATTTTAAACACTGAAATCTCCATAGGAAAATCAATGTGTTATTGCGTCTTAGTCTGAGCACATTACTGGTCGAGAAATGGTAGGAACAATGTGCTGATAGGTCTACCTGATTAGGCAAAAGGAAGAAAGTTATCGAAAATCGTGATAAATAGAAGATTACCAAATATTTAATATTCCCTTTTTGTTTTTGTCAAAGGGAGACATTTTACATTTTTTTACAAATTTGATAAATTCGAAATTGATTTCTGAGCTTGTTTCAAGTGATAATACAGCTTTCTTGTGTGTTAATGCAACACAAGTATGCCGAATTCTGATAAGCATAGCAATCTTTTTTGCACATGCGCAAATGCAAACTTCAGTGATTAAAGCTTTAAACACAACAAAGGAATTAACTCAGACATCAAATGAAACAAATTGGTGGAGCTTCGACGAATCGCTTGCTGGATGTCTTGAAAACATAATTAAGCTATAGTTAATCCTTTTCGTCCAAATATAAAATATTGTAATGTAGCATTTTCACTATTGTTCAGTATAGCATAAAGTGTATTGTACATATAAAGTAATGCTGCATAAATAAGATACGCGAATAAATGACTTTAGATGTACGTTTTCAATTTAAATCGCATTGAGCATTTAATTATCGTGAATCATTTCAGGCAGTATTTTGACAAAAGATATTAGTCGGTATTACGGCTAATTTTTGCTCTAATAATTCTGATGGTAGAATTTGGGCATTTTATTCCACTTATTTGACACTTGACAGGGATAATCCTGGGATGGCCTAATCCATTTTGATAGAAAACTATTATTTCTGCTAAAATTGGCGTTATTTTTAGCTGGGCCTCATATATAAGCTATTCAAAGCTCGTGTCAATTATGCTCTAATATAGATATTACGGATTCTTGGGCCCATCAAAGTTTGCAAAAGGCCCATATAAATTTCAAAAGGCCCATTAAAATTATGTAATCTGCATGGATTTGAACAGGATATGGGCCATTGGCCCTTTTTAAGGGCCCATCATCATTTTTGTCCAGGATTATCCCTGACTTGATTTCAACTTACCATTGAAAGAATGTACGTAAACAGCTCAAATTAACTAATTACAAAAAATGAATGGTTGACTTTAATACTACATATGTAGTTGAAAAGGTTTAGGCCGTTTACCACTGTAAAAGTTGTTTTTATAAAACTGTCCATAATAGCCACATCACGCTGTTTTAGTAGAAATGTCCTTACAAACATAGCAAACAGTATTTACTCGGATCAACCTGATCGTATTGGATCAGTTGGATATGTGTCTACGCTGATTGAATCGATACTATCAACTGAATGGCAGTGCATAAAAATAAAACTGGCATGTACAAAGCAATCGCGATTTTAAAATGTGTGATGCTTTTGACACATACCTGTAGAAATTTAAGTACAGATATATAGGCCGTCACATGGCTGTTACACCGTTTGAATTCCCCCCGCTTTTCAGAAAGCCTAAAAATGTCGAAATTCCCAAGAGATTAGGGGTCAGGGCAGTGGTAGTAGATTCTTCAAACAATTTTCTTCTGACACTGCAGGATTTTCTAAATCCAGATTTGAGCCTAACGTTCTGGAAAATGTAAGTAATAAAATAATATTCCAGATTTTCGCGTTTCTTATTATTGCGGCAGGACTTTAGTCCACGTCTGTTGAAGGAAGGGGCCACTATATTGTCGAAACCTCTATCTATTATATTCAATCGCTCATTACTTCAAGATTACTATCCATCTAACTGGAAGGATGCCAATGTCACTGTCATTTACAAAAAGGCAGACAAATCTATGCCATCACATTACAGACCAATATCCCTTCTAAGTCAAATCAGAAAATCTACGGAAAAATATATCCACAAGCACCTTAACAATTACATATCAGAAAACAACCTTCTTACACCTTTTCAGTCTGGCTTTATTAAAGGTGACTCTACAACCTTCCAACTTTTTCACACATACCATTCATTCCTAGAAGCAGTAGATACTGGTAAATAAGTACGAGTTGTATTTTGCGATATCAACAAGGCCTTTGACAGAGTCTGGCACAGGGGGCTATTACATAAACTAGCTGCTATGGGTTTATCTGAGGGGCTTCTTTGCTGGTTTAAAAGCTATCTTTCACATCGACGACAGCGTGTCGTACTAAATGGGGTAGAATTCAATTGGGCAGACGTTCTTGCAGGAGTTCCACAAGGCTCTTTACTTGGTCCCTTGCTCTTCCTAAGCTATATCAATGGTATTGTAAATAATATTCGCTCATCTATACGTCTATTTGCTGATGACACTACTATCTACATAATTATTAATAACCCACAAACTGCAGCCTTTATTTTAAATACAGACCTACAAACAATTAATGAGTGGCCACATGATTGGTTCGTAGATTTCAATCCAAAAAAACTTCTATTCTTCTAATATCTCGAAAACAGCATCCAGTTTTTCACCCCTCTCTGGAAATGAATAACGTTGTCCGTAACGAAACTACTAGCCATAAACATTTAGGGCTTACCATATCCAAAACATGTTCCTGGATAGGGCACATAAATAATATTGCAGAAACAGCTTGGTCAAGATTAAACCTAATGAGATTACTCAAGTTTAAAGTCAATCGAAAAGCACTCGAAAAAATGTACATTGCATTTATTCGTCCCCTACTTGTATATAGTGACTCGGTATGGGATAACAGTCCTGCTCATGTTAAAAAACAGCTTGACGATATTCATTACGAAGCTGCCAGAATTATAACAGGAGGCACGAAACTCTGTAGCCACGATAAACTTCTTTCTGATCTGGGGTGGGACTCTCTGCAAGAACGTCGCACAAAACATAAATTGGTAATTTTCTACAAAATCCTCAATGATCTAACTCCTCCCTATTTGCAGAATTTTGTGCCACCACTTGTTCAAGAGGCTAATCCCTACAGACTCTGAAATTCTAACGATATCCGTACAATTCACGCTAACACCAACTTGTATTATAACTCTTTTTATCCCTCTACAATACAAGACTGGAATAACCTACCCCAAGGAATTAAAGAGTCCAGCTCAGTTGCATCATTTAAATACCAACTCAACAAAGACACACAGAGGCGAGCACCACCAAAAGATTTTTCTGCTGGGTCAAGGCTAGGTCAAATACATCATGCAAGAATACAAATGGCATGTAGCTCGCTCAATTCTGATCTTTATCGAAATAAATTTTCCTTTTTAAAGGAGGGCTTGCCTAGTTGAAAAACAGCATGTGCACATTGTTGGGAACACCTCCAAATTTGGTTATTGTTTACACTGCACTAAAACCACGTCATAGACGAACATTAACAATAGTTATTGAGTCGGTGGGTAATATAGTCTTGGAAAAAGAAAAACACAAACAGTTATCTAAAGCGGCACCTAGCAACGTACACTGAAGGACTTTAAAAACGCCAAAAAATGAAATTAATAAAATTTTACTTATTTTCAATGTATCAATTTTGTTTGGTTTTGGCAACAATGAACATCAACACGTCAGTAAAACATGTTTTTAATTTCATGCCAAAATATAAATAATGTTAGGACATTAGTCTATCGAATAGCAATACCCTTAGATTCAAAAGTTGCAAATTGAAATTTGTCTAGGAATCAGACGTGATTTAAAGTAATTGTTTCAAAATATTTTTATTAAAAACCTGCATACAAATTACCCTCGAAGCCCTATTATTTGTCTGGAACTGACGATAGCCAGCCAGAACGGATATCTTCGATGCAAATATCGTTGATACACTTGACGTAAGTTGCCGTCTTAACGTCAGGTCGTCATTTTTGGTTAACGAGACCTGCCTCAATATTTAACTGTCCCTGTAGCCTGATAAAGATCTCTGAGGGGCTGTATAGTTGATCGCCTTTCCCAAAGGCCTAGAACTTTTCAAATAGTCATTTCATGTTTCCCATATAAATATATTCCTAATTTGTTGCTAGTCTATAGGCTGATGCTAAGTTCTGATAATCATACAACTCTACTGCAGACAATTACATTTATAGAGTAATGAACATAACCATTTGGAAAAGAAAGAAATATTATTACAATATTTCACGTGTATTAATGACCACTTTTATTATCCGACAGGTAGCAATTCTATATAGGTTACTGATGGCAATTATAATGGCTCACTTCGAATCGAAGTTTAGTTCCTACTATAGTAACTAAAGTTCAATTCGAACATCGATAGTCGCTACTATAGTGACGTCATGAACCTACTAAAGATCAAAGGTGGGTCAGAGCACCGTTACTCTAGTAGCTTATCTGGTGGTTCCCTCCTCTAGACCTATCTAGCAAGATGGGTTCAAGATCTATCAAAAGCGTCAAAATGTTTTTATTTTACAAAATAAATCCTTGATGTGTTCTATTTGCGGTCCCTCTTATTCGTAATTATTAATTAGAGTAGTCTGTGCAGTTTATGCACACCCTTTTTGTCTATGATGAAGAAATGAGGTGGGACATACAGGGCTATTCACTTTGTTTACTTGACAACTAATTAATAGGGAGCAACTGTAGCCATTTAGTTGTAAACGTACGCACGCATCTATTGCGTAAGATCTTTAGTAGGAACTTTAGTTTGATTCGAAGTCGGCCAATATCATTCCAATTGTGCAAGATGGTTCATGTTTGGACAATCGTGGCATGATTAATAAAGTTATAAAAGTAAATCTGCAGTGTTTTTATACATGCTTATGTACAAGCTACATGTCAATTTGACCCAGAAGTGTATGCGACACGCCATGATCCCAAAATATATCCTCACACCAAATTTAGGATTCCTACCTCAAATTATATACAGATAAGCTCTGAGCTTGACCTTGCTAGAACAGAAACCAGAGGTCAAGGTCACAGTGACCTGGAAACATTTGGTGACTCTCCAGGGTCCAAGATGTATCTACATACCAAATATGGAATGCTACCATAAATAAAATAGGCGATCTGCTGTGGGTGCATTTTTTCAAGAACTGACTCCTGAGATCAAGGTCACAGTGGATGAAAACAGTGAGCGACATTCCATGACCACAACATATATCCACAAATTGAATTTGGGGGTTGATATGGCATATAATATGAGACATGCTCTTACAGGGCTCGCACAGACCTGGAAAAATTTGACCTTGATCCTGGAAAAAAGTGCCTTTTGTCCTGGAATTGTCCTGGAATTTTGTAAAAGCATCCTTGAAAATATAAATTAGTCTTTGAAAAATATAAAAATACAACTAGTCCTTTCAGATTTATGGGATGCGCTAAAAGAACTGTGTGAAAATTGCAAAAAAAAAACTGAATGAAAATCGCTAGATACACGTCAAAAAGCGAGCTGCAACTCGTATTCTATTCTATTCAATTTGTGCGGTAGTCCCGGTTTTTATCACCGGTGTCAGAATCAAAGAAATCGAGTGCGCCTATTCATTTCGCCGCTTCTGACTGAAAAAAGGTGCACTTTAAAACGTTGTGTTATACAAAATTGAGAAGAAATTGAGTCTTTGAAAAATGGTAAAATCCTGGAATAGTCCTGTAAAAGTCCTGGACTTCTGTTTTCCCATTTCTGTACGAACCCTGTCTTAACTTGCTGCCGGTGAGTTGTCTTGTCACTGAACTGTATTGTTCCTATAACCACGACCGTTATGCTAACAGTTTGTTTATATAAATAGACAAACCAGGTAGAAGGTATCACTATTCCGACAGAAATGCTTGCGGCGAGAGCGCCGCAAGCAAAAATAGAGTTCCCAGTCCTTCTTGTGCTCGTGTGTGTGTGGGGGGGGGGGATGAAAGTGCTTACCACTTTTTCTTCATATGACAAATTACAATGTGACACGAGAAAGATACTTAGGAATCATGCAATTCATGAATTACTTTTTGGCAAGGATACATCGACTGATGAAGAAAATGAAGCTCTATTCCTTAAAGTACAGGACTACATATTAAAGTCTAAAGTAGTTGTTCATTGAACTGATACATATTGGCAAAGTGCATTGCTATCCACTTCATTTCTATAGAACATGATAAGATATCCTCTATTTACGTTAAAACAATCCAAAGTAAGTAAGGGTGCAAAGATCAGGAATCGATACAATCAAGCACCACACCTGACCCAGGATACCAATCTCACAGTTAGACACCACAAACGAGAGCCAAGAGGTCAGCCCTTTCCCAGCAGGTGACCACAAAGCACATATAAACAGACGCGCACAAAGACATAGCAAACACAAGACAGAACAGAAACATAAAAGATCCACAAAATATCCACAAAAGAAGTACCGCCTTGGAACGGTCAGTAAAATTTTTTACTGGAGGGCTTAAACCGGTTTAACGGCGCCAACCTCACCCTTAATCCAGCTGTGGATCAAGACACATAGATATTTGGTTTGCATGAGACTCATCTGGTTAGAAGTAGATAATTACACATGATATGTTCTCGTTCTCTCTCTCTCTCTCTCTCTCTCTCTCTCTCTCTCTCTCTCTCTCTCTGTGTGCGTGTGTGTTTTTCTCAATAATGAAATATGTAATTACTTTATAACTTCCTTGCCGCGAGTTTCTTTGAAGCTTTATAAGCTAGTCACACATATTATACAAATTATGCCTGAAACATGAAATGGCTTTCATATAAGCGTTATAACACAGTCGCATGTATTTTGTGGCAGGACAAGGGAATCATCAAGTTTATTATTTTTATTCAGCAGAGCAAAGTTTTCTAATTTCCATATTGCGAATATTTAACCTTTCATCAAGGGTTGAGGAAAAACACTTACATAGCAGAAATGTGTGAATTATGAGACTTCTGCATTTGTAGCTACGCAGTTAATCTTTTCCCTGCTAGGCCAGATTTGTAATTCTTTGTAAACACTGTAGAACCAGATAAGATGGCATCTGATAAAGCATCTGATCAGGAACGTTCTGTTTTGCACTCTGATTAAAAATGACATGGTTTTAACTGAGTACTGCAGGTTAACAATAGAAACAAAAATTTACTTCTTGAATTCAGCAGAGCAAGGTCACATAAACTCTGTTCTTTTTGGGCAGCTGGGTCTTGATCAAAGGTTGAGGAGAAACACTTGGAACCACTCAAATGACAAGTCAGAGCCTGACACAGTATAATTACTTAATTATTGAAACAATGGTGATGGTCACATCGCAATAAACCCCTGTCCTGCCGAGCCAGTTTAATCCTTACTTATAAACACTGCGGAACCAGATCTGATGGCGTTTGACAATGCTTTCTGATCAGGTTCCTCCCTTTTTCCATTCTGAATGAAAAGCCATGCTCGCAACTGAAATGCTACAGGTTGACAGGTGAAATTGGGTTTGGTCACGACAGAGGTAGAGGTTTCATAAGGGGTCCAAATTCCTTAAGAGCAATAACAAGATTACTTGTGAAAACAAGAATGCATTGTGTTTCACTTAACACAAAAGTAGGATATCCACAAAAGTTAAAAAAGGCTGTTGACTGAGAATCATGTGCTGAGTGGGTCTAAGAGTATAAATAACGATCCATTCTGTCTTGTGGGCAGAGCGAGCCAGTCGGTCAGTCAGTAAGGTCACGTTGCCAGATTTCACTGTCACTAGACGATCACATTTGCCTTCTAGAAATTATTGTGTTACAGCGTTTAGCTTACTGTCAAATCCTGTATCCATTGACAAGGTATATATTGCATAAATGTAGAATATTTCACTTACCTCCTTTACTTCCTACCTTTTTCCGGGATATCCTATCGGTAACACAGTGCGTAACCGCTTATTCATAGGTTTGATATAAAGGCCATCGTTCAAAGTAGGTATTGCGTGACTACAGTAGAATATTTTACTCCAAGTTATTGATTGCTTTATAGTTTTTGAAATTTGTTATTTGGCCAAATAAAAAAAATATGTGTGTATCGGGTAACACGGTATTTTAGGTAGGGTAGGCACACATATTTTTTTAATTATTTTTTTTCTGGAAAAAATATAATTCTATGCATTTTGAAAGGCATTTCAGAAAAACCTGAAACAAAATCTAGGTTCCACCAGTAAATTAAGGTAGGGTCGGGTTACCCTAAAAACAGGTATTTTTTTTAATTTGTTATAATATTGGCCTTGTCGCGAGAAAAGCTGTCTTTGGTGTTCCCGACCAGGTCATGCTCAAACCACCTTGCACAGCTACAGAGACTAGCTTGAAAATTGAAATATTGCTCGTAGCTAGTTACAAAATAATAAATAACAATGGCCTGATCAGACTGCGCGGATAAGCAGGCTGGTCGGCTCCTTTGTTGTTCCGCGGCACACCCCGAAGACAGGGTCTTTCGCGTCGAGGCCTTAATGGACTTAAGAGATCAAAATGAAACCTTTTAAACTCAGCTTTTTGAATATACATTTGTATTGAATTCAATTCCTCTTTAGTTTTAAGGTATATACAAGCGTAAATACTATACCATATCCGTGGCAACGAGTTTAGCTATTAAATTTAAGAATTAAGAATTCATCAAAAATTCTAATAAGTCTACGGCTTTTTATACAGATATATATTATACTCAACAAAAAAAGTTAAGGAAATCTCAGAAAACCTAGCAACATAAGAACACCAAAGCAAACAATTATAAATTTTTTCTTTATTTGTTTAGATACATGTCATCGGTTGAGAAAAATGTTTACTTTTGTTTGCCAGCACCAATAGCTTTGTTGTGGCACAGTGTCAAGTAACCCAGGGGTCAAAGTCATTTTTCGCAAAAAATGACTACAGATTATTCCCTCATAAACACATGAAAAACATGTAAGATTTCAAAACTTGAAATGCAATTCCTTTGAATGTCACATGAAATTAGCTTGATAGCCTTAAACATCACATTCCTAAGATGAGAATACCTTCATCAGCAACAAGTGTGTCCCCAGTCAGCGGCAAATTAGGACTAGCACCAGTTTTGCCAGTTTTGCATACTCTGAATACTGTTGATTTGGTGCTGAGGGATTAGCATCAATATCTCCTGCAACACTGCATCGAGAGGCTGGGGGTTTCTTGATGCCATTATTACCCTCTGTGTAAAATGACATAGACCTGTTAAAATTATAGACATGTCTGATGAGCGAACTGACCAGTCAATGCGCACAACATTGGTTTTGCTAATTCTAGTGAGATGTGTTCTGACATTGTCATCCTAGGCCTGATTCTGTCACTGGTTTTCGCACAAAAAGGCAGGACAGCAGACTTCAACGCCTCATTCATGTACACTTGAATGAACAGGTGTCCCTCTGTAACCACCAGATCTGTCGTCCTAGGTTTTAAACATCTCGATCTCCTGAGAGACCTGGCGATCGTTAATGTATGAAAACCTATGTTTGCTCCGTAAATTGAATTTTTGCGAAAAATGGAGTGAAGGCCAGTCAACTTTGACACGGATTTACTAGCTACTATGTGCGCTGCAGACCCAGATAAAACGTCATTTTAATGAAAAATGGTCACATTATACTATCGTGAAATTCAGAAGTCTTTAAATGTTTTAGATCTTTTGTCGTAGCCCCTCAAACACAATTTCCTTAACTTTTTTTGTTGAGTATATGAAACTTCGTTAAAGCCGTTTCATATTATATATTTTGTTGTTGGTTAATAATTTAAACGTGCTTGATTAGCCTGAAATACTTATCTGACAGTACCAGTCTTTCTAAATAAACCTATGGTCACTTGTGATTTTCGTACCCCTTGCCCCCCCCCAGCCCTACCCCTCTGGATCCACCCATGTACCCCAATAGTTCATATGGTGTATATTAGTTCATAAAGTACTGCCACATTAATAAGAAACGCGAAAAATCTACTTTAAGTGCATCTTTTCACGTTATTTTCTCTAGAACTTTTCGATATGCGAATAGAAAAAGCTGCAGTATTTTTGACAAAATTATAGTGCGACCAGGTAACGGACGTTGGGCGTGTCAGACAGAACACTGCCATTCACTGTCAATTTCGACTGGTCTACAGTGAATTGGGTTAAACAGCATAGGTGCGCTTTAACCTTTAAAACGCCAGCTAAAAATCATCCGAATATTCCGTCAGCATTTGTCGTCTGCTGCATTTTTTGCTAACATTATTTAACAAAGCTAAGCCTAGAGACAAACAGTGTGGACCCAGATCAGACTGCTCGTATATGAGTAGTCTGACCTGAGTCTACACTGTTTGTTGGAAAGGCCTAGGCTTCTAAAACATTTCAGCAGACGACAAAAGCAGTCGAATTTTGCTGTGATTGGCGCTTTAAGGGTTAATCGTGCAAAACAACTGAACCGCAGACGACAAAGGCGACCAGCTTTATACGGTTAGTATGCACGGTAAACGTTCGCAGAAAACTTAAGTCATACTTGTTTACAGACACGGTTGTATACATACTATTGCTCACTGGTCAGGGCCTCCTAGAACCTAGATTTTAGTCAAGATCAGAAAGGCAGACTTGTCTATGTTAGAACGGCTGTTGCTGCTACATGTATAAAGATATAGAGTCAGGTTGCACAGCGTAATGAAGATCTGATTGCATGTAGCGTGCTTTTATCTGTAATTTCCTTCGGTATTGTATTTACTAGACAGCATATCTCAAGTCACCATCTAAAACGCAAAGCTGCATACACTGGTACGGAGGTCGAAATGTTTTACACATGATATACGGATTTAAACGGCATATATGTAATATAGGTTAAGTGATTACACATTATTGAACTAACCCAACAAACAGGTTGGCACGAATGACGCCGTCACAAACTGAAGTTATTAATCGGCTTTTGGGTCACTGTCTAGCCACGCCCACAGCTGGTTCCTATCTCCATTAGCTTTAAATGAAACCAGGACATCGCATACCACGTGCCGATACAGTGACCAAATAGCTGTATAATACCTGTAGAGTCAACCAGCGGTAGAGTGCTTGACTTGAGATTAAGGGGCCGTTGGTTTGAGTCTCTCTGGAGGCACCATATTGTTTCCTTGTGCAAGACACATTATACTCTATTTAGTACTGGCTCAACCCAGACAACGTCCCGACATGGCTGAAAATTTCTTGACTGGCATGGGCGGATCTAGAGGGGAACAGGGGGTCCGGACCCCACCCCCTAAAAGATCACAAAAATAGGTTTTCTAAGCAATACTGGTCCGGATCCCTTGAAAAATCGCAAAGCTAATAGGCCAGAATTCAATGTAATTGCCAGAATTCGGGATGCCAGCAAAACGCCATTTAAATGGCGTTTCGCTGGCGGGCCGATGATAGCCGCCCGCTTTTAGTGGTATTTTGATCATCTCTCCTCTCAGTAACTAAAACAACAACAACAAAAAAAGTTGGACCCCATCTGACAAAAGTTTCTGGATCCGCGCATGACTGGGATGTAAAGTATCAACCCAAAAAATCCGTGTCCACAGTTGCTCAGTGCTAGTGTGTTAGACCTGTGATTAAAGAATCGCTATTTTGAGAAGGTTCAATGAAAGCACTTCCAAATGCCCTAAGCAAGACACTTTATTCTCTGCTAAGTACTGGTTCAATCTAGGTGGACAGGAAGCGTCGCGTCATGGCTGCAAAAATGTTGGCAGCGACGCAAAACATCAATACAAACAAACAAAATCAACTCAAAATAACAAAAGAGACACTCATCTCTATTTTTGCTGCAGCTGTGTGCGTCTACTGGTACACAAGTTTACCATTAGTATGCTATACGAAAATATTCGCGTTAAAAATGTTGTCGATGAAAATATTCTTCCAAATTCTGTTTACTTGGCAAGAAAATGATTTGGTGTTTAGCTCTGAATTCGAAAACATAGCACTAAAAACAACAAAATAACCTACACGCACGCGCACGCACGCACGCACGCAAACACACACACACACACACACACACACACATTAAAATTCAACATGCTATGGGTTCAATGAATGGATCACAGGGAAAGGGTACACTTATCTTTTATAAAACAATAAAACTTGTGTGATTGTAGATTATATTGTCGAAGTTTGATGTTTTGGTTGTATAGTTTAGGATACACGTGCGTGTTGAAGGTACATGTATGTACGTATTTCAAACAAGGTATCTGGGCTGATCAGATTCAGCTTCAATAATTCGAAACGCTTATTTTCCACGATACGGCAACTATAAGACTACAGGTATATACTTTTGGTGTGGTCAGTTTCACAGATGGGTGAATACGCGAACAATGCAAGCTGACTAGCCGATTTCCAAATGTATTTGTCCAGGGGTTGAACTTAGCTAAGAACCGCCCAACGTGTCTTATCTGGACGGAGTATATCAACTTGGTGATTTTGCTGTGTTTTTCTGTAATTTGATGGAATTTTGGCATATTTTTTGGTTCTTTTCAACGGGGGAGTATTACTGTTGATAGAATGGACATAAACTGACCAAGTTTATTAATAATATGCAACGGTTGACTAAAACATTCGATGTCGCTCAGGTCAGTGATCCCCGTGTTGGTTATATACTGAACAAAAGTTAAAACGCTACACCTGAATTGTTTGCCATTATATGCAAAATAATGCAATCCGGGAAAGCAAATGAAGGTATATCTGACTGTTCAAAGACTGGGTTATGCATAAAGTACAAGGTTTACGGCTGTTGTCCCGAGGAAACACATGAAAGTAAGAAAGAGGGCAAAGATCAGGAATCGATACAATCAAGCCCACATCTGACCCAGGATACCAATTGGAAAGTGACACCTTTACAATTAGACATCACAAACGAAAGCAAAGAGGTCAGCCCTTTCCAAGCAGGGGACCACACGGCATCAATAAACAGACGCGCACGAAAGCATAACAAAACAAGACGAAAAAATGTCATTTAAATGTGACAGGGGTCCAATTTTTCAGGTTACATATTTGAACAGAAATATCACACAGTTTAGGCCTTCAGAAATCCACTGCCAACCAGATTCGACTGGACGAAATAGTAGTCTTAGACATGTGACGACCAAAATATGCGTTGATCGTTTAGAAAAGCAACCTAAGAAAGCGGGGTTTTCATCAGGCCAAGCTTGAAATTTTAACACTGAAATCTCCATAAGAAAATCAATGTGTTGTTGCATCTTAGTCTGAGCACATTACTGGTCGAGAAATGGTAGGAACAATGTCCTAATAGGTCTACCTGATTTGGCCAAAGGAAGAAAGTTATCGAAATCGTGATAAATTAAAGATTACCAAATATTTAATATTCTCTATTTGTTTGTGTCAAAGGGAGACATTTTACATTTTTTTTACACATTTGATAAATTTTAAATTGATTTATGAGCTTGTTTCAAGTGGTAATACAGTTTTCTTTCGTATTAATGCAACACAAGTATGACAAATGAATTCTGATAAGCCTAATAACCATTGCGCTTGCGCAATTGCAAAATTCAGTGAATAAAGCTTTAAACACAAAAAAGGAATTAACTCAGACATCCAACGAGACAAAATAGTGGAGCTTCGACGAATCAATTGCTGGATGTCTTGAAAACATTATTAAGCTTTAGTCAATACTTTTCGTCCAATGCTTTCTTACAAAATATAAAATATTGTAGTGTAGCATTTTCACTATTGTTCAGTATAGCATAAAGTGTATCGTACATATAAAGTACTGCTGCATAAATTAGAATCTCGAATTAATGACTTTAGATGTACGTTTTCAATTTACATCGCATTGAGCATTCAATAATCGTGAATCATTTCAGGGAGTATTTTGTCAAAAGATATTAGCTGGTATTACGGCTAACTTTTGCTCTAATAATCCTGATGGTAGAATTTTGGCATTTTATTCCACTTATTTGACACTTGACAGGGGTAATCCTGGGATAGGCCTAATCCATTTTGTTAGAAAACTATTATTTCTGCTTAATGGACGTTATTTTCAGCAGAGCCTCATGTATAAGCTATTCAAAGCTCATGTCAATTGTGCTCTAATATATATATTAAGGATTCTTGGGCCCATCAAATTTTGCAAAGGGCCCATAGAAATTTCAAAAGGCCCATTAAAATTATGTAATCTGCATGTATTCGAATAAGATATGGGCCATTGGCCCATTTTAAGGGCCCATCATCATTTTGGTCCAGGGTTATCCCTGACTTGAGTGCTACCGTTGAAAGAATGTATGTAAACAGCTCAAATTAACTAATTACAGAAAATGTATGGTTGACTATAATACGAGTACTACATTGATATTGTTTAGGCCGTTTACCACTGTAAAAGTTGTTTTTATGAAACTGTCCATAATAGACACATCACGCTGTTTTAGTAGAAAATGTCCTTACAAACATAGCAAACAGTGTTACCCGGATCAAACTGATCGAATTGGATCAGTTGGATATGTGTCTACGCTGATTGAATCGATACTATCAACTGAATGGCAGTGCTTAAAAATAAAACTTGCAGATACAAAGCAGTCACGATTTTAAAATGGATGATGCTTTTGACACTTTCCTGTAGAAATTTAAGTACAGATATATAGGCCGTCACATGGCTGTTACACCATTAAAGTTCCCCCCGCTAAACAGAAAGCCTCAAAATGTCGAAATTCCCAAGAGAGTAGGGGTAAGGGCAGTGGTAGTTGATTCTTCAAACAATTTTCTTCTGACACTGCAGGATATTCTAAATGCAGATTTGAGCTTAACTTTCAGAAATATGCACTAATAAAATAATATTCCAGATTTTCGCGTTTCTTATTATTGCGGCAGGACTATAGTTCATATTGCCTTCACTAGGTCAGGCAACCGTAGGACTACGTCTCTCTCGACAGTTTGGATAAAAAGGCGAGCAAGGCTTCGACCCTAATAAGAATATTTAATTGAGCCACAAGAACAAGTTAGATCATCTAATTCTGTCTGACCGAGTCAGAACCTTTTCAAGAAATCATTGAAAGCATCGCAAACAAAATCATACTCGAGGCGGACACGAAGATATTTGAATAAAAAACAAACTTACCCGACTTCCATTAATGTTTAGAAAGTCTATTTAAAGGCTTTACACACTGACAAGAGTGTACATGTAAATATAATTGACGAGTAAAATGCGCAGATCAGTATATTGAGCCGCGACAATGTGGTATGTGCGACCAGCAAAGCCTCAGATCAGCCTGCGCATACGCGCAGACTGATCAGAGGCTTTGATAGTCTCTTGAATATTCTTGCATTGATATATATTCGTATAGCTGTTTACACCCATTGTCAAATGAACGAAAATCCATGTTCAAATCAGGAGATTCACATGCTGTTTGAACATGGGTCTGAACTTGAAAATACTTAAAATGAGCCCTGCATTATTTACATGACGTTATACGGAAAGCGTTGCGGACCAGACTGATCATTTCGCCGATGTTTTTGTTCGCGAAAACGTTGCGTACGGTTATGACGTTATGACGATGTTATGACGTTCGAAAGAACACAGCCGACGCCATTTTGTTTAGAGAAATCCATTGTAAGAAAATATACACTTTAATGTTTTAGCAGCGTTTTCAGTGCAAATTGGGCTGGAATAAGGTAAAATATGCAAGAATAACGATCACACATGTTTGTTTTATTGCATTAACACTTGCCGGGTCCCTCGGATGATGTTGAACACTCGGGCATTCTGCCTCATGTTCAAACAGCAACCTCGGGACCCGGCAAATGTTAATGCATGAAAAACATGTGTGATCCCTATGTTCTATGACTGTTAAGCTACTGACCGAACACCATTTGGAGTTTCTAAGCTGAAAATGAGGCTGCAATGGGAGCAAATGATTTGAGCACTGACCAGATTGGCACCAGGGAGCTGCCATGGACTACCGTTATAGGCTACCTAAGAAAATAAGCAGATGAGAGAACAGATGGCAAAGGTCGTGACAGGGGTGTGTCGGTTTTAATAGATTTTTCTACCCCGCCACTTTAAAAAGTGTGTGTGTGTGGGGGGGGTATTATGTTATTCCTTCCATTCAAAAAATTGCGTTCGAGTGTTCGTCCGTCCGTCCGTCTGTCTGTCTGTCCGTCTGTCTGTCTGTCCATCAGTCTGTACTTCCGTCCGTCGGCGCAACGTTTTCACTCTCTGCTGGGAGCATTTTTAACTAATTTTCTTCAAAATTGCTATGAGTGTTGATATTGGGAAGGAGTGTCCTGGGATTGCAGATGGGTAAATTTTGGTGAATAAATACAGAGTTACGGCCCTTGATTGACGTTAGAAATCGGTTTTCACTCTCCATCTTTGGCATTCCTTTACCGATTTTCTTCAACATGGGTATGAGAGTCGATATTATTAAAATTGCAGATGGGTAAATTTTGACAAATAAGTACAGAGTTATAGCCCTTGATTTGTTTTCACTCTCTACCTTTGGCATTTTTTACCGATTTTCTTCAAACTAGGTATAAGAGTTGATATTGAAAAGTAGTGTCTTGGTACTGCAGATGGATAAATTTCGACAAATAAGTACAGAGTAATGGCCTTTGGTTGACGTTATAAATTGGTTTTGTACTCTCTATCTTTGACATTTCTTACCGATTTTCTTCAAACTTTGCATGAAAAGGTTTTTTTTTAGTTTCGAAATGATTTTCTTTCCATTGAAAATATCCCGTGGCGGGGTATGTTGCATGCATGCAGCGCTTTCATTTACGTATGCATGTATCAATGGAAACATGTAGAACCTGGTGAGACAGCTCAAGCTGGCCGCTCAAGATGTTGCGCCATTTCATACCTGGGGCCATGACTCAACCACATAGAGCGTAAATATAAATAGTAAATTATATAGACAAATTGTAGGTATTCCAATGGGTACTAATTGTGCTCCTCTTGTATGAGATTTTTGTTTTGTTTTGTTATCAGATATTTCCTACTGAACTTCAGGAAAATAAGGCGAATTCTTCTTATACTAAAGCTCCGTTTTTGGACTTGAACTTGTCCATAACAAATGGCATAATATCTTTGAAATAGTAAATTTCCCATTTCTTGATGGAGATGTTGCTCGGTCCCCTTCCTATGGTGTATATATTTCTCAGCTTATTCGTTTTGCAAGAGTATGTTCTAATGTTGATGACTTCAACAACAGAAACTTATTTTTAAGTTATTAAAACAGGGTTATAGATATCATAAAATTCGAAAAGCATTTTCTAAATTCTACCACTGACCCTCAGAGTTGATTAAATACAATATTGGGTTAAACACTATTCTGCAACAAGGCATATCAGAAGATTTGGTGCCAGTAAAATGCATTTAAGCCCAACCCGACGGCTTAGGCTGCTGTCCGTTCTAAGGCGGTGGTTCTTTTGCTGTTGACTTGTTGTTACTCCCATTGTTCTATGTTTTGTTGAGCGTTGCTTTTTGTCCATTCTGGTTTTGCAATCATCTTGATGGTGAAGAGAAAGCTGGTTGTTTTGCTTAGTTTGTCTTCCTGGCGTCTCGTGGCTGTAGTGTGGATCTTCCTCGCGGTGTCATGGTATTGTCTGCAGCTTGTGATTGTAGTATTTCCTGATCATACTCACTGACTATTTTTTCTTACTGCACCAGCATGCATATGCACTTTTTGCATTGTGAGATCGTTGGTGTAAAACATTGGAATATCACTCAAAGGTGCAAAAATTAAAGTTGTAGTATGACTTGCTACTTTTGCCTTTGAAGTTTCAGTAAACTAAATCGGATACAAGCACATAATAACTAGGTCGCGTAATAACTTCATTAATAACAAAATACCAGGGATTTATTGCACAAGCCGTAACAATAGCCACAGTGGTTCTCTAGAAGTGTGTAATGGCAAACCTGTCTTATCATCGACAAACGGCCATGAACATTGTACACTGTGTGGTCACATCAAAACACAAGAATGAATCATTTGAAAATTTACCTTTTTTGTATCACGTTGAAAACTGAAAAGTACTTATTGTTATTTAATGTACATTAATGTTGTTAGGGACTGTATACATATGTATATATAAAGAAAAATCAATCATCGACGACATGGCCCCAGTTACCTTGCAAAATACTTTTACAAAGCACCACTACAAAAGTAATCACTACAAAATATATCTACGATAATCATGATAATGACGTCCTATATACACTGACCCGAAGTTCTAAGTGGCCACTTTTCAATTTCATTTTTTCTGACTAGGCGCTAATGGTATTGAAATGAATTTTTGTCCAAATGTGTGCATTCTAATGGATTAAAGATAAGCGGTGCTTTAGAAGAGTTTACTATCACTTCAAAATTTTGGGTTTCAAAAATGCAAAAAATTCACTTTTTGAATAAATTAAGCGTTTATTGAATTGATATTCAGGTGATTACAAGCCCATCTAGCCCACTTGAAAAACAGCAAACATATGATTTTTTGTTATGACAGACTTTTTATGATTTTTTAAAAAAAAATCTCAATTTTTGCTTTTTTCCGATAGTTTCGAAAATCTTCAGCTGCACATACTAAAATCATTTTATGTGGTTTATTTCATGTAAACATGTTAGAACAACCGCAATGCAGCATGTTAGCCCATTTTCTAACGATATTTTTTCAAGACTGGTGTCCACTTCCGGGTTTAACGTGAAACTTTAAAGGGCATTTAAATAGCGTATGTAAAAGATGTTTTCAATCATTTTGAGTAGAACAGTGACGCCTATTCATAAAAAATTATCGCTGAAGATTTCGATGCCGTGCCGCAGATAATAAAGCGTACAGAGCAATGTAAAGTTTGTATGCCAATTGCATTGTGAAAGCTAAAACCTTTTGACTAAGCTGTAACAGTGGCTCTCTTCATGTTAACGTAGAAGAGAAATGGAGAGTTCATAAAAACCCTATAAAGCAAGATTTATTGCTAATTCTAGTTCTTGTACAACAACAGAACTTTCTGAATTGTTAACCTCGTGTCTTACAGCTGTTAAACACATGCTATCAAGTATTGTGAAAAGGTATATGAGAGATCCGGTAAAAACCTAAATTGGTCTATTAAAAATTCAGGTGAAATTTAAGATAAACTTAAGGCTAGAGATTTCAATGCAACTAGTTTGTCTACTTATGATTTTTCTACTCTTTACACTACTTTACCTCATTATTTAATTAAAGATAAACTTATTGATCTTATTTAAAGAACCTTCTAGAGAGAAGGCTCTCCTTACCTTGCATGTAATGACAGAAATGCATTTTTTACTTCAGAAAAACCTGAAAAATATCATGCAAGGTCATGTCAAAATGTTTGTGATGCGCTGACCTTTTTTATTGGACAACATATTTAGTCGATTTGGCACTAAGCTGTATAGACAAGTAGTTGGGATTCCTATGGGCACTAATTGTGCTCCCCTGGTTGCAGATTTATTTCTGTTTTGTTATGAGAGGGACTTTATGATGTCTCTTGACGATAAGCAGGCTGATGTTATTGATACATTTAACACTACATCCAGATATTTGGACGATATTTTAAACATTAATAATGCTTTTTTTGACAATATGGTAAGTCACATATACCCTTCAGAGCTCCAACTTAATAAAGCCAATACTTCTGATACCGAAACCGCATTTTTAAACTTGCATTCGTCTGTTTTAAATGATATTGTTTCTACCAAAATTAATGATAAACGTGACGACTTTGATTTTGAAATTGTCACTTTTCAATTTTTAGATGGTGATGTTCCTCGCTCAACATCCTAATGAGTTTATATCTCTCAACTCATTCGTTTTGCTAGAGCATCTAGCTATGTTGCTGACTTCAACACTCACAATAAATTGTTAACTCAGAAACTGCTTAAACAAGGCTATCGGTATCATAAACTTCGCAAAACCTTTTCTAAATTGTATAGACGATACTATGATTTGATTTCTAAATTCCAAGTTGGACTTAAATCTCTCTTGCGCAAAGGACTTTCGGAACCTGATTTCTATGGTGACTTGGTGTATAAACTGAAGAAGATTGTTGGCTGTTATAATTTTTCAGCGCAGTTCATTAAAATAATTCCCATTATAAAAAGATTGGCTAAAACATTTATGAATTGCAACTGACTGCATGCTTGGTTGAAAACCCAATCACTATAGTTTAGATTTTATTTTCTTGTCCTTTGGGATCATGGGTTTCATTGTGGAACTTTGAAACTATTAGAGGGTCACTGATGAAGCCTAAATGGCAGAAACTAATTAATCTGGCCCAGGAAATATACGCGCTCTAGTTTCAGTTCTTTGATGCAGCCTTTGCTTCCAAAGGATACCCTTTTAAGAACATATTTGCTTTCCTCTTTAATTGCACGCCGTTAGGTCGGACTTCAGACTATATGATGGTTCCGACTTAAAGACTTATCTATTGATGGGATGGTAGGGGCCTGATGCTTTGGCTGTTTGTTGGGCCCACCGGGGTTTACCTATTGGATTTCTTTTGCTCCGGTATTCAGTTTTATTTACTGCTGAGTCCTTATCTTTGCTTTATCTCCTTGTTATATCTTGATTTATATGTTCTAAGAGATGATGCATTGTTAAGTTAGGGGTCTTTCATGCAAACCAAATATTTATGTGTCTTGATCCACATCTGAATTAAGGGTGAGGTTGGCGCCGTTAAACAGGCTGAAGCCCTCCAGTTAAATATTTTACTGACCGTTCCAAGGCGGTACTTCTTTTGTGGATCTTTAATGGTTTTTTTCTGTCTTGTGTTTGCTATGTTTTTGTGCGCGTCTGTTTTTAAGTGTTTGTGGTCACCTGCTGGGAAAGGGCTGACCGCTTGGCTCTCGTTTGTGGTGTCTAACTGTGAATTTGTCACTTTCCCATTGGTATCATGTGTCAGGTGTGGTACTTGATTGTATCGATTCCTGATCTTTGCACCCTTGCTAACTACAATTGTCACAAAACTTTTGATTCCTTTTCATCTTATATCACAGCTGTTATTTACAGATTCAAACTTATTAAAATATAAATGGATACATGTCTGAGCAAGATTTTATATCGCACTAAAAAGTGTGACTTTTTGAAATGAGGGTACCTTTTCTCGGACTATGTCTGTGCAAGATCTACCTGTAATTTTGAAACGAGATAATTTGTAGAGTAAGAAAGAGGGCAAAGATCAGGAATCGCTATAATCAAGCACCACATCTGACCCAGGATACCAATGGGAAAGTGACAACATCACAATTAGACATCACAAACGAGAGCGAAGAGGTTAGCCCTTTCCCAGCAGGTGACCTCAAGGAATCAACAAACAGACGTGCATGAAAGCATAACAAAACAAGACAGAAATATCATAAATGATCCACAAAAGGAGCACCGCCTTGGAACGGTAAGTAAAAATATTTTACTGGAGGGCTTAAACCGGTTTAACGGTGCACCAACCTCACCCTTAGTTCAGATTTGGATCAAGACACATAGATGTTTGGTTTGCATGAAAGACCCCTAACTAATCAATGCATTAATCTCGACAATGCCTTTGATTTTTTCATAGCATTAGATTTTTTATTTTCTGAACAGGCGCAAAAAATGTAAGGTGGACACTTATAACATCGTTTAAGTGTAGATACGCTATTAACAAAAGTACTTCTTGATTTGAAAACAGACCTCATGATAATATGATAAATGATGGTCCTGATGGGTTTATTTTAACAATTACAAGGAAAGCGTTTGCGTCTGGGAGTGATATAATGCCATGCAATCAAATCGATAAACCACTATTTAAGATCCTCTACATAAAAAAAAGCTAGGAACGGCTCTCTTGTTTTTTGAAAACATATTTTATTGAGAACTGGTTTCTTCGGTGATTATGGTCATTTCACACGTCATGAACAGTATACAACTATTTCATACCTTTCTGTGCAACAGTCAAAACTATCACCCCGAGGTGGTGATAGTTTTGAGTGTTGCATAGAAAGGTATGAAATTAGGGGATAACTGTATTCAAATTTTTCATTTGGTGAGGTATATCGTCGGATAAACGGTCGGAAATTTAGTTTTCAGGGACGCGCGAGCGGAGCCGTAAAACGTGATTTCCGAACGTATATCCGACGATATACCTCCCCAAATGAAAAGTTTGAATATGGTTATCCCCATTCTAATGCAATTCTGCAGTTTCGTCTCAAATAGGAGCGTTGCAAGCCGCATAATGCCGCACGCCATCTAATGAAATGTGACGTAGTTAATGACGTCAAACTGTTTCCTACAGTATATCGCTAGATTGGTTCCCCTCGTTGATAAAGCTCCACTTCCGCTACGCATATAACGACTGGTAACGCCTATTTATTTACAAGTAGTGAATCCTACTCATCCGTCTGCGCATGCTCCAGAAAAGATTTTTCAACACAAACTTCAGTATTTTTTCAGTTGCTATAAATTGATAATTAAGCAAAAGAAAAAAATATAAACTCCCAGAAAAAAAATAAGCTTAATAAAACGGCTTGTTTAAAAAATGCACTTTATGTCAAGGGTATTTTCCAATACCACGTCACTCATGACGTCAGTGTGTATGCTATACGTAGGCGCAATGGCGGGTAGTAGTTACCTGTCTTAATATGCTGACAAGCTATTAAAGGGAAAGAACCAGTCTAGTATATCGCAGGATATACTGTCGCAAATTTTTGACGTTATCCAATCAGAAGTAGCGTTACAAAAGCAAGTGCATTAGAATAGTTGTTTTATTACCCAACTCAGAACTTACAAGCGTGCGTACGGTTCGTTTACGACGGAAAACAATGGCGGATGGACTCTTAAAACTCCCAATAACTTTGTAGTTTGTGGGCAGAAACATAAAGTGTGGTACTCGTTTTCTTAGTTAGATTTAGGGGAACAATTTAAAGCCAAAATTGAACAGATTTGGCGAAAATTTCTGTTTTGCAACAAATCCGCATCTCATACAGCGTAGAGAGCGCAGCGGCTCAGTGGTAAAATACTTGAGTGTTGTGGATTTGATCATCAATGGCGTCACTGCGTCGTCACATTAATCCTTAGTACTGGTTCAATCACGCCATAACTGAAAATTGTTGACAGGGACGTAATGAATCAAATCAAACAAAAGTTTGTACATCGTGACGCTACTAAGTAATACGTTTGACGTCATTAGTGTTCAGCGCGTCACGTGACTGGGAAACAGTTCCTCGAAACCGGATCGATCCGGCAGAGACAAAAAAGTTGCCGAACAGTTGAAAATGCTAAGTAACTCTGCATATAGTACGTTGGGTAATAATAAAACCTGTCTAAAGCGGCCACTCAAAAAGACCAAAGATTGGCTCTCAAGACCGATTATAGCTTAATGCAGATAAAAATTATTGCTGCCATACTTTCGACATTCATTGATAGACTACCATTTGTCGTTAAGACTTTTGTTGTGTCTATTTTTGAATGGCCGCTTTAGACAGGTTTTACTGTACCTTTCTAGATGATATCAAGATGTCCTGGGTTTGTATTGCCTGACAGTTCATCGTAACTGTTGCACAGAGAAAACGTCTCATTGTTTTTCTTTTTCTGTTCTTTTTTCTTTTCTTGTTTGCATTGTAGGAAAGTTCCTCTATTCAGTAATTAAACATTTATCCAAAAAGAGTCTTACAGAGTTTAGAGGTGTATCATAAAATGAATTCATTGTCTTTAATATCGTTCTTTGACTCTTCGTTGGTCTCTAGTACTATGTATGTGATTGTGGCATTTTCTAGTCTAGCTCACTGTTTGAAAGATATATTTTAGAATAGAACTAACATATATATTTCTATGTATTTTTTTTATTTAAAGATAATCTGTGTTCGATTAAAAATGTAATATAAAAATAAAGATGTTAGGTCTATTCTAAAAACGATCTTTAAACATTATGAAAAGCAAGTGTGTTAGACTAGAAAATGTCACTCTCACATAATAATCTATTAATTGAATTACTGATGGTGCTTTTTCCCCTGGTCGTTGTCGTTTGATTTGACTTTTTTCAGTGTGTTCATTGGGTTTAGCATTGGGTGTAAACAAGTTTGCAACTAGAAAATGGCTTATAATTATATTTTAATGAATGAAACGTAATAAATCAGCATTTAAAAAAAGGCTATGCTATTGAGTGCGCCTTAGGGTAGGCGTCACGCGCAAACGGGTGCTACACCAGACCAAAAAGCTAAAAGTATCAATGATGTATAATCCTTGCAATAGAAAGAGCAAACTAACGCAATGCTCGATGCAAAAAAAGCGACAAAGAAACGACTATTCCAGCACCTAAGACACCTGCTACAATGGCGGAAAATCATTGTCCAAAAATGTTCGATTGTCTGTCTAACCCCCCCACCCCCACCCCCCCGCCCCCCTGAACCGTTTAGCAGCCAAATGACCATGAGACCAAGCAACCGATCAAATGATACTATAAATGACCTTTGCTTGAAGCATCGACGGATTGTGTACATCTGGGAGTTTATTACGATCATAATTCCATTTAGGCAGCTATTACTAAGTTATTGACATTAATTATGAAAATGCCCATCAGCTAAATTCTAAATCACTAAAGCGCCACCTATGCTTTGCAGCAGACGGCAATTGCAAATTTTGCTGCTTTTTTAAAAATAACAAATAAGGCATGATATTTCATGAGAATCGTCTGCTGGCAGACGATTCTCATGTAATATCAAGCCTTATTTTTGTCGACAATTGGGAAAGATGTCGCAAAATTTGTCATCTATTGCAGTTATGATTGGCGCTTTAAGGGTTAATAGAAGAGTATGTTAATAGTAAAGTTTACTTCATTAATTTACTAAGCTGTAACATGTTGACTAATTTTGTTAGAATTATTTCCAGTAACAATTCGTTTGTGGAAACAGAAACATTTTGTTTGTGGAAACAATAACAAGTAAGCATTATTTTAAGTTTTCAATTTATTGGTTAAAATATCAGTCTTTGGAACCAAAATTTAATGATTTGTTTGTTTGTTTGATTTGATTATTTACGTCCACTCAACAATCTTTCAGTTATGCGGGACGGGTCTTCCTGGGTTGAACCAGTACTAAGCTAGGATAAACGTGTCTTGCTCAAGGACCACAACGCAGTGACGCCGGTGAGGCTCGATCCCGCGGCACTACGGTCTCGAGTCAAGCACTCTACCACTGAGCCACTGCGCTCCCTAAATTTAATGATAGATTATTCTAACTAACAAAAGGAATTTAACAGTTTCAACATCAATGTAACCTTCGCACGTTGTACTATTTAATGACGCCAAACGTTCAGTGTGGGAAATGTGCAAAAGGCCGTTTTAAACGATGTTAACTATAAAAATGGCATAAAAACATTCAAGCTTCAGTGGCGACCGCGTTTTATTCTTTCCCTTACCTAACGTGTTATGAACGATAACGTCACGTTTTTTACTGTCGACCGTTAGGTTTAACAGTCGTTTATAAAGTGGAGAAACGAATCGGACTCACATAGTTGTTCGCTCGAATGAAACGCTATATAGCCTTACAATGTAGTTGTATATTTGTAAGATTAAACGAGACTTACACAGTAAGTTGAAGATTTCATATACCATAAATACCCTTAGGGTTCACATAGAGTACGAGTCACGTGATCGCTGGAAAATGCGTACTTAAAAGCCCAGAAAATAATTCTTAGACCTGACAAACCCAAAAATATGGGCAGGATGAAAAGGTGGGTATATGTGGTACCAGTGGTATTTGGATTCTCCATCTCCTCATAAACTAACAAAAAAAAAAAAAAAAACGTTGTCAAAATTAGATCCTCTCTGACAAAACTTTCTGGATCCGCGCATGTTTGATATCCAAATTTGGGACAATATTCACTGACATTGGTGCGATAGCCCTCTATATAATTGCATCAAAATCCATGTCGCACGCTTTTAACAGCCATGTTTTAACCGGCAAAAACCCATGAATTAATCAGGCAATCCACGTGCTGTTGATGCACTGCTTTTGTACTGTATATTTACGTATTCTAGGCCGTCGTCAACAGTAATGTGCAAAGAAATAAACGTAAGTTAGTGACGTTAGAATGACATACGCCGTTGCTCTGGAACAGGCGTTTTCTAAACCTACGAATCCTTCATGCTTTTGTGCGCCATTATAGTAATACACGAATGGATTTTTAGAAGCGTTTTTTCCAAAGTTTTCAAGTGACAAAATGACTTTATGCAATAATAACGATCAAACATGGTTTTCTGATGCAGGAACATCTGCTAGACCCCTTGCGATCATTAAACCCTGCCTTTCAAGCTCGGGTTTCAACACCACTTTTGGGGTCCAGCAGATGTTAATGCATAGAAAAACATGTTTGATCCCTATATTGGTACATGCTTTAGATTGTGGTTTCATATTGTATGAATTACATTTAATGATTGTTGTGGTAAAATTACGTTTTTGCTTTTGTTTTCTATCTAGTACAATCAGTCATCCATCATGTTTTCTATGTCATTGTTATTGGCACAAAGTGTGCTTCCTGTGGATACATGTACTAAAGGTGTTAGTGCCTCGCTGTCTTTGTTTCAGCTGTTTTATTTAGATTAAAGCTTCAAAATACAAGATAAAAAGATTATTAAATTGATTGCACTACATTGCAGTTTTATGGTTTTATGAAAATTATCAATATATACATGTACATATGTGTCTGTCCTTACCCAAGACTCTAAAATATATCATATTGATTTCTAATCCATTTCAGTGATGGTGAATAGATATGCGTCACGACAAAACATGTCTTGAGGGTTTTCTGGCAAGGTCAGACACAAAAATGTCAGTACAGTCATAGAAGATTACTAGAGGATTACACTTTTGGAATTTAGAAAGTAGATGGATTTTTCTTAGACTGTTATTTATCATATGACGTCGCGTCTGTGAGTGAAATAACGCCTTGCATTAAAATCAATAAACCACTAGTGGTTTACAGATTCTCGGGAATTAGTAACGTAATGGAATTATGCCCATAACAATGTCGCGTATTTATGGCAAAATTTAGACGTTGTGACACCAAAACGTCATTACAATTTATTTTAAAGTCATAAGATGAATAAATTCTAACTTTCGTGCTCCTGCATTATTGAATTTATTTAACTCGTTGTGAAAAAAGGATGAAATATTCGACAAGCCTCGCATTTTATCACTTTTCCCCCACTCGTTTAATAAATTTAATAAAACATGAGCACTAATGTTTACAAAGACGCTGATCCATTGCGCGATTACTATGCAATGGATCTGTGCCTTTGTTTTTGCATAATGCAAAAAGCAGGTTTTCTCATGACAAGGCTCATTAGGGCCCTCGTCGCGAGAAAACCTGTCTTTTGGGTTTCCATCAAAGCGAGATTCAAACCAGTCTCCTCAGCTACAGAGACTATTTAGAAAATTTAAATTTCACCCATAGTAAGTTCACATATGAAACATTCCAAAAAGCGAATAACAAAGGTGCTGATCAGCCTGTGCGGATGCGCAGGCTGGTCTGCGCCTGTGTTGATCTCAAACCCCCGAAGACAGATTTTCTCGCGACGAGGCCCATTATAAGTTTCTCTTTTTCTCCCACAGTGCCATTGTACAAGATAATCTTGATGTTCACGCTGCAAAACATGCTGGTTGCCAGTGCCCCCCAGGTCAACTTCGTTCAAAATCTGACAAAATTGTTGTCTGATTTTGTATTGACATGTGGTACAAGTGAAGGTTTTTGCACCAAGTTTCAAAGTACTTTACAAATAGAACCGGCAGTGATTCCGACGTGTGCAGCATGGTTAAAATGTGATCCAAACTGCGCGCTTGGTTATACATGTGCACCAGATGCCGAGTTTGCTTATATCAATGTGTCTTGTATATCAACCACTATTTACCCACTGTTGGATTACTCATCATACACATACAACATGATAACGCAGTGTGGAATATTTTCATCAAAGGACTCCAGCATGAAAACTGACGTTGAGGCCCTCTGCACAGAATTACCAGAAAGGACTATGAATAATTTGCATGCAGATGTTTTCAGACCTGTTATAGGCAACGATTCCCTGATAACCTACAGAAATGTTTACTGTGCTAGATGTAATAATGAAGAAGACATTGACATTGTACTATTTGAACCTCAAGTGGAATGTCAGGACCGATTTGATATCAATTCCTTTAAAGATCTTCAAGATGCCTGGAAAGCCGTGTATGAGAAGAACTGTTCAGTATCTTATAAACCACCATTGAGATTTATAAGAGACGTTAAAAAGTGCTCTACACAAGAAAAGCTAATATCACATTGTAACGCAACAGGTTTGTGGAGCATAGACGAATATGATCCGCAAATTGCATGGGCGTGTGAGCATTTCAAATCGTTTGTATACAAGTTACACTATAAAAACATTTACTGTTATATCTGCAACCCAACGCTCATTTCGAAATACAACACGGAACTTATATCCTCTTGCAATGTTACCGGTAAAATTGATTTTCTCGATGATACGTTGTCATTTGGTTGTACAACATTTCCAGTATTGCCCCGCATGGCTCCATTCAAAAACGTGTTTTGCAAAGAATGTAATGGAGTTTTCAGTAGCTTTCTAGATACTGAAATGAATTTTGAAGATGTTAGCCTTACTGTAACGACTAAAACTGTCTACAACTTAAATTCTCTGAAATTAGTAGAAAATGCACACACAAAATTTAGGTTTCCTAGATTTGACGCCATTTCTACCATGGGTAATATAACAAGAGAAAAGGTTGATGAGGAACGCGTTAGCTGTTTTACCAATGCTCTAATTGAATTAGGCAAATTATGTGGCTATGAAAACTTGTGTGATCAACCTTATAAATCAGAAAGTTCACACTTTGGAAAAATATGTAACTTTCCATGCCTAGATAATTCGAATTGTTGCAGAACATCATCTTTAGGTATTGATCCAGGAGCGCTAATTGCCATGAATCCATTTCTCTCTATTGCCGAGTTAGAAATCATGTACAATAAAACAGAAGCAATCAAACAACTATCCAATACCTCTGATGCAGCGTATAAATCCTTACCAGTCATGGCTAGATGCGATAGAGATTTTGTCTTGGAGAACAATGTATCTAAGACCTTCCAAACTCAATGCGAATACCAAAGTCATAGTAATATTGTGGAGTACATTCCAGTTACATCCGTTGATACAAAAATTGATTACAGAAATGTTTATTGTGCGCGTTGCAATGGTGAACTAGGTATACTAGACGCATATGAATTTACCACGGACTGTAGGACCGTATTAGAAGCAGACGCAGCAGCTTCTTTTGCAAATGTAAATGATATTATCAGAAAAGAAAATTGTAAAATGAAAATCGAGATACCATATAATGATTGCGAACACAATCTGAAATGTATCAATACATGCCCACCCAATGATACGTATTCAAACTATACAGAAACTATTAGATACTTGTGTGAAAGTGCAAACCTTATGAATGCCATGTTTCCGCACGTCGAGGTAAACAACACATGGTTTAAAAATGTATTTTGTTTCATGTGTCATGTTCAGTGGAATACCAGTGTTAGTATCGACACTATAAACAAATGCAATGAAACTGGACTATGGGATTACAAAGGAAATACAAACATAAAAATAATTCAGTGCGAAACTATGCCATTTCATCCTGCTTGGTTTCCCTTAGGCTACACAAACATATTTTGTGCTGTATGCAATATGCAGTTATCAGTATTTGATGCATTTTTTGGTGGAATGATAGGCACCGATTGCGTAGGGTGCATATTTGAAGAATCCGCATATAGAGTCGCATTTTCCATATCAGTTTCTTCCCCAAGTGGTTATGCAACTTTCGAAGACATAGATAGTGACTCCGATGATTTTTGTGTTTTGGGCAAAACGATTGTGGGAGACATGTGTCGACCTGTAATTGAAAACACATTTGACCTACGATATGACTTGATATTTGAGCTCAGACTTATTGATTTGGAGTTTGAAAAGAATATAACTGTGTTGAACTTATTGAAAACTGTTCAACAACAAGTAATAGAAGAGATACATTATGCCTTTTGCTGTGATTTACAATTTTTATCAATTACTGTAAGTGTTATTGATTCATGTGAGGACATATATACAAGCGAAAATTTCACCACACCAGAGACAATAAATACAACTGAGGATGATGCCATTTTATTTGAAGCCGATATTATAGTGAACTACATAAGAAAAAGATCACAACTTGAAAACAGCCTGTTAGATTTTAGAAACAATTGGACTTTCATTGTTTTTGTTGATACTGGATATATCATGTTCAAGAGCCATCCACATTACTTAACATCTGGGTGCCTAGCATATGGCACCAAACAGACATGTAAAGGATGCACAGTTTCAGAGTTCGATGGTGAAGCAGAAATTTTAGACGCACCTAATAAGCTGTCAGTCAACACATTGCTAGAGTGTGTCCTGAAGAAAATTCCAAGTGATAATAAGATCATCGTTGAAGAGTTATGTTCAAAGGGTATGCCTTTTTATTTTGACGAAGATAAAGCAAGTCTGGTTGCATGTAAGAGTGATCTACTTCAACTTAATTATATGACGAAAAATTATACACATAGATCACGGCATTCAGTGACAACATTGTCAGTTGTACACGCTATTTTTAGCTTTGTATGTACGTGTTTCTCGCTTCTCTGTCTCGCAATAACATTCATGACATATTCACTATTTAAATGTATCAGAACTCTTCCTGGAATAAACAATATGAATCTGACAATTACTCTCTTCGGAGCTCAAGTATTCACACAGTTTGGCCTGTGGCTAACTGAAAACGAGGCCAGATGTATCATTATTGGCATCATCACACACTATTTCTGGCTTTGTACATTCTGTGCAATGAACATTTGTTCTTTTCACATGTTCAAAGTTTTTACATCCCTGATGTATACGTCACAAAATCAGAGCAAGTGGGTCATAGTGAAATACTGTCTTTATGTTTATGTTTTGCCAGTATTTGTTATTATCGTCTATATTGTTGTTAAGGCATTGGTGGATGGTTTCCAGCACATTGGCTATGGTGGATCAGTGTGTTTTCTTTTTGGGTTGGTTCCTATCGTTGCAGTACTTGTTTCGCCAGCTGTAGCAATAATTGTCGCTAATTTTATATTTTCTATTCTTGCATATAGGCGTATTCACTGCTCCACACATGTTCAGAGCGATTTGGACAGAAATGATTTCAAAATCTACGTTAAGTTGTTAACCGTTACTGGTGTAGCTTGGCCGTTGATATTTCTTGATTCAGTTTTACCTCTGACGGCGTTTTCATTCATTGTAACATTTGCAAATGCACTTCAAGGTGTGTTTATATTTTTTGCGTTTATTTGTAACAAGAACGTTTTGGGCTTATACAAGCGTTTCTTTGGCAAAAGACATCCATATTCTGTAGCTGGGGATAGGCAAAAGAAAACATCATCTGAAACGGCTATTTGACATGTTCAATCAAATCAACGTTGTACTATGGTGTTGTGATACAAGTTTAGATGGACGTCTTCGAACAGTTTTTTTCTGATCATAAGTATCACTGGGAAGAGTTTGAGTTAAAAATTTTATTGAATTCATTATGGATATATGTGAAAAAGTAAGTGAGTATGATCAGGAAATACCACAAGCACACAGTATAGAGATAATTTAAGATTATATGCATGTCATTGTAACCTGCATAGTGAAAAAGGATCAGATGAATAGAAACTGAGAAAAAATGGAGACAACAAATTACGAGTGTGATGAACGTTATGACACCATTTTCATAACAGCACGTGAATTTTCATGTTAAAACATAGCTTTCATGGTTTAGTACACATGTGTAAATAGCGTGTAATACTGTCTTTTATGCAATAATATAGATGGAAATAATAAAGACTGAGGGTGAAACCCAATGTTTTCAACATTTCTTGAGGGACCTGGCGAAGTGTAATACATTGAAAAACAAGTTTTGCCTAAATTTATGAAACACAGTGAGCCGCTTTAGTTACGCACCACTTATAAAACGTAAAATTATTCAAAAAAGAAATAGGATATTTTTTTAATCTGAGACTACAAGCGTAAAGCGTATCTATAGTTGCATTAGCCATTGAAATTTTATTGTGATCAGATTAGACACAAATGAGAAAATGGATCTTGAAGGACACTACCCTCAAAACACCATTTCACATTGCATTATTTCGAATGAAATTCAGCTCACATTGCACTTTTTTCAGGGTCGAATTTCTACTATGCAAGAGATAAGAACCGATTTATTCTTTGCAATATCTAAGACTGGAATGTGTTTGTTAACTTTATAAAAAAAATCAACGTTTTACTTGTTTGTTTCCCAGCTGGCCAAGGTTTGAAAAAAGTTGATTTTTAGTACTTTTTTTAAAGTTAGATAAAATTTCGCATGATTCTAAGTGAACCAGTTATCAAAACACTTCTTTTATAATTTCATTTTAAACAACCATGTATCCGCCATTTATTTTCGTAAAAAAATAATGGATTTATTGGCGTCACGGTGTTGACGTAAGTGATGACGTCACTACTTCCAAGGCTATAAGACGTGACAATGATAAGATAATGTAGTGTTTTGATACTTCTATGTCAACAAGTGACTCATAACAAGACAATTTACGAAGGAAATCTGTTTCATTATTTTAACTGACGTTAATATGACGTCAAAACGATCAGCAGGTGATTGGACATTGTCATTAACATTCAAGTTCCAGTGCCAAGTCATATATACGAGCGATAAATGGATCTGATGATGTAAAATGTAGGGGCCCGGAACGAGTGTATATAAGGTACATGTACAACTAGCTCGTTTAGCTAGAAATTGTCTTTAATTGAGAAGTGGTTACCTAGGTGATATGGTCGATTCACAGGTCATGTACCTTTCTAGAGGATAGTGAGATGTCATCGTTACTGATGTTCAAGGAAAAGGTGCAGCGTTCAGGGTTAGAGAGAGCTGATTGCTTTGCTTTGTTTGTCTTCCTGGTGTCTCGTGATTGTTGTGTGGCTCTTCCTCACAATACAATAGTTTGTCTGCAGTTTTGTGATTGTGGTATGTCCTTATCATACTCGCTTACTACACTTAAGGACTTTAAAAACGCATCACCCAGTTTAAATCCTTTATTTCACAAACCCTGAGAATGTCAGCGAATAATTGTTATTGCATATTATAGTTTGATCAGCTGGTAGTGTGTCCTAGAAAATTAATGGTTGTAAATGTACTTTAAGGTATTGAAAAAGTATCCATTTTAAGACAGGGGTTGTCGATTGTGAAGGCCACCAATTAAGCTGCAAGTTAACACGCGTTAGTTTTGATTCCTGACTCAACAAATTTGCGTCCTGGGCTTCATTCACGATTGCACATTCATCGTTGAACGATTTGAAAAGAATTGACAGTTCGGTATGCTCAAATTTACACCCCTTTAAAGATACCGACACATCCCACACACTCTGATTACTATAGTCTAGAAATGAAATTTAAACATCTTAGGTCTTTCATAAATTCGATTTTTACGTCCTGTTTTGTTGGAAGAGGCTGACAAATGACAGATTATACATAAATCACGTTTGTATCACGTTTCTTTTGTATTGTGCCAGTGACGTTTACGTAATTTTTTAAGACGATTTCAATCACATGACAGCATATCTCCTGCTATAATTTACATGAAAACGTCTTCCCCACATGATTGTCAGCGTATGTAGTCAATATCAGTAATAAAAGCGTGCATAAAGGTAACTTATGGAGATGTTTCTAAAAAAGGAGCTGTAAATTGATGTTCAAATTTGATGTTTATTTTCGAAATATTGAAGTTATCAATTACTTTTAATTAGAAAAAAATCTGTAAACTATGATGCTGATATGGTATCAAACACACCACAGTTTAAACACAAAAATAATCAAAAAGCTTCAACTGCCTGTGCAGAAAGGTGCTGGATGTTGTATGTATCCATGTGACGTTATAAGCTGCGTCGCGTGATAGTGCAGTCAAATTAACGACTGATTCATACCAATTCTGGGTTTCACAATAAAACCTAATAGTAACTTTTCAATCGCATGTACGGTTTGCAAGAAAAAGGTATAGTGAAGCGTTTTCAAAGTCCTCTAGCTTATTTAAAAAAAAAAATGAAATAATGGGATATAACATGGATTTTATGCGGCAGACAGCAAGCTCAATTGGTTATATTTACGTTTCCACTGCGAGTCTTTAAATGAACCTCTACATTTGAAATGTGGTTCATAACTTTATGAACGAATCGATTTAAGCCACACCCACATACGCGCCATTTGAGCAGGCTAACGTCAAGTACATCCAATAACGTTGCTTGTTTACTGACGTTTGCGTGACGTTGAACACGTATCGCCATGACGTTAGGCGCGGAAATTTGGCGTTTTGGCTATTCCAAACCTACGTTATGTCTGATTTAATTCAAAATATCTGGAAAAACAGCCAATTTAGGTGAAAATTGAAAATTGATACTTTACTGATGATATAAAATGTAAATATAAGCAATAAATTCAATTTTTGGAAGGTTCATAGAATCATGAATACTTCGGGTCTCTTGCAAAGTTAACGTGAAGCCCTTCGGGCTTCATTTACTTTGCACGAGACCCGAAGTATTCATGATTCCATGAACCTTCCAAAAATCGAATTCATTTCTTAAATAAACCAAATAGAGGTTCATAAGCAACCATGAATCTGCAATGAATAAACCATGAATATTACAAATTAATCATAACCGTTAACGGCGACATTATTGATGGGCACGGAATAGTCATTTGGGCATTAATTATGCCGTTTACTGACCAGTTAATTCCATAACATCAAATTAATGCCCATTGTTAATTTTAATTCCCATTAGTTATTTTTCAAATAAATGGCATTAATTGTTTTTTACGAATTTTTATTCAGGCATTAAAATCGAAGCTAAATTATTTAAGGCCATAACTCAAGAATACTGGTCATTAAAGGCGACATTATTAGTGGGCCATTATATTTTGTGTGCTTTTCTTGGGAAAATAATGACCCTTCTTTTTCTTCTTCAAGTTTATGGGCCAAAATGAAAACAAAATAAATGCCAACTGAAGGAACGTTTCAGGGGCCATTTAGTTTTTATCTTTATATATATGCATTGGATAAGCATGGCCATACATTTCCATCTGATGGCAAATTAGTTATATAATTTTAATGGTCATTAATTTAATATAATTTCAATTTACAGAGGTGTTTTTTTATTTCATTTATAGTGCCTATAAATTCCTGATCTGACCTTTTAACCTTTTCAATGACCATGGCTTTCTATTTTTAAGGGTGTGTTCTTATGGCAATGAGCTATACGAAATATACCTAAATGACCCTGACTTATGTTATGGTTTAATTGGGACTTTATGACTTAGCTTAAACTGTTTTCAATGACCATGACTTTTTACAAGTGCTTTGTGTCCATAATTCTATTTGGGCTGGTTTAATGGTCATGTATTTAAAAATGTTTAATGGTGGTTTTCACAGCCATGATTTGAAACAGTTTTTAACAGCAACGAATTTCAGCTACTGATTTTATGGTTATGTCTTTTTTTTTTGTTTTATAATTATAATTGCCAAGCTTTTAACCTATGAATTTGATTGCCGTGACATTCACTTTCATAGTTTACATGGGCAATTACAGTGGTCATTACTTAATTGTGTTTTATGGCCATTACTTCTGGTAATGGTTTCAAATGGCCACATTGAAAAGTTCAAGTGAAAGCTGTAAGAAGAGGTGATTCACGAAATTTGCACTCTGTCATCAAATACGTATCATGTGTGGTGTACAATAGTGTATCTGGCTGTGAACTGTGAATGTTTTAAATTATTTGAAGAATAGTGTGTATTACATGGCACATATATACTTTGTCTGAATACTAGTTCTGTTTGAAAACTTGCCATCCAAATAAGTCTTGAAGTTTATAATCAAGGCATGATGCATCAGGCTGTAAACTGTTAAATAATATCTTGCAAATTATCTTATCATAAATATAATTGTCATAATCCTGGAAATAAACTCAAATTGATTGTCACAATCACATATTGACCAATGTTTTGAACTATCATTTTTAAACTTTGTGTATGAATATTGTGTTTTCTTTGAAATCATTAGTAAGCAAAATGAGTCAAAATAAATGCATATTTAGATCACTTACAAAAATAATTTAGCATTAATAAATGAAACAAATAATTGCATGCCTTATTTAAAGTTTACTGTTTCTTTTTTCTTACTTCTTTCTGGGAACTATTTTGGTGCCAAAACAATAGTGGTGATTTGGTGTATTTAGCTCATGGCCATGGATTCATTCAAATTATCTTCCAATGGCAATTAAAGCAACTACTTGATAAATAATGACTAATTGTTGAAAGCAGTCTATTTTATATATTATACTCAACAAAAAAAGTTAAGGAAATCTCAGAAAACCATGCCACATAAGACCACCAAGGCAAACAATTATTCAATTGTTATTTATTTGTTTAGATACATGTCATTGGTTGAGAAAAAATGTGTCATTTTGTTTGCTAGCACCAATACTTTTGTAATGGCACAGTGCAAACTAACCCAGGGGCCAAAGTCATTTTTCGCAAAAAATGACTACAGAGTACATAAACACATGAAAAACATGTAAGTTTTAAAAACTTGAAATGCAATTCCCTTGAATGTCACATGAAATTAACTTGATAGCCTTAAACATCGAATTCCGAAGATGAGAATGCCTTAAACAGTAACGAGTGTGTCCCCAGTCAGCGGCAAATTAGAACTAGCACCGGCTTTGCATGCTCTGAATACTGGTGATTTGGTGCTGAGGGATCAGCATCAATATCTCCTGCGACACTGCATCGAGAGGCTTTGGGTTTCTTGATTCCATTATTATGCATTGGACCCTCTGTCCAAAAATGTCACAGACATGGTTAAGTTGTAGACATGTCTGATAAGCGAAGTGACCTGTAAATGCGCACAACATTGTTTTGCTGATTCTAGTGAGGTGTGTTCTGGCATTGTCATCCTAGGTCTGGTACTGCCACTGGTTTTTGCACAAAAGGCAGAACAACAGACCTCAACACCTCATCCATTTACACTTGACTGATCAGGTGTCCCTCTATAACTACCAGATCTGTCGTCTCAGGTTTAAAACATCTCCATCTCCCAAGGGACCTGGCGAACGTTAATGTATGAAAACCTATGTTTTCTCCGTAAATTGAATATTTGCGAAAAATGGAGTGAAGACCAGTCAACTTTGACATGGATTTATTAAGTTGTTATGGGCGCTACAGACCCAGATAAAGCGTCATTTTAAAGAAAATGGTTACATTATACTATTGTGAAATTCAAAAGTCTTTGAATGTTTTAGATATTTTGCCATAGCCCCTCAAACACAATTTCCTTAACTTATTTTGTTAAGTTTATTTATGGGCAATATTTTTTTTCCCTTAATGACCATTAAAGTGTTTTGTTCTATTTTCCAACTTTCTTTTAATTGACCTTGCAATAAAATACTGATGACAATGATTTACTGTTTTACTAGCTTTACTAATGATTTTAGTTCCTTTTGTTAATATTTTAGAATTGGCATGAATGTAAATATTGTCTATGATTTCAATAATGATTGGCAATAAATCATTTGTTTTTGTTGTTTCTAATGCCCATGAAATTTAATATTGATGACAACGTTACTTTTCTTAAATTTGATGGTGCCAGCTCTTTGGCCAGTATTTATTAATAGTTTGTATTAATGAATTGAATGGGCATGCATTTAGTGACTTATATGCATTAACTATAACATTTCTATTAATAATGCCCATGACAGAGAATGTTGCTTGCAGTGAGTTTTCATTCTCATTTTTAATGGTACTTTTATTTCAGCTAATAATATGTAATGGGCATTACAATAAATAAATAGCCATGAGTTCAGAGATTTATAGAATTAAAATTTATCTTTTTTATCATATGCCCATTTAAAACATTGATGGCAATGCGTTTATGTAAATGATATATTGATGGGTATGAACCTAATCAACACACATGAGTCCAATGTCCCTTATCTTTGTGACCATAAGTTATCATTTTATTCAGCATATTATGGGCATACATGTTGGTGACATAATAATGGCCATTAAAACATATTATATAAGGGTATTGGCCCATTAATATTTTAATGGACATGAAACTTAGTAGAATACCCATGAATGTTATGTACTTTCCTTTATAAACATTAGTTAACTTTTTTTTTATCGTATAATGGACATTACTTACACATTTTTATCTTTCTAATCGCAATGGAAAAAGATAAAACAAGTCGCATACGTTTACATGTATTTGCAACGTCTTTCACGCGTAAAAACGACGTTACACCGTCTAACGCCGCGAATGACGCCATTTTTAGTAACAAATGACGTCAGCTATCACACATTTTCCAGGCGCTTTCAAAGATGTAAATTATTGTTTGATACATCACACTATTTTAACATTGGCTCTACAGGCGAGGCATGTTAGAATTCTTGTTAGTAAATGTTGAATGATGACACTCATGCACAACGTATATAAAATCGTAAACGGGTGGTCTTATCTAGGACTGCACTGTTTCTGCTAAATGTTTGACTGTCCCAAAACTTGTGTATAAGTTCAGTATTTTTTCCATGTGCAATGATACCTGAACATCTTTCTCTAAATGTTATATAATAAAACAGTTATTGACTAATGAGGCATTGGATATGATGTGCTTTCGACCAGAGAATACAAATATTCACCTCGGCTTCGCCTCGGTCAATATTGGTATTCTCTGGTCGATATCACATCATATCCAATGCCTCATTAGTCAATAATTGTATAATGGCCACATTGATTTTAAAACATGACATGCTATAGACATAGTCTTTTTATTGGATGATCTTTAGGTAATAGCCATGGTTGTAGGTTTTAATTGGTTATGAAGGGATTCAAATAGATACCACTTTTTTATACAAGGATTAATGCCTAAATTTAATGGCTTTAATATAATTAATATTGAATTCAGGGTAGTTTAATGGGATTTTAATTGTGATGTTCTGCAGAAGTGATAACTATGGTTTTCTCTTCAATTGCACTACGGAAGGTCGAGTCTCAGACTCGATGAAGACCCTGACCTAAAACATTGATCAGTGGGTCAGTGTCTGATCTTCGTTATTCTCTGGGCCCACCATGACTCAACTAGAGATTTTCTTTATCTCTGACTTTCTGTGAGTTAAAACCCCTTTTCTTTGTTTCATCACAGTAGTAATATATCAATTTGGCTTGATTATTTCATTGTGATGATATATTGCATAAGTATTTTGACATAGCAGAATCTAGGGCGACGAGATGGCCAGTAAAATTAATTTAAGCCCCCACCTCCAATGGCCATGGCTGCTGTCCTTTAATAAGGCGGTGGTGGTTCTCTTGTTGTTGATACATTGTGTATTGTTGCTCCCGATGTTTGTGGGGTTGTGTGTTTAGTTCTTGTGTTGTGATGCAGTACATTGTGTCATTATTTCTAGTTTGTCAATCATCGCCCTGAGGTAGAGAGAGCTGGTTGGATATCTTGCATTTTGGGACAATCTTGCTTATATGATTAAGACTCATAGAACTGTCATCTGGTTACTACAATCAGAGCGCTTATTAACCCTTAAAGCGCCACCTATAATTTGCGGCAGACAACAATTTCAAATGTTTCCACTTTTTCAAACATAACCAATGAGGCATGCTATTTCATGAGAAGCGTCTGCTGGCAGACGATTCTCATGTAATATCATACCTTATATTTGTCGAAAATGGGAAAAATGTTGCAAAATTTGTCGTCTGCTGCAGTCGTAATTGGCGTTTTAAGGGTTAAAGGATGTAATCATATAACCTACGTAAATGAGCAAGGACATTGTCTTGAATTAAGAGATGGTATTAAAGAAACAAATAGAGAATTTTACATGAGTGCTCATGTTTTATTGAATTTATTAAACGAGTTGGGGAAACAGAGATAAAATGCAAGGCTTGCCGAGCATTTTATCTCTTTTTTTTGCAAGGAATTTAATAAATTCAATAATACAAGAGCACGAATGTTAAAATCTATTTATCATATGTCATTAATATTACTTTGAAGATTCATTTTTGACGTAAAAACCTTATAATGTCATTATGTACACAACGTTGTTATGGACGTTATAACCGTTTCCCAAGAATCTGTGAACCACTAGTGGTTAATCGATTTTATTGCATGGCGTAATTTCATTCCCAGGCGCAACGTCATATTATAATTAATATTTTAGACATGCTTCCCTATAAATCTCTAGTCTTTGGTGCTAGAATTCAATAAGATATTATAATTCATTGCTGATTATCAAGCCCATGAACCTTTTTACAGATTTTATAACTAAACTGATACCTTTAATACTAAAATATATAGAGACACAAAAAGAAAATATTGTTTCACATTTAAACAATACAATTCAATTAATGTTCTGTTTGATGTAAATACTCAAAATTTATTCTCATTGAAGTCATAGAGAATACTAGGTGAGTGTCTTTTGATATCAAGTTTACCAGGCAAGGCTTCGAGAATGCTTGTTGACATCGCTAAAGCTTGCCGAGCGATTCAACATGCGTTCTCCAAGCCCAGCCTGGTAAACTTGATATCAAAAGACGCAAACCTGGTATTCTATTTATCAGCTTGCCAAATTGATTCACTTTTCAAACTAACGATATGACGTAATGATTGAGTTTTTGTCGAGTCAGCGTCATTGGCGGCATCAATCAAAAGTGCAGCTCGTCGTAATGACCTGATAAAGGCACATGCCGTGAGATAGACAACGTTTATCAGGCAACGTGCAACGCTGCAGTCAATATAAATGGTAACTGATAAATCCCCATATACAATGTCTATCATTGTGTTGCCTCTGTGGCAAAATCATCATCATCATCTTCGCTACAAGTATAATCCTTGCACAGTATATAGAGTGCAAGGTGAGTAAAGTCCTGCTCCATCCCACCCCTGGGGAATTTCGCAGACATTTCTATCTTAAAGAACAATCCAAGCTGCGTGGAATAAGAGATAATTTCACTTTGTAAGTTGGTGCTTTAGTCTTTAACAGCTTGTTACATATGTTACTATGATCAAATTAAGACAAAGTAAAATGAAAGTTTGAGCTATAGAAAGAAGTCATAAAACTATCTTATTATTTAATATACTCATATCGTCTACATGCTGTATGCTTTTACTACAAAAGAACGCTTTCTGAACAAAGTACAACTTCCTGTGGTGTTATGTTCGTTACATAAATTAAATTACCCATTGAAAACGCAAAGTCTGACTATTATCATTTAAACTGGTGTATTTTTAAAATCGTGTTTGACTTTGATTTTCTTGCACACTGAATAAGGATATCTGAGATTTTACCCTCCAATAGAAAATCTTATCTTACCCATGCTATTTTACCCAGGCTGTCACGTGAGTGCTTTATACATTGGTTGTATTGAAACTCGCGCACATAGTCGTCAAGTGACGTCATTTTTATGTTTAAGTGACGTCATCATGTGAAATTGCATCTTAGCGTATTCAGGGACTTCTGGAAGCTTATTTTAAAATAGAAAAACAGTGTTGAGCAATAAAAAGAATCCATTATTCGTGTGAGGGTAGGATAGAAACATCCGTCCTTTGGGATCAGTTTGTCATCGCTCGGCAAATCTTGTGATGCCAAACGGTGATCTTCGGGACGGATTTGTCTATCCTAACCTCACAATCATGATAGACCCTTATATTGTTTGCATGCTCAATCGACTAATAAAAAAAAGCTTGCTTTTCTATCTGAAATATATTGTTTTAACTGAGTTATTATATAACCTATCCCAGCAAATTTTGGTATCATCATTTAGGCAAAATATGTGAAAAAAATGCAGCTGGTGGATATTTTACATTTTTAGACTTTCTTGCTCATATATAGTGGAGTCTGAACTAAAGTTGATAGTAAGAGAACTTCTTGTGCACCTGCTCTGAACCTTGGGTGCAACGCGGTATGTGTTACATTTGAACTGCAGATGCGCTGACTGTCGACGCCTTTGTTATTTGCATACTCCAAATTCATCTTTTCATGTGAGGAGGCCTATGTTTACCCTTTAAGGACCGGAAACCCCCAAAACTGATACTTTGGCAAACAGTCTACAATGTTTGCTAAGACAAAAACGATCTTCTGAGAAAGTTATATAACATTTTTTGGAAATTATAGCGTGTGTCCCCTCAATATATAAAATGGACCATCATGGCTTAACTGTATCAAACTTCATGGGAAATTCCATTGATCTTAAAAGGGTTAAACAGGATGACGTAGATGATGTAGATATTCAAATGCGAATCTAATTATAACAAGGTTTGATTTCTTGCAAATTCGTCATACAGAGTCCAATTAATTTCGTCTGGATCAGGAAATATTTGAATAGGTAAAGTATCCGGCTCACAGAGAGAACACCTCTGTAAAGCGTAACAGTACACCTTGAATATATCCACATCCACTGGGCATATCGTCACTTCTAACAGGATGGTTCTGTCATCAAGATTGGACTTGGAAGCCTGAAAAGAAGATCTTACAATAATCATAGGTCAAGATAAGGATCGTTTGTTCACCTAATATGCATTTATCTCCTTACACATCGATTAAAATTTGTGTTTTGGGTTCTCAGATGAACCGTCTCATTGAGACGGTTCTTTTGGGTACACACAACGTATGGCTTGGTTGAGAAATAAGAAAAATAATTTTTCAGTACGCACTCTTATCTGGAGGCCTGTAAATACATGAATGATTAGAATTCTCTCAAACCCCACTTTTATATGGCGGTGGTCGTTAGAAAAAAGATCTTCTAAAGGTCTTTTACGCTTGAGGCGCGCTACATTACTAAACGGCACTCTATATGAGGCCACGTTTTTGAATTGAGGGCTTTACACGAGTGCTCATGTACCATTGAATTTATCTGACGAGTTTAGGAAAGAGAAAAAATGGGAGGCTTAATTTGGCGGCTTGCTACAAATTTAATAAATTCAATAATTCAGGAGCAAAAATGCTAGATTTTGCTCTTCATATCATATTTAAAGTACTTTGAAATCACTTTTTTGGCGTAAAAAGCTGAGATGGGCGCCATTACTCGTACACATCGTTACTAAAAATGTAAACTACTAATGATTTATGGATTATAATGCATGATATTATATCACTTCCGAACATTACAGCTTATAATAAAATTATGCATTGCCTTTTATTTCAACGTACATGAATATATGGCCATATGATTACACATTTTCAAGCAATTAATTGAAGAATTATCTATCACCCACTAAATATTTGCTCACCCTGTACCTATTCAAGCTATTTAAGTGACGTAATCCATGCTCCTTATAAAATTATTGAAGAATAGTTTAAAGTATTATATACCCCGTAATAATTTATTTTATAATATTGAAGCAGCGTCTTGGAGTGATATTACGCTCTATCCATTAAAATTGATACACCACTAGTGGTTATATGTAACAGATTTTGATAACGTTATGAAATGACGCTCATAATAACGACGCGTAAACATCCCAAATACCTAACGTTTCAACGCCAAATATGCGATTTTAAAGTAACTTAAATGTCATATAATATGATAAACAAAATCTAACATTCGTGCTCTCGTATTATTGCATTTATCAAATTTGCTACGAAAAAGTGATAAAATGCTTGGCTTAAAATTGTGTTGATGTCTATTAAGAAACTGATTCTTGGTGCAATGCCAGGCCTCCAGATAAAAGTGCGTAACCATGTTGCGACCTGTGTAAGACCAGTCACGTGGTATAATCGCAAGTAAATCTTAAACGAGAACACGGCAAGACTTAGTCATTGTGAACACCAGTATTAACAAAATGGGTTCCAGAGGTCTTTGAGCATTTTCTTTGTATATGGAGAACTTGGTAGGTGCAGTTTTCAACTTACTCGTTACCGTAAAATTATAAAATACTGGCTAAAACTTTTGCATTGTTCATAAATGAAATATGTTAGGAAAATTTACAACATGTTGTATAATGATTGCATAAACTTCCCCAATAAGATAGCTTGGGTAACGCTACTTCGCGATTTACTTGGTCATCTTGGTTTCGTGGATGTTTGGCTGCAACAAAGCGTTGGCGATAGAGTTTTATTTCTTAACTTGGTTAAACAACGCTTAACAGATCAGTTTTTTTAAAATTGGTATCCAATGCTTAACGATTCAACCTGTGCTCTATTTTACGGGAAGTTTTCATTTTGGTACAAAACTGATTTGGACTGTGTTTCTCTTGGTAAACTCTGATTTGTCCTCTCCAGACTCAGATTATATTCTTATCGTCTCGAAGTTAAAACTGGGAGATGGGCTAGACCAAATGCAATTCCTTGTGAAGAGAGATGCTGTACTTGATGTCATTCATTGGAAGATGAGTTTCATTTTGTTTCAGAATGTTCTAAACATAACGATCTAAGGACCATATATATACCTAGGTATTACAGAAGAAGGCCAAACATGTTTAAGCTGGTTGAACTATTTAAATCCGAAAATAAGAAAACTCAGATAAACTTGTCATTGAACGTATTTAAGGCTTTTAAAGTAAAGGAGCAATTTGTCTTTGGGTAAAAATATCTTTGTATTGAGCTATTTATAATCACTATCCACATTAATAATAATAATAATAATAATTATCATAATAATAATAATAATAATAATAATAATAATAATAATAATAATAATGATAATAATAATAATGATTTTATTATTTTTATTTTTATTATTGTTATTATTCTTTTGCTGTGATACCTTCTCCACTGGTTTTTACATTTACACTTGTATGTATAGTTTCTGTATTTATAAGTCAGTGACAATAATATACAGGCATTGTCGCTTCATTGTAAACCTGAACATATAGATTGAATACCAAGGACCAAGATCAGTCTACACTTATATAGGCTATTTTCGCGCCTTGATATTCGTAAGATAGCTATTGAATATCGCTGTCACTTCATCTGTTATATGTCTTATATGTTTTGTAACAGATGGACCGATAAGCCTAGTGTTTTATAATAAATATCCATGATGAACCTGATCTTGCTGAATAAAGGGTGAGGTTGGCGCCTTGAAACCGGTTTAAGCCATCCAGTAAAATATTTTACCGACCGTCCAAGGCGGTACTTCTTTTGTGATATTTTATGTTCTTTTTCTGTCTTGTGTTTGCTATTCATTTATGCGCGTCTGTTTATGTGTGCCTTGTGATCGGCTGACGTCTAGGCTGTCGTTTGTGGTGTCTAACTGTGAGTTTGTCACTTTCCCATTGGTATCCTGGGTCAGGTGTGGTACTTGATTGTATCAATTCCTGATCTTTGCACCATTACTTACTTTGCAGTTGATGGTAGCAGCAGATATATCTTTGTCTTTAAAGGCTTTTTGTTGTTTTCACAAGTAGACAGGATAAAACTAAACAAATAAAGCGCAAGATGGTCGCACGTTAGTTTTTATTGATCTGCAGTGAACGTACCAGCAAACAGTGATGGAGGGTTGTGAACATGTCCAAAAACCTGAGAATTTTATCATTCGGGGTAGCAGAAACTTAACGTGCTCTACAGCTCAAGTTTATGATGTGGTGTATCATCTTCAAATCTTTCGCCAGAACCAATTGGGCCTCGACGCGAGAAAAACCTGTCTTAGGGGGTTTGCGAACAACACAGGCGCAGACCAGCCTGCAAATCCGCAAAGTCTGATCAGCATCTTTGTTGTTCGCGTTTTGTCAAGTACAATATCTAAGCTTGCTACAAGCGAAATTTCATTTTTCTAGCTAGTCTCTGTGGCTGAGCAGGCTGGTTTAAATCTCACTTTGTCAGAAACACCGAAGACAGGTTTTGTCACGACGAGGCCCAATTTATGCTGTATAATGACAAAGTGTTGTTTGCAAAACCCCATCACATTTAACTGTTTATAATATATGTTCTCAAAACAATTAGTACTCAATTGTGTCCTAAGGAGGGGATAGTGTAGAAACAATTTATGTTATATTCAAAAATGTCATGGACAAGCTTGGGATGGATGAGATGTGTTTATTTTATACAAAATAACATGGGCTTAGAGATTATATGCTTATAGCCAGATTTTCCATACAATTATAAGTTGGCTGATGCCTGTATGTGTTCGTTCACCCGTCTGTCTTGCTTGTTCTTGGATTCTGGTACAGGCATGGCGGGCGAGTGTTAGAACGGATGTCGATGCTAAAGTTATTTCATTGATGCGACATGTGTCTATGAATTGGTGGTTGACCCCCACCCCCTCCAATAATCTGATGAACTGGGAAAAATATAATTCTGAAACTTGTGATAAAACTTGCCAAGTTTTAGAGATAAAACTATAGTGAGTTTAATGTAATATTGTCACAAAATAAGTTGCATTACAAAACGTTTCAGTCTTGTGTTAAGAGTGACTTATAGGGCCATGTGGTCGGGTGTATAGTTAGAAATTATTGTTTTTACTTTTGTTTATACATGTTACACAAGTCACTATAATAAAAGATTACTTACTTACTTACTTACTTACTCACTTTATGCAGCATTGATTTCTAACATGTCTGCATGTGTCTTTTCTGGCTCAATCTTATTTTTGCCATGCTACTCACACAAGTATGTAATGGTTTGCATATATTTACTTGAATGTCAGTGTCAATAGATAAAATGTGTGCAGTGAGCAGGAACTTATATAATCATAAGCTAAATCCAGTGATGTAATGTGATCAGGTCCAAATTGGTAGTCAAATGTTAACTAACCAGTTCATTCAAATATGCTTCATCCTGCTCACAGACACTAAACAAGAATAATTTTTATCACTGGGGTGCCAAATCTGTAGCCATAATAATCATCAGTCCAATCTCAATGGACCAAGCAATAGATAAAAAGCTGCGGCTCAACCAAAAACAAAGGATAGCCTTATGCCATTGCAATCATTATGTTATTAAAGTGGGAAGCAGTGTTATCCACTGTGATTGGTTTGATCACCAAGCATACAGACTGTTATGATATATTTATGTTATAGTAAAATAATTGTGTTGAAAAATACCCTTTTCGTTCAGTGATTTTTATTGCATTTTCTTTTTTTCCTTTTATGTAAATTACTTAAATGCCATGTACAGCCTTGGTGACAAAACCATATTTATAAAACATTTTAATCTAGAAAATGAATACACCTTATTTTGCTTACTATATTGTTATGGTCTTACACCTCTAATAAATTAAAGATAATGCTCTATTTCTTTAAACCCTGTCTAGACCATTATTAAGAAAGACAACGTTTTTGTGACAGCCTGTAGTTCTCTCATGCAATCATCTCACAAAGGTAAACATAGCTATGTGATTTGCTTTAATTGAACTCTTGCTTTTATGTGTATGTATTTGTTTGTGTTCTGGTGCTTTTTAACAACAGCAGAAGTTTGAGTGAAGATTTAGTGAGTAAAACATATTCAACCACACCCCAGTAACTGTGGCTTCTGTCTGTTCAGGGACAGTGATAAGATTGTTGTAAGTTCATTGTTTACTGTTGCTACCATTTATTATGTGTATGGGTCTTGTGGTTTTGTTTGTTTGATTGGTTTGGTTCTTTACGTCCGAGTCAACAGCTATGGTCATGTCAGTACTGTCAGTTCACCTAACCACACTTTCTTTCCTGAGCGGTTATTAACCAGTACTGCGTGAACATACTTGCAACTGACAACAACCCTTCTTGAATCAGCGAAAGGATAGAGAATGGCCATAATAATTATTTCATGATCACTCTCCCCGAAAGTATAGGACCGGGCTAGTATCGAACTCGCGACCCCTTGATCTGCAGTCAGACACATTACCGACTGTGCCACGCGACCAAGTGGGGTCTTGGGGTATGGTTCTTCATGTCTTTTTTAGTTTTTCAATAATCTTGCTAGGGAAGCGAGAGCCGGTGATTTAACCTAATTTTGAGCTGTGAAATGAGATTTCCAACAATGTGGCATTTTGCCAAGTGTAGACTCGTACGAGCCTCTGCAGCCTCCTTTTAACCTTAGAAACTCCAAATGATGTCCAGTCAGTCGCTTAACAAAAATATAATATTCAAGCGACTAGCAAAGGCTCTGATCAGACTGCGCCTATGCGCAGGCTGGTCTGAGCCTTTGCTGGTCGCACATACCACATTGTTGGAAATCTCATGTCACGGCTCATTTTATCATGTTTTATAGGTGTGTCTTTGTGGTCTAATGTCTCTTCCTCAAGAGTGTCATGGTTAGTATGTGATCTTCGATTGTTGTATTTTCTGAACATACACTAAATTTACGCCTTTATTTATACAGTAAAACCTGTGTAAAATGGCCACTCAAAAAAAAAGACAAAACAAAGATCTGAATGGCAAATGGTAGCTTTATTAAGGTCGAAAGTATTGTAATACATTCGACCTGCATAAATCGATAATTGGTCTTGAAAACCAATTATTGGTCCTTTTGAGAGTGGCTGTTTTACATATTTTTTTACTGTACTCAGTCTAAATTTACGACTTTATTTATACTTTACCTTGTAACGTGAGCTTCTAGCAATATCTGGGCCATACTCATCGAACAAATTTAAATGCAGATCTGGTATGGGCACACCTGATGCTTGACATGCTATTTCAAGCTAAAATACAATTAGAACAGATAAAAACACAGCAGCTGAGAAATTTGAGGAAATCCAAATATGTTAAGGAAAAATATAAAAATATCTTTTTCTAGCTTGGAAATGTTCACTGCTGTAGTTCATGTGTAGTTTAACATCAGGAACTCGTTAGTGTTAAAGTAAGACATACATGCATGACCTTTAATATACCTTCATTAACCTTGAAATTTACCAGGTTTTCCTAAAATCGACATAGAGACTGCTTAAACTGTTTTTAAAGTTAGAAAGATGGCAAAGATCAGGAATCGATACAATCAAGTATCACATCTGACCCAGGATACAAATGAGAGGAGATTTTACATAACAAGTAATATAAACAAGAAATGCTCCCTTCAACCTTCAACCACGCGCATTTGGAACAGTCTTCCAGACGATACTTAGAATTCTCCATCCGTTGAATTCTTTAAACATAAACTCAACAACAACATTACCAAATCACAACCTTACTACTTTTCTGGTTCACCATTAGGACCACATACGATTTAACTGCTCACTGAGGTATCATCTTTTCCAGAAAAATATCATTGATAATCCTGTGTGTAAATGCGGTGAGATTGAAAATACTTCACACTTTTTCTTACACTGCAATCTCTATGGACACTTAAGGCAAGCTTTGCTAGATAGAGTCTCGACCTACTGTCAACCAACGGTCAATGCTTTCTTATATGGTAACACTGATCTGACATATGTTGAAAAAACAGAACGCTTTTCAGCAGTGCAATATTATATATTGAAAACAAAACGTCTCTGCTAAAGGTACACATTTGAAAGTTCTTACATTAGTTGCACACACAATTAATCAAAACTAAATAAAAACCTGATATGATACTTATTTGCGCGTACACATACGTCCAATAGTTTTTTTATCCAGAAATCGAACTGTTCTGGATGAATCTACAAAATCTACTAGTCCACCAACAGACAAATGAAATTAAGACTTTACATTCCATTCCCTGTGGAGCCCTTAACAAGTAACTACTATCCCAATCACCAAACAACTATAAAGTGCGACCATTATTCTCTACAAAAATTACAATTACGACATGACAGTATATATTTCTTGGGATACAGATTCAAATAAGTCATTTGACTTTCTTCTGAATCCCATTTGTATAGTGATTGTATTGAAATCGTATTCTGTGTTGCTTTGTATACTTGTCATATATTATACAACTAAAATAAAGTTTAAACCAAGACATGCTATATCATAGATGATAAGACAAGTAAAAGTGATATGCTACAATCTCAGATAAAAGTTCAATTAAGTTCAACAAGGAATGCCACTTCACAGATTACAAATGAGCAATGTAACTTTATAGGGACACAAAAAAGCAACATCGACCAGTCATATTTAAAAGCAAGGAAAATAAGCCAAAGAACATGTACAGTACCTCTAAACAAATTTTGTTTTGTTGTACCTGTAAGTGACCAAGTTGGAATCTTTGTAGCAATTTGGCTGAAACAAGTAAATTAAAATCTGGTGCTTGTCACATGTAACACAGTTACAAAACTAGTCAATAATTATAAGCAGCAAACATTTAACAGTTGTCATCTCAGGCATAGTTGTGGCAATTGATATATGCAAAGTTATTCTAAGATATACATATATATAATTTGGCCAAGTGACTTTCCAACTTGCACGGAATCTAGGGTGAAGATTTGGTGCTGGTGGGATGCATTTGAGCTCCCCTCCTCCCCGGTGGCTTGGGCTGCTGTCTGTTCTAAGGTGGTGGATCTGTTGTTGCTGTTGTTGATTCATTGTTTATTGTTGCTCCCATTTTTATAGGGGTTCTGTGTTTGGTCATTGTTTTGTTATGCAATACTTGGTGTCCTTTCTCGCTGAGGAAGAGAGGGCTGGTTGTTTACTTTAATTATCTTACTGATGTGTTAAATATTTAAAATGACCTGAAAATTCTACCTTGTTACTGCTGTTCCTTATGAGGCCTGAAGCCACCTTGTCAACTCTAGCTTCCTGGTAGATGAATACTTCTGTAGTAACAGTTGCAACATTATTGCCACGCCATGCTCTATAAATAAAAGTAAAGATGGGCGATCGATAAAATGCAAGGCAAAATTATATTCTATGTTTGGCAAAATATTATATATATAAGAACAAGTTTACAAGGAATACCCTAAGTGTACAGATTTTATCTCATTACTTAAAAATAAATTTATTAGTGCAAAATACATTGCAAGTATATATAACCAGTTCGCAAAATTTATGACAAAATGGTCAAAAGTATATAATTATTTTACTAATAATTAGTATGTAGGCTGGGCCCCTGACAAAATATAAACAATACTTGAAATAGAAAAACCTCTTTACCACCGAACACACGGGCCTTCATTATGTTAAGGAACAATTTGTATGTTGTTTCTTCCTTTGAGACTCTGGTTTCAAAGGATCTCCAACGACTATGTCCATACTGTTACTTTATGTTAAAGATATTCGCTGATATGCTATAAATACATATAGCGTTGTACTCCTAGAATTAATTTACCGTTTTCTTGTAATATCCAGTATAGAAATGTTTTGATATTATGTATATCCTTAGTTCTTCTCCTTTTCTTTTTTTTTTCTTCTACTTCTTTCTGCTTACTAGTTAATTCTTAAAAAGCTTATTAATTTATCTTAGAGCAAAGTAATCTTGAAATAGAAGTGTATAGTAGATTTCACGTGAAAATTTGGATTATGTTGTAAATATATAAATACTATATGCTAATAAAGAATTATAAAAAAAATGCAAGGCAAAATAACCACAACCGGGACTCTCTGGTTTAGTATGGCTTACTGATTTAGTATACCCTTCATTGCCAACAGGAACTTTAAAATAGGGATGATTTATTTCTATTGTATTATAAAGTATATAAGTCAACCTTGGAATTTGTTATCTAGGTTTATTGAATTAATTATACATTGAAAAATGCATAAACTGGTCCCTGTAGGAAACCTTGCAATGTCAAATTACACGTGAAGTAAGACTATAAAACACATATGACCTCACCAGCTGGACATGACATTGAGGTAAACAAGTTATATTCTGTTTTTATGGAGTTACTATTTAAGAATAATTGAGCCGTGACATGTTATTTCCAACAATGTGGAATTTGACAAGTGTATACTCAGACGAGCCTGTGCAGCCTCTTGTTAATCTTAGAAACTCCAAAGTTTGTTCTGCCAGTAGCTTAACAGTCATAGAATATTCAAGCCACTAGCAAAGGCTATGATCAGTCGGAGGCTGGTCTGAGCCTTTGCTGGTCGCACATACCACGTTGTTGGAAATCTCATGTCATGGCTAAAGTTATATTCCGTTTTTTATGGAGTTACTATTTAAGAATATGTGTATGATCCCTAGCCATTCACCTGTAACCAAATTTACATGATGGACCGAAATCTTAGATCTGCCGTGCAAACTGTCTCAGATGGGTAAATGTGTGTTGTAGGTTTTAGTTTTTGTGATTCAAATTATATTATTTTGCATATGATTTCAAAAAGAAATATACACTTTATTCAGTGCTATGCAGTCTTTCAAAACAGTACCTTTTATGAATGAAATATTGTTTGTTTTCATTAAAGCTGCATACTCTGTAACTATGAACATTTTTTCGAAAATTTTATTTTCTTTTTAAATCATTTGTAAAAGTAGAATTAAGCTATGTTTTCACAATAAAAATGTTCAGTACAGCTAAAAACTGCATGGAAAAGTGAATTATCTCATCAAATAGGTGTGTTTTCTCTTGTTGGTAATTATTTGCGTCCCTCCAATAATTCTAGACCGTTGAATTTTAACACAAATGCAGTTGTTTTGATAGTGATACCTTGTTAAGATTTACGAAAATGGTAAAATGTTTACCTGAATTTGAGTATTTTTACTGTGTTCTTGAAAAATAAAAACATTATTTTTAAAATTAGAAGATCAAAAGTTACAGACTATGCAGCTTTAAAGATGAGTTAAAAGAATCTAATTTCCACAAACTATGTAAAATCTTAGGGGGTAGGGCATTAAGTATTAGCCATAATACTTTACAATTGCATCAAAATGCCCAACCTATTTCATGTTATATGGCTGTTTTAATATTCCACCTATAGACGCAAAGATTGTCTAGGTTTCTGCTAGGAAAATGGAGTGGCAAGAGCATATGTCATTGGTACTTGGCCAAAAATTAATATCTGATATTTGTTAGTACCTTATTGATAAAGCTCCAGAAAACCTTGATCGCGACACTTTACTTTTTGGGAATATGTCTTGATCTTAAATTTCTATCCCAATAGGAAAATCGCATTGGCCCTCTGGCTCCCAGACTAATATTGTATAGCAACTCCAAGTGAACTTTTCGCTGGTGGGATAAGAGTGACAAGCTCTTATAATTGGGCCTTCCTGGTTTCTAATCAGGTCAAACCAAACCAGCCTGCTCAGCTACTGAGATTAGACAGAAAACTGAAATTTTGCTTTTATCAAGTATAGATATGATATTTTACAATAATCAAATAAAAAAGGCGCTCATCAAAATGCACGAATGTGCAGGCTGGTATGTGTCTTTGTTGTTCGCAACCATTCACGTCGAGGCCCTTAATATACTTACTGGATTTGCACATGAAGAAATTTAAAAAACTATTTTATTAACCTACCTGCATGTATATTTTCCTTCAACATTGGAGCTATTTGCTTCTATTGTATAAGCCTTCATGGTTGTAAATTCATCCATATCAATACTCACATCTTCTGGCAATTCTTCTGATAGCATATTCTTTACATCGTGTTTCTCTAGCGTGATATATGGCCTTGGGTTACCCATTGCTCCACATATGATAGATTGAAAAGGCGGGTAAAGCACTGTCCTCGTGTGAATTTGGAACAACCCAATAGAACCCGGTGCTACGACAGTCTGTTTATCAAGAGAGGAAATTGGAAATTGTTTTCCAAACTGCAAGTGAGAGTAAAGTCCGGGAGAGTCTGGGGGTATCTTCAACAATACTGAAAGCATACCTCCATACTGAGAATATATTTTATCGATGTCTACTACAGTCCGCTTTTCGGAACCACTAATATCATTACTAGTCACATTCATATGGCTGAAGCTGGATAATTCGAACATCTCTGGAGGGCTTGATGACATGTTAAGACCAGATAGGTAGCATTCAACTTCACTTATTAGACTAACATTCCCCTTTATAGCAAAGATGGCCTTAACGTTTTTTGTAGATTCATTTCTTGCATACTCATGAAGATCTAATTGTAGATTTGATGATGGAATAGTTTGATGACCGGAACTATGAACTGCTGAAAGATTCACTGACATAACAAATAGGTCCTTTGTGTCATACACTCGGAAGAACAGCATGTGTGATCTCAAGAGCTCTGGTACAATCGTAACGCCAGCCATATAGGTATGATTGTCTTCCTTGTAAAAGCTCCAGCCAGCTGAAATATTTTGAAAACATTAATGAGCCGCGACATGAGTAAACCAACAATGTGTGCATCACTTGCGCATGCTTCTATCCTTAACACGTCATTAATATTAGGCAATTATTTGCAGCAGACGACTTCAGCAGACGACATTTTAGCGCATAAGGTCGAGACTAGATATATTTTATATTTCTACCTTTAAAAATGTATATACGAGGGACGTTTTTTTATGTTCGTAGAGAGGTAGATTTAATGAAAACGGCGAAAGTAAATGTATACATCATGCATATATTTGGAAAGATTGACTTTTTATCTATACATGCAACCTAAATTTATTTCAAAATGCATTATTTTAATGTCTTCTAAGAGGCAAAGACATACCTATATATCACACACTGCAAATATGGTAGAAATTTGACATTTATGGACTTAGTCTCTGACAGAACGTTAGTAACAATTGCATGAAAATGTGTCCATAGCCATACACAGCTTCCGAAATTTGGCTGCAGATCAAGGACACCACGTGCTACAATATTAAATAAACCTTATAGCAAATACGCAGCAACTATTGGATATGGAAGATTTGTTTGGAACCTCAACAAATTGAACAGTAGGCATATAAACTTTTATTGTAAAAAGTTGACACAAGTGGAAGTTGGATACGGGCTTTTGAATGTAGCTTAATATGTTAGCTGTAAAGTAGTATTATATCTTTTCTTGTTTATATGGTAGATGGAAATGTTATGGTAACTTTCATGCCAAAACAAAGTTAATGCTTTTGTTTTATTAGAAATTAACTGCAAAATAAATAGCATAGGGGTGCTAAAATCCTTTATTTTGTACATAAATGACGTCATGGAGCGTTACTATATTTAGAAAATACATTAAGACTGTTTTTGTGCCTCTAAACAGGTGTTGAAACTACTGCAGTAAGAAAATTATGCAGATTCGATTGTTATTGTGTTTTCTACGCGGGGTTGATTTACCCCACCCACTATTTATAACATGGGGTATGCCAGTACCGGAAGTTGCCAGTTACACACTTAAATCGATACATCAATATAACTGCTGACGAATGATTGAGTATATCATGTGCTATGCAAAATCTGAAGAAATTTTAAAATTTGTTCATAATCGTAATTTTAACTGATATAATAACTAGCACTTGACTTTGATTATTTTGGTAAATTGATGGGTGTTTTAAACTTGTTATAGAAGAGCAAACAACATGCTTATAGTTTTGCTGCACTTGTCTACGATTAGCGTTTGAATAATTAATTTTGATGGTGCAAAAGAAAAAATCGCTTGAAAAGTGCTTATATCACCATAGCGAATGGAACTTAACAGCGTCTAATTTCCTAATGGCTGCCTGGTTAAAATGGCATGGATCTCGACCAGTGTCATTTTCTATGCCTATTCAAAGCTATATATCTTGACCGAACTAAGCGCTAATGATGTAAAATTTACATCAGTTGATAGACAAAAGCTAGACCTTTCAAAATATATATACTTATGGTACCGTATATTCTATATTTGTAGAGATACAGCCCGATTCTACGAACATAAAAAATGACCCTCGTAATAGCTAGTTTTCAATAATGTAGTTTATATATGATGTTTTAAGCTAACATTTGTTTCGTAGTTTTCCAATTGAATATAGAAATGTTTACTTTTTAGTTTCCATAGAAATGAAAAGACGAGAATGCCATGGCAACCATGCCTTTATCAATGTGTAACCATGAAGGAGAGAAAACAAACAGTCACACAGGTGAGATGCATACTTATTGATTTTCCGTTTCTTTTGAAATGTACTCACAAACAATGCATATGTTTAGCAGTAACCTTTATATTTGCTTTAAAGGTGGTACCGGACTCATTAGCATAGTCCAAAAAGTTACCATATTTTGATATGTTACAAAATAGCTAAAAACTCATCTATTTTGACAAAAAATAACAGGACCTTACCGTGCTTTTTTAAAAAGTTATTAAACTTTAAAAATCATAAAATATGAGTTTTTCAAAATATCAAATTCTCACATTTTTAAAAAATTGAAAGTGAGAAATGCCATATTCTTTCCTGGGAATACACTACATGCTATTGGCTTATAAAAGAACACAAAAACACAGCTAAAAATGGCTCGTAGCTTATTTTTAAGCTAAAATCTATTTTGTAAAAAAAACATTAAGGCCAAAAATCGTTTAAATCTAGAATAAAAAATGTCACACAATGTAACTATAGAAACAAAAAACTTAGTATTGTAAAGGAAATTTTGCATAGAAACTTATAATTAATTAAAAAGCATATGTCACCATGCTCGTTTTTCTTTTTTGTGCTATTTTCTTTTCTTACCTCTGAAATAAAAACAGGCATGGAGTGCCATACCTTCTCTATTGTTTAATTTAGGTCCGTGTGCGTAGACAGTGTATTTATTGTTTGAGTTGATGTTGTTTAATTTAGGTCCATGTGCAAAAAGCCTATTATTTGTCTATTCCTCATTTGGCACGTTCTAGGACCCCATAAGACCTTTATAAGTGCGTGCGCGCGCGAGCGCATGTGTGTGTGCCAAAATGAGGGTGAGTGTATGAGAGAGAGAGAGAGAGAGAGAGAGAGAGAGAGAGAGAGAGAGAGAGAGAAGGGAGGGGCAATTCACGTGTTGTTGATTCATAGCATTTTTGTTGCTGCTTTTATCCTTTTCTTTTTTTCTTTACTTTACGTACAGTATACGTATTCTGGATTCGTTACAAATTTGACGTCATCAGCAGTAACGCGTCTAGAAGTGTCGTCAGGTTTGATCTGGTAAAATGTTCTATTTCGAAAACGTCGTTGCAAGTTTTTAGTCGAAAAAATGACCTTATGCAATAATGGTTTTCTGATACACTAAAATCTGCTAGACCCCTCAGGGTCATAACCCTCGCCTTTTCAGGTTTGGGTTTCAACATCATCATGGTGCTCTAGCAGGTGGTAATGCATAGAAAATCACGTTTGATCACAATATTGAAGTTATTTAACGAGCTGTAAAAAGAGATGAAATGCGAGGCTTGCCAAGAATTTTGTCACTTTTTCGTGACAAGCTTAATAAATTTAATAATGAAGGAGCACAACTGTTAGGTTCTATTAATTGTATGACCCTAAAACTACTTTTAAATCGCGTTTAGAAATTGCGTGGAACTACGCTTTGATGTTGCCATATAATTATATGAGAAACCATTACGGGCGTCATTACATAGCGTTACCAAAATTTGTAAACCACTAGTGGTACATGTTGTTATATCACTCAAATGATAAACACAAACGAACAAACAAATAAGTAAACAAACAAACAAGCAATAGGGCTCAAACCAGGTACTACTTGGTCTCAAGTTGAACATTCTACCACTATGACAATGGGTAAAGAAGGGATGGTACACAAGTTTAGTTCTTTTCATAAATGCAATTAGTTAATGCTAAGACAAGCATGCATATGTGAACGGCCAAATTAGATTATTCACTGCTCGCATATATATACAAAATAAGCCTCAGTCAAAACACTCCCCACCGGATAGCTAAAAATAGCGCAAAGGCACGCCCCAGCATATGGCGAGCGCTCTCACAGTGTCCAATATGTTGCTTTTGGGTTTCATTCAAGCTAAAAAAGGGAGCCCTGCCACCAACGACGTCATATTTATAAAAATAATGGACTTAAGAAGCACAAAGGCTCAGTTCGTAGAGTGTTAAACTAGGGATCGAAGGATTACTAATTTGTGAATCACCAGAGTCATAGTGTTGTGTCATGGGGCAAGACACTTTATCAGGGGTAAAACTGGACCAGACGGTCAAAATATATTTCGTCATACAGATGTGTTGATAAATGATTTTTTTTTGTGGACGCCAATACTTGTACGTTTTACGACAATAAATAAAGATAACTCTTACTTTTTTAGAAACACTCGGTTATCTTTTGACATGGTCCTGTACCACCTTAAATACTAAACAAAGATTTTAAACTTTAGAACTTATAATGGTACAGAATCGTTACAAACAATTCTACACGTCTCATCCAACCATTTTCATATTAATTGACAATTTGAAGAAAGTCCAAGACCAACATATGTGAAACTCCGAAGCCTTGACTATCAGACTCCAAAGAAGAGGGTCGAGAAAGAACAAACTTAATTAATGTACAATAAATTTCAAAACAAAGAAATCTCTAGGTTGGACTTTATTAAAATGGTTGGTTACAGATTCAGCGCTAAAACTTTTAAACCTACTGTAACTGCTTTCAACTACCTTAATAACTCCCAGTTAGTTTTTACTGAGGCATAATAGCATATATGATAAAAGTATAGGAATAATCCTGAAAACTTTCACCCATGTGAGGACGACAAACAAAAGAACTGTAAATTCAGAAATTTTCGCAAGAATTTTAACTAGACATATTTGCCACGTTATATATTCGCGAATGGCGCCTAATTTTACCTACATCAGTGAACTTTCCCATTCGCAAAAATAAAACCCTTGCAAAAAAAATTTTTTTACAGTACCCGTTCTATACATCTGTCCAGTTTCCTTAAGAAAAAGCCATTCTACTGTTGGTTTCCGCTCTGATGTGAATGCGATTGTAATGTTTGATCTACCGGATGAGTCCAGGACCTTTGCATCAATAAAAAGAGGCTGGATGTGGAAGGCAGAGGCAGCTATTTTTGGTGGTAGTGTAGGTTTCATCTGAAATAGTTGAACGATGATATAAGTAGGGACATCCGAGCCAGCACACAATATATGGCCACCATCGGCCCACAGCGAAACGCCATTGAAATGGCGTTTCGCTGGTGGGCCGATAGTGGTCCGTTTTATGTGCTGACTGGGATGGGATAAATGTGAGCCAAGTCATGGAATTTGCGGATATCATTGTATGGTGTGTTCGTCTGTATGGGAATAATTCGCCAGTGGATAAACGCCCATACAGAAGTACCGACATAACTTGCTTATTGTGCACTTTGTGCATTGTGAGGTATTTGATGTTACACATTGGGACACCAGTAAAAGGTGCAATAAGAATACATGATGCGATTTTAATGAGTTGTAACGATTTTTAACTATCATTTATTACTTTTAATGTGATGTAAAAATGCGGAATTTTGACTAAATGAAGTAAAAAGTGCGTTAACCCTTAAAGCGCCAATCACGGCTGTAGCAGACGACAAATTTTGCGGCATCTTTCCCAATTTTCGAAAAGAATAAGGTATGATGTTTCATGATAATTGTCTGCCAGCACACGATTCTCGTGAAATAGCATTCCTTATTTGTTATTTTTGAAAAAGCGGCAAAATTTGAAATTTCCGTCTGCTGCAAATTATAGGTGGCGCTTTAAGGGTTGATATCCATGTTATCAACAGCTACATTCTAAAGTTCAATACAAGAGAAATGTAGCCAATTTCGACCATAATTCAGAAAAAAGGCTTAATGAAAGTGCCAGCCTGAATGTTTTATAGAAAATTGTCGCAACATGGAATACTCTTTTGTACATGCATACTATGTTTTATGCTTTTGTGGGAAACATACAAACCATAAACACTACATCAGAGAATGACTATAGCAATATCAAATATAACGTTTTAACTTTTATCACTGCTATGGAGAAATGTCGGCCTTAAATTGGCTTGGTAAGAAAGCAAGTTTAAATTTGCTTCAAAAGGGCTGGCAGCTCAGCTGTCACCTCTTTTGGTGTTATCTTATCATTAATATTAAACCGTGTGAGTAGTAATGGATGACACTCTGGACCCAAATTTTTTTAAGCCTGAAAAGAACTTAGAATTTTTCAGGCTAAAAATTTTGGGTCCAGAGATGTCTATCCTTGTAGGCTTGAGGGACTAGCTGTGAATAACTTAGTTTATTTTAGGGGAAATTCTGGTTGGGTCTATAATTGTGATAGTTTCCTGGGCTTTTGGGGAATAACTTAGTTTAATTTTGAGCTCTCTTCTGGTTGGGTCTATGATTATGATAACTTCCTGGGCTATCTGGGAATAACTTAGTTTATTTGAGGTCTATTCTGGTTGGTCTATGGTTTTGATAGTTTTCTGGTCATATCCACTGGTTGGGTTGTGATTATAATAGTTTCCTGGGCTGTTGGGGAAATAACTTAGTTATTTTAAGGGGAATAAAGATTCTGCTGTGGTGATATATAAAATAACTTAGTTAATTTCAGCTTTGAAAATAACTTAGTCATTTTAGGGGGTATAGTATGTGGTGATATATGGTGTGTGTAATAGTCAAGGCTACTAAGTTCTATGCGTCTTTAGAGTCTCTTGGTCAATCAAGACCTCATCTCCTAGAGGCATCACTCTGTATCGTTAACTAGTGTATAGCTAGTCGTCTTAAGCTTACTACTACTGATTTTTTAATGAAAAGAACAACAAAGATTGGTGAACATTTCTATAACTTTATTGCCCCGCTAACTATAACTGAATACATTGACAGAGTATAAGGGCCGTCCCTCTGTTCATTGTTTACAATAATTTCCCTTAACATATTTACATCATATTATACATAGGATACTTCTTTGAAAGGTGATGTGAATAATTAGGACATTTACAAGTCTGTATTCTGTGTTTGAATAAAAAGTCAGGAGGAGCCATGCGTCTCATTCCATTCTGGGATAGGATGACTCTGGCATAGTTATAGATGAACCACATCTCGATATCTCTGTCATTCCGGTATAAATCTTCTCCAGTTCCATATAGTTCTTGATGAATGGCTGTGTTTAGATCTAATCTTTTGTTGAGCTGGTGAATGATGTAGATACACCAAATTCCACATACTTTGCTCCATGGACTCTGTAAACATACTTTGTTATGGATCCATCTTGAAGAGTTTCTTTCAATAAATGGTAGAACATATTGCTCTTCTGGTGGTCTTCCATATGAATCGAAGTAGATAACTTGATCTCTTCTGAAGTAGATAGCCACCCAATGTTCTCCTGGATCTGTGGATATATCTGTATTCACAATGTAAGCCTTCATATCGAGTGGTTTCTTCTCTGGTAGTAAATCCTTGGCACATACTTCTCCTTTCACAGGTATATTGTTTATGACTTTGATAAGTTCAACAGTGTTCATTTTTATTCTGTTTCTGGGCTCTTCTCGTTTTCTTCAGTTTCCTTTTCTTCATAGGATTCTATGAGTTTCTTGGCCCAGTACGTCTTCCACTGTTCTGTTAAGTCACTTTGATTTTTCTTGAAGTACTGCCAGTTTTTATAGGCTTCTTGATTTTCTTCTGGCGTCAGGTGATTGATCCCTGTTGTAAAGTCCATAGGGTGTCGCCAATTGTCGCCATACAGATAGTTCCAGATTCTATTGTCAAAGTCTTCCATCACATCATAGATGTTTAGGCCCTCTAAGGCTGGATCATGACATCCATAATCTTCCATCAATTCTCTTGGAGAAGTCCATAGACAGATATCGTGGTATTTCTGACTTGGGTGGTTCATTTTGCATCCATGACATTCATGCTTCGCACAGTCTCCAACTGCCATCTTTAGACAAGTCAATATGGCTTGTTTTAGAAGAGTTTTCATAAGACAATTGATGTTCTCATTGTCTTCTACTTCTTTCTGTAAGGTACTCTTCTCATCTGATGGCTGGACTGTTGCACTGTATGCATCTGTTTGGTACATCAAGTCCAGTTCAATGAAGTAACCTGCATTCATCTTTAGTAATCTGTGGTAACTTCTCTAAGTCTGTTGATTTCTATCAGGTTGTCAAACTCTGCATACACAAGCACGTTGATCATCTTGGCAAGTGATGTTGCAAACTGAATCTCCAATCTGAGGTTCCCAGTTTTTATAGGGTGCAAATGAGACTGATCGGCTGCTTGATCTGGTGTCAAATCATATCCCCAAAAGCAGTAACCTCCTTTGTAATCTTCATAATCAATGTTGCAATTTTGGACCTGATTCTGACTTGCTAATGCTTGGTAAACTGATAGAAAAGATCTGAGATACTGATCATTTTCAAATCTAGGTTCAAATGGTTTTCCATAGACACTATGTCCATCACAAGTGACATCCATTTTACTTAGATTAAAATGTTGGAAAAAGAAAGGATTAGTATCCAAATTCCCATTAAATGCCTCATTTGTTACTAAACCAATAAAAACTCGTTTTGGAAGTTGACCTGTGAGAAGATGATCTTCAATTTTAGATCTTGTGCCACTACTGATTGTAAAAGTTTTGACTTCAACTCTTCTGATTGGAAATTTAGCATTATGATGAGCAATAGTTTGATTCAGTTCATTACTTATGGCAGGTAGAAGCTGTACATTTCGTACTCTCAAGATAGCGGTATCAATTTTGATTTTTGCAGGATAATCATCACTCATCAAACAAAACTGAGGAGATGATCGATTAAGTCTAAGTTTGAATTCTAAGCCATCAGGTAAATATTTCTCTTGCATAGCAAGATCCAAATGTAATTTACCCTGAAGTTCCTCAGATTTGATTTTTGCTACGCGTTTGCCACGATCAGTGATACATTTATTTGTAACATCTTCAAAAGCTCCAGCTTCATCCTCAGACCAAAATTCTGCTGCCTTCAGTTGATTATCTTTGACATCAGAACCATAAGAAAATAAATTTTCAAGGTATGCTCTGTATGGATACGTGTCTGAATTATTTGTGATCAATTTATTGTTGATATACAAATCGATGCCACTGAACATACTATGAAAAAAGTTATTAATTGGAAATACTTTTGCATCCGTGTCAAGATCTTCACCGGTTTGCTTTAAGATTCTGAATTTGATATACAGATAGGCTTGAGACAAATCAGTGTAAAACTCGGTGTGAGGTGGAATTAGAAATTCAATGGGTGCATGATGACTATCGAGAGAAGCGATGGGATGATAATCATTCCACTGAGTGCCTTGCATGGTAGTCATGGTGGGTGGAATGGATTCCATATCCAATTCCGTTTTTGTGCAATCGCAAGAACCTTGTTGCATCATTTTTCGTCAAATATATCTTTTTCAAATGCCAGACGTTTAATAGGATTAAACTTTTTTGCTCTGCTTTTATAACCCCTCTTAACAGTTCGGTGTCTAGATTGAGATTGAGGCTTTTTGCGTTTTTGAGTTGAATTTATAGCCAACTGATTAATAGTAGACTGACCAAAAGATTTCAAAGCTGTTTTTCCTCTTTGTTTTAAAACTTTTTTTACATTTTCACCACCTACAATGTCTTTTAGAGCTTGAACCCCTTGATCTTTAGCTACTTTTTTCACACTTTTTAAACTTGCTTTTGCGACAGAATTTAAAATTGGAATCACTGTTCTCAATGCAGCTTTAAAAATGGATCCTAAACCATTGCCATATTGTCTTGAAACGCCTCTGTACACGGGAAAGTCTCCTTTCCCAGATTGAAGAGACATAATGCTTCTGGATTGTTTCAACATTATTCTTTCTGTCGAAAATGTAGTTTCACTAACGTTTTCCCAGAGATAAATGGCACATTTTCACCTGTATCACCTTTTATACTAATGTGCACCTGATCTATAAAAGATTTTGCCACTGGTACATAGTGTACATTGACAAATTCTTGATGTAAATGATTGTTTTCTCTTTTACTTTCAAATGGCAACACTATCAAAATAGGTGCAGTAACATCACCAATAAATGTATAGCATGCTAAATCAGAGTAAATGTAAAGTTGATGAATTTTTGTATTCAAATCCACACCATATCTGAAAATGTATTTTTCATTTGATACTGGTTTATCAAAATAATTTCTATCTACACCTAATGTTTCTGCAATTGCCTTTGGAAAAATAATTTTGACTTTCGTAGGATCTTGAACATCAAGTTTGACTCGAGCACTGTTTTCACCATAAGAAATTGAAATGGTAGCATTGCTATTTTTCAGTGTCAGTCCATATCGAAAATTGATACTTTTTTGAATTTCTTCAACTAAATGGCGTGGAGAAGCATAATAACCATTTTGGATATAAATTTTTTGGTCTATATAAAATCCATAGGTTGTACAATTATCTATCTCCTCACACATTTTTCTATCAGAAAATCTTAAAATCACATAATTGTTTTCCTTAGTGATATTATCTACTTCAGTTGGAGTTATGACTTCTACCAAACCTACTTCCCAATTATCTTTTTCAATTTGTATGGAATGATCTAATTTCACTTTAAAGTCACATTGTGTATTTTTTGAAAATGTACTGAGTGAACTATCACTCAAGAGTGTCAAATAAAAGTAGTTATTCATGGTTTGAGTTTGGGCAAATCTGTTTCGTCAGCAGAAATTGGATTAGTTTGTTTTCTAAATTTTAAACCTGGGGATGGTAGTATGTAACCGATAGAACTACTGAGTAAAATTAACCACAATTCTTTATCTGGACTTCTCAGACTGATTTGAACTAATGATGTGACAATGATCATGTATACAACAATGATCTGAGCAAAAAAAGTGAAACGATTTTTTACAATTCGATCACGACCATTCTGCAGATTGTACTGAAGCAGTGTCACCACGTACAAATGATCCTCTTAGATCCATTTTCATGCTTTTATACAAGATCAGATTCTAAAATCCAACTGTCAAATTTTGAAGGATAACCTTTCAAGTGAACTTTAATTTCTTTCACCCTCTTTTTTCCTACTTTACGTTTTCTGTGATCTAAAACAGAATCAATTTCGTAAATTTGATTTTTCTCTACACGTTGTAACTCGTGTGAATAGAAAGTGCCTTTGACTAATTCACCCTCAAGATCTTTTATTTTATAGGTGATAGGAGTCTGAGTTTTGACCACTGCTAAAATTTGAAATAATTCTTGTGTCCAGTTTGGTAAATAACCTTTATCAAATGTACGTTTTGTTTTATTGATGCGTACAAAATCATTCACTTTGAATTTTGGTTTGACTTTTTTAGAATTCGATTTTCCATACAAGTTTTCTGACACCTGTGGTTCATTTTTAAGAGTCACAGACACAGGTGCACATTTAATACTTCGATGATAAGCGTGATTGTAACCATGTACTAATTTGGGAAGAATGTCTACATATCGCAAAGTGCGATGATGAGTAAAATATTTCCACATGCGAGTTTTCAAAGTTCTTTGAAAACGTTCCACAATACTGGCTTTGGTTTCAGGATTTTCAGTAGTGAAGAAATGAATCTTTTTAGTTTTCAAGAAATTTTGAAATTCTTTATTTTTGAATTCAGTTCCTTTATCTGTTTGCAAACTTTTTGGACATCGTCCACTTTTTAAAACAGATTTGAAAGCAATCACTAAAGTTTTCCCAGTTTTATCTTTAATAGGTACCACCCATGCATATTTTGAAAAGACATCTATGATGCAAAGTAAATATCTATGTTTGTCATTGAACTTTGATAATTTTGATAAGTCTGCCAAATCTGCTTGCCATTGAGTATCAATTCCAGCCACTACCGTTTTGCGTCGCAAAAACTTTTTATGAATAGGTTTATGTAAAGTATAAGTTTGTTGTTTTCTTAACCAGTCTCTAATATCTTGAAGTTTTACTTTTTTGGATGATTGTTTAGCAAGTCTGTACAAAGCTTGTTCACCTGCATACGCAGCAGGACTTTTAGGATTGTAATACAACTGTTCAAGCTTCATTGTAACTGACCCATGGAGAAGAAAATTCTTCTTTTATACGTTTTTTAGTGGCAGATAAAAGTGCCGGAGAGGAAAAATGGTCTTTGATACGTTTTCTGACACTCAAACTCTTTGCAGACCTGACAGAAACAGGAATACGACTTGCTGTTTTTTCTGATGGTGCGTTTTTGTTTTGGAGTGATATAATCCGTTTCAGGAGTTTCTAGAGCACGATGCATCCAGTCCCACCTTTCCCTATTTCCAATGACATCTTGGGGAATATTCATGTCTCTTAAAACTTCTGCAAAAGCTTGCCAACCTGTAGGTTCACTGCCTTTACGATGTCTAATGACATCATTGACCAAATCAATAATATTGGACCCTGGGATAGATTTGCCAAAAAGTTTAACTGTACCATCATCTTCCCAGGACACATTTGGGTTAGTTTTTAGAAGTGAAACTAAAAGCTGAGCTTTACGTTTCATGGTGGAGGGTACACTATCTATGACCAATTGATTCATTTTGGAAGAACTAGGGTCAGATTGGGGAAAAAGAGATGTTTCTTTTAAAGCTTTTTGATGAGCCGTTTTAAATTTGTGCAAGGTCTGGCCATATAATTGAGATTTTTTCAGCTTCAGACAAATCTTTATTGGCCATGACAGAAGATAAGTCTCTTTGAAGACTGGCTGTGGCAGATACATTAGGATCAGGAGGCAGTCTTGGTTTTTGAATTTGTTCCTCTTTCCATCGTTTCATGTCTTCCCAAAGTTTAAATGGCACAATAGCCATTTTACGACCATCCATATTTTTATTTTTTGATAATTTCACCCAAGACAGAACTTATGATAGGAGCAATTAATGGTTTTAATAATAATCCTAACAAAGCTCCACCTTTCTGATTAATAATTTTCTTTTTTGTGTCAAGTGGAACTTGCTTAGAACTCAGTAAACGTATATGTTGCTTTCTAGCTCGTAACTGATTCTTTCGAGCATTTGTCAGACGTACATTGCCTTTTATAAGATTGATGCAACATTCCCATACACAATCAATGACTTCTTTAGGTGATTCTTGAATCATTTTCTTACGACATTTATTGGATAAATGAGTCAATCCTTCTAAAAATGTACCATAAGTTTTAATCAAAGATTTTTTTCTCATTTTATTTTGCAATTTTCTACGACGTGTTGTTGTTACAGCCATGTTTATGAGTGTGTCTATAATTTAAATGTACAGTCCTTTTATAGTTTTTCTTAAAAATGAAGTCGTCGACGTTCAGAATGAGGTGGTGATGGATATTTGTTTGGATTTAACATATGCATGGTAGCACCAAATCCATGTCTTTTTAACAAATCTTGCGCTCTCAAAGGAGTAAATCTTGCTAAATTAATAGAAGAGCGTCTTGCATTCGTGTTTGGAGAATCAAGACCTAAATTTTGCCATGAGGCAGGACTTTTACTTTTACGTTTTGTTACAAAACGATCATCAACATTTCTTTTTGTCTATTTTCTAGGTTTTTTCATTGATTTTTTCTTAGGTTTAGATTTAGTTTTCTTGTTAAATTTTCTCATCAATTTATTTCCATCCCATCGAATCAGACTTCGAATGATCACACCACCAAAGAATCCACCACCTCCAGGTTTTAAAATGATACTACGTTTGACTTCAGGATCAACAATTGCGCTTGCTAATTTTCTTACATCATCCTGATGTCTATCCATAAATTTTTGAGTTTGTTTAGGTATTTCATCTTACCCTGAACAATTTTTCGAGCTGCCAAAGAAAACCATTTGATCATTTCGATTAAACCTGCATTTAAGAGTGATTTTCTTTTATGACTATCATGTTCTCTGCTTAAATTATACAGAGCACGTATCAGATTAGCTGATGTTCGTTGAGCCATTTTGACACAAATGATAGATTTAAACTCAAACACACCTTTTTATACTCCTGGAAAATAGACAACAGGTCCTTGTTGATCTGATTTTGTAAACCAGTTTTGAAAAATATGTGTTCTGAATCTAAGATAATCAGGTGTATTTGGTTTCAAATCGACCATTAAGTATCCATGAGGTATAGATGTGGCATCATTAAATGCATGAATCATATGTGGAGCTTGAAGTTGATTTGCTAATACTTTAATTTGCATCTTATCTCTTTGGCTTTGAAATAAAACTAAATAATGAGCATTCAAACTGATGGTGCGAGAAGATTTACATTGTTGAAATAAATTTTGAGTGATGTACACCACACTTGCGTTTCTATGATGTCCTTTTCTAGTAAACCATAACTTATTTTTTTCTTCATCTTTATCTCCTAACATGTCATCAAAAATCACCAAGTGAGTTTCACTGGGATCAGTGACAATTTCATCTTCATCATCGGGAATACCTTGAATAAATTTGATGTTTGACCCCTCACGTTCTTGTAAGATATTATAAGATTTTTGCCATTCCTTGTAACACCAAACAATACGTTTGGGTAAAATATCAAATAAATCTTCTTTAAACTCAATCATTTTTTTAACAAATTCAGTTTTACCCGATCCACTTGGACCAGAAATAGAAATATTGGAAGGACGTTTAAAAAACAAACTTCCAATATCTTGATTTGAGTCCAACTGGTGTGTAGAAAGTGCCATGGTTAACTGTGAAAAAATAACAAAGACAATTTTATTTATACTCAAATTTTAATGAACATGAACCAACAGTTTAATACATAATTAAAAAACAGTTTAATACATAATTGAAACAGTTTAATACATAAAAACACCTGTACAATACATCAGTCAAAGTTCAATACATGACTATCAGAAATAATACATGATCATCAGAACTACTCTATCTATGCCAAATACCCATAAGGAACAGTATATCCATCTCCAACAATGACACGTTTAGTATAAGTGAACCGATACGTCTTGGATTGCAATTCAGTGGTCACAGTCTTGTGTTTATGTTTTCTGGTCCTATGGTAGTTGACAGTTTCTCTGAAGTCTTTCCTATCTCCCTTCGCCAAGTTCAGCATCCGATCAAAGTGAATGACTTGAGATGTATTGTAATCTAGAGTGAGTCCTTTCACTTTGCAAGTAGATCTTCTCTTTCCATCCTTGTCCACAAATTCATACCCATAGTTCTTCGGTCCCATTCCAACAAATTTCACAATTCTAGCATTGGGCACTTCATCTGTCCATTCTCCAAGTCTGTTGTTGACAATAGTAGGGTTCCATAAATGGGTTTTGTGATGATAGATGATAGAGTCTGTATCAAAGTAGAGTACACGTTCATTCAACTTTTCCAAGGGTTCATACAACTTCAATCTGGCTTGAGCAGTGACGAAAGCTGTGACAATCACATTACTGCAAGCATGCGGCTCCACACTAGATTCTGTTTCATCCCAGTTGACAAGTAGAAGATTTTCTCTGCAAATGTCCACATTCTTGACAATCTTGTTTGGATTCGTCACCAGATCAAAAAACTTGGCCGGTTCTGAGAAATATTCTGTCTTGGTCATATTATCTCGCTGTGCCAATTTTCCCAAGAGACTGTTTAACATGATCTTGGCAATAGCTCTCATTCCTTTATTCTTCTCCACATTCTCCAATCTGATTCCTTCAGCTTCAAAATAATCTTGCTTGAACTTGATCTTATCTTGCTCAGTCTTGCACCGATCAGGATATAGCCACTTGATTCTTGTTTGATTCTCAGAAAAGTATTGATATAGCCAGCAAAGATCCCTTCTTCTCCAGATTCTCTGTCATACTGAGTCGTCTCTGAGAAATGCCAGACTTCATACACATCCAATAACTTGTATCCTCTGTCCAATGCAGCAAACAATTCGATAGTAACCCAAGTCCCTGTAAAACTTCTATCTTCTTCTCGTAAATGAGTACATCTCATATGAGGATCTGTCTTTTCAGCACAACTTCTACACAATGGAAACATCAATTTCTGACTGCATTTCTGTGGAAGTACAGGATGGTACAAATTGGTGGGTGGTAGCACTTTACACTTGATCAGTCCACAGTACTGTCTGATGTTGTCTTTATCAATGTTCTCTTGAGAATAGATGGTAGGATGACCAAGTGGAAACTGTCCGTACTTGCAAATAGTTGGATAGAGTGAACACACATCGATGTACTTGATTTCTTCATTAGAGGATTCATCGATTTCCTGATAGAGTTTGGTTGAGTTAGTCCTTCCACCAAATAAAGCATCTCTTGGTCTCAAAGGGTCTAAGTTTGTAAATTCTGAGTCCACCAACGATCTAAAGTCTGGATCTTCCTTGCATCTATTGTCATAGTCACACTCCCAAAGTTCCACCACCTGATATCCAGCTCTTTTTAACTCTTCTTTCTTGCCAATGGTCAAAATATACAACTGATGCATGGTCAAACACTGATGATGTTGAAGTCTGTTTCTGTCTGGAAAATGAGTAGGGCATCCATGCCAGTAACATCCATAGAATTCAAATACGGTTCAAGATTCTTCATGGTAGCCATCCACATAATGTCCATTGATTCTTTGTTCACCACCATTCAATGCATGTTTGATTTCAATACCACGTTCCTTAGCTTCACTTTGAATCCATCTTACAGCTTTGATAGAGTAGTTCTTTTGATTAGGATACCCTTCAGGTGGAATGATGGCAATACTGTTTTCAGGCATATGATTTTTTCTCCATACTTTTGAACAAGCTTGAGCGATAGTGCAAGCTTCAGACAAAGGATCGAGTCCACTAATGTTGATCAATTCTCGTCTGAAACAAGCGCATCCTCGTCTAAGAATATCCACATCACTACGACAGTATTCTTCCATCTCCCATTTGAAGTCAAATATAGCACCACTCTCAATTTTCCCTTTATGCCAAGCTAAAAATACCTCACGATCCTTGACAGACATCTGACCAGGATTGTACATGTCCACTGGAAAGTAAGGTCCCACATACTTTTGGTTTGCCAGTGTATTTGCAAGATGAGGAAAGTAACCTTTCTTCATCTCTGTCAAGCCAAATGTATCTGGGAAATTAGCCAGTCTCATATGCAAAAACTGATAAGAATCAAGAAATTTGACACGTCCTACTTTCATTCTAAGTATAGTATTTCCATTCATGATAACATCAGGTTTCACTGTACCATATTCTAAGATATAGTGTAAGATGAACTGACCATCGTATCCTCCGAAATTATGTGCAATACATGTCACTCCTTTATTCTCATCTCCTAAAATTCAATTGCAAAATTGTGGTAAAGTATCTATGCCTTCAAAGATAAATTCTCTCAGACCTGTTTGTGTCGAACAAGTCGGACAAAATGTATCTATGGGCAATTCCATGCAATCATCACAAGCTTTATGAGCAACACAGAAATTCACTTGATGTGTACCAGTTTCTTGATTTGACTCGAAATCAAAGAAGATGAAACGAGATTTATTAGGTTGAGAAACCTCTTCTTCTCCTTCATTTTCAGTCATCTCAGATTTACATTCATAACTTTGAATATAGCATTGATGATTGGGTCCAACAATCTCTTTACAATCCCTACATTTTCTCTGTCCTGGACACACATGATTTTTCTTATTGCCCACAATCCTAAAATTACATTTACCACAATTATACACAAGTTGACAAATAGATTTTTGCTGCTTACATTTTATTGCCTTATGCTTAGCAAAACAGTCTCTACTACGAAATGTTCTTTTACAGTCCATACAACGCGTTTTTTGTCCAGGAATACAAGGAATGTCACTATAGCAACCATCACATCCATCAGCACATCTATGGGCTCCCCTGTTTGTATATCCAACATCACAATACTCGCAGTAGTAATATCCACCGAGGAATCCTGTCACCTTCGTAATCGCATCATAGTGATCTACTCCATTGAAGTAAATATGGATCACCTTCATCTCAGGCTTCTTCTTGAATTGTAGTGCAAATATCAGTCCATCTTTAGGATACTGTGAATGGACTTTGATCAAGTACTTGGGAGCGAGTACAGATTGGATCTTCTTGTATTCCTCAATACCACAAGACTTGGTATGAGGAATCTTCGCTCTATCCAATAACTTCATGGCTTCTCTGGTCTGCATAGGTCGATCTGATCTTCTCATATTTTTCCAATTCTTCTTCCAAGACTCTGATTCTTCTTTATCTACATTGCATTTCCCCACCACCACAGCTCTTGCCATACACATTACATCTTTGGTATTATTGATCTGTATAATACTCTGTTTGTTCTTGCTCATATTTTCTGACTCAAAATAGAGTCCAGCATGTAATGGTTTTCGTCCACTGCCTACTGGAAGTCTCACCACTGTAATTTGAATAGTCATCTGTCCATCATTGATCCGAAAATTCTCATTGGACTGTTGTACTTTTTCTATTTCTTGAAGTATAGCTTCCCCTGTCATGGCTGAGACATCTCTCCAAGGCACAAAGACTCCAAGTTTCAATCCAGGATGCAAAATAGTCATCCGCATCTTATCATTGGATTCCATCTCGCATCGTTCTTTTATGTCTTCTACCAGCCGATCAAATAATCTTGATATGAACTGTAGGTGTGGAACATTGTCAGGGAAAGTCTTGATGTTGAGTTGAAATTCTTTCCCTTGAGCTCGAAATAATCTAGACTTCTTCTCGTTGACTGTCTTAATAGAATAATAAGAAGTCAAATCTTCATCATCTTCATCATCTGAACTCTCTGTGTCTGAATAAATCACCATAGGTCTTCTTTTTCTTGGTGGTGGTCTAATATTATCTTCATCATCTGAGCTCTCTGTATCTGAATAATCCACCAACCTACGTTGAGGCTCCTTATCATCAGAAGTGGGTGGGGTAATATCTCTCTGCTTAAACATGTTGACTCTTCAAAGTTCTCTACTGAAATGATACTGCAATAGAAATCTGAGCTCCTTTTATACTGGAAAAACCCAAATTTGGAAAAACTCAGATTTTCGGAAATCAACAGTTGAAAATTCTCAAAATCTTTTTCATCCAGCGTAATCACTATTTGATTTCATCAGATCACATATTTTCCATAGGTCAAACTCCTGAAAGTTTCAGAAAAAATCCCCAGTCAAGATGACTAGTTCTCAAATTATTTTGATATGCAAATCTACTAGATTTTTTTCATCCGATCAAATATTTTCTATAAGCCAAACTACTGAAAGTTTCACCATGTGGCAATAGAAATCACTAGCCAAAAAAAATTGACAAGCAGATCTATATGAATTTTTTCACTAAGTGTCAGGCGAGACTACAATTTTTGCTAGGCCTAAAGTGCAGGTGAGACTACATTTTTTTGAAAAATTAGCAAGAAGTATCAGGCACTGTATAAACAGCACCATTACTCCCCCAGTACTATCCTAACCTCGGAATCCCTGGCGATTGAAACTGTCTCAAATACAAGTCAAATTCCTGCATGTCTCTATGGACCAGAGAATTTGAGGCGGAGCCACTCCAACCCGAAGGCTGGCACCCTTAAACAGCCGAAGCTGCTCTACCTTTTTAAATGCATATTCAACAGTTTCTGAAGCACAAAGCTTCTCTACGGGCCTCAGCGGACATATAGAGTACCAGTGGTCAGTTATTTGTTCAACATATATCTCTACTGACTTAATAAGCAAATATTTGCGATTCATATATATAGTTATCCTATAACAAGATGAGTTTGAAATGGTGTCTCAAATTTGCATACACCATCCCATAATAGTTATCATGTCATATAGTATGTAAAATCGATAACTTGAATATAAGTGATATCTTATGGTAAAAAGTTGAAGTAAATCGGATAAAAAATACCCGAGATATTATAAATTTCACATATTTTTTACCGTGAAATTTTTTATTCAAGGGAGATAATTTATTGGCATGAAATAGCAAGAACTGGATTTCTAAAAAGTAAAAATCATATTTTCGCAATAACTTGAGTTTGCCTAGACCGATTTTCAAAATTTCTTCACCCTATAAAAGCTTAGAACAATTGCTATCTTATCACATACATTATATTTATTTTATCTGCAAGTGTAATATCATGGAAGAAGCAAGAGAGAAGAAATATTTGGAAATTCAACTTTCCAGGATTTTGAAGTTCAGACAGTATAGAAGATTATTGTTCTGCATTTACATCTTATTTTCTCATGATGAGATTACAATAGAAGAGATTCAACAGAAACTCCATAGTCCTGAAACTTTTGAAGATTTCAAGAGACTTTGGTGGATCAGTATCAGTTATTTGATGGAAAAAGAGACACTGATTACATTTGAGAATTGGAAAAGATGTGTCGCTGACAATCCTATTGTGATTGAATTTCTCTTCAATCATAGAAGAGACAGAACTTTTCCAGGACTATAAATAGTTGGACACCAGTGAGAGAGAATTATTTCACTTCTGACTTTCGAAGAGTAAAGATGGCAAACAGTAGAGATCCAAGGATGGCTAAAGTCTATGATAAGAAGAGCATCTACTATCATTGTGTATCATTGAAGAAACTTTTATCTCAAGACGAACAAGCTTTGATGCAGCCATTAGAAGATAGTTTGAGACAACAAGACAAGTTGAGACCTCCTTATGGAGAATGTCACCATTGTCATGATAGGGGACATTGGCTTGAAGATTGTCCTGAGGCTCAGAAATTTAGAGAACAACAGATGTTTACTGATAAGAGGCCTATATATGGACAATGCTATATTTGCGGACTTGAAGATCATTGGGCTCCAAATTGTCATAAGAGAGAAGAAAATTTGATGAATGGTGAAGAATCTCAACCTAAGTTGGTGGATTATTCAGACTCAGAGAGCTCAGATGATGAAGATGATATTAGACCACCACAAAGGAAACGAAGAGCTATGGTGATTTATTCAGACGATGAAGTTGAGGAAGAGCAACAGTCTTCAGAATCTACAGAGAAGCCACAGTCTTCAGTATCTATAGAGAAGCCTTCTAGAAAACGAAAGGCTCCTGAACCAGATATATCTGATATCACTCCTAAGAAAAGACGTTTGGATACTCGTAAAATGAAGACAGTAAAACGTACAAAGACAGGGAAGAAGACTTATTGTTTCATTTGTAAATCAGCCTCTCACTCGCCTCGATCCTGTACAGAGATGGTGACAGAGAACTGGGATAAACCAATTTCGTGTGATGAACCAGACAGTGACTCACTAGTGCATATTCATTAAAGACTTTAATAGACTCTAGGGACTTATAGGGATTCTAGTAGTTTTTGGATTTAATTAAAATTATGTTGTTAAAATTGTGTTTGTTTTTATTTTGAGGTTATTCTTTAACGAAACTAATTGAGTAGCCCTGAAAAGGACTGTTTGTTTTAAAGTCTCCTAAGTAACAACATATTTCTTACTTAGAAGATTTTAAAATAGGTCGCACAATGGCTACAGGTTTTCTCGATCCAATTCCTCTGCGAGCAAGAAATTGCTCCAATCCCAATTTATTTTGTTGTTTCTCCACCTCTTTCCAATCTTTTCGCTGCAAAGCAGCACACAACTTAGTCAAACTGAATTTTTCAAAGAACTTCATTTTTTTGAGAGAGACACAAAGTACATTGGGTTATATAGAAGGATAGGTGGATTGACCTACATTCTACTCCTCCGCTAGAGAGAGCAACTAAAATCTGATTGGTCCACTAAAAGATCACGCCATAATCACCCCATTACTGTAAGCATGATTAGGCAATACTACAATCACACATATCTTAGGCATAGCCTTACATACAAAACCAAGTGCAACATATTAAGTTATTCTTTCTTGAAGAAATAGGTGGCCCTGAAAAGGGCCGGTTTGCTGGTTATATTACCACAGAGACATTTCTTTAGGAGCAGGGACATCTACTGGGGCGACCACCACATGCAGGACACCGCACGCCCCACTGTTCAACTGTAATTGCCCTTCTCACTGGTATGTAGAAGGGCATATCATCTGATTCCGCATCCCAATCCTCAGACACATGAGGTGTGGGGGGAGAATTATCCCCCCAATCTTCCTCCTCGTCACTGATAGTCTCCACCTTCACTTCTATCTTTACATCATTTATCAAATTTTCTACCCTCCGACTCATCTCCAACATCTTCTGATGATTCTCAATCATCTGTAATAGATGTCACCCGTATCTTTCACAGCATTCACCGTCTCCAGTAACCTCCTAGTAGCATCAGCCATAGTCTTGCCCTGCTCCTCCAATTGCTCCAAACGCGAATCCAAATTGCAAGCCATGTTGTTGTTGTTGTGTAACACAAGAACAGAATGAAGAATTTGAGATTTGAAACGAGCTTTTATAGTTTTCAAAGGGATTGACCTACATTGAACTCCTCCGCTAGAGAGAGCAACAATACACTGATTGGTCAGTTCATTTATTTTCACCCAATCAGAGTTGACTTGATTTCTTAAAGCGCGGGAACTTTAAACTAGGTCAATCCGCTTGACAAGTATAAAAGGCTCAAACACACAACATTTTTCAACATTCATAATCATGGAGCCATCACTAACACTGGACGATATGATTAACAATCCTGATATTCTACTATCAGCTGTGAATGAGACGTTTGCTAACGATATGACACAACAGTATTATACGCCGCAAACACCCTCAACGTATATACCTCAACCTGTTCAGCAGATGCCACAAAAGCAACAGTCAAAGACTCAAGTCATAGAAGTCCTTCTCAAGGAAGTCAATGAGTTATGGTCTAGAGTGAAGAAGTTAGAAGAATTATCTCAACAGCGAGCGCACCAGCAAACGTTTGAGATACAACCCATCCAGATACCAATTAGACTTGACATTATGACCAATGACCAAGAGACTAGTCAAAACGTAGGAGTTGGAAAAGCAACTAAGAAAATTAAAATGACCAAGAAGAAGTGTTAGAAATAGCTAGACAATCAACAAACAGCCCTTTTCAGGGCTACCACTTCCCTAGAAAGAATACCACTAAACTTGCTAAACAATATACACAAGTTAACGCTACAGAGTGATGCCACTAGGAGTTGAGGTCTTGATTGACCAAAAGACTCTAAGACACATGGTACTTAGTAGCCTTGACTATTACACACACCATATATCACCACATACTATACCCCCTAAAATGACTAAGTTATCTTCAAAGCTGAAAGGATCATTGACACTTGCTATGGGTAAATGCCTATGGTTTTTAGTAAAAATAAAAGTTTGTCAATCGTCCATTTCTTCAACTTGAAGCTACCCTGACCTGAGTACTTTATGGCTGTGAAATCCGTTTTCGATATTAAATGCTTCAAAGATGTAAAATTTGGGGTAGAACAATCTGTTTTACATTAAGATATATAGAAATCCGAAAACATTTTTTAAAATATCATTCCCCCCCCCCCCCCGTGTGCCAGCAAAAGCTTTTGCATGTATATGTGTTACCATATTTTACACAATGTATGGAAGTGGCTTGCTGGCACAAGGGGGGGAAAGATGTTCAGCAGCCAAAAAACCTAGGGCCTAAGCCCATAAAATGCCTTTTCTACCAAATAAAAAATTAATGACAGTAATGAAGTTCTCTAGAACCAATCTCCTAAATTGCTTTGTATTCTGTGCTAGTTTAATATAAAGTACTTAAAGATTCAAAGTAGATTTAGCAAGGTTTTATGCATTTTTTCATAAGAAAAAATCTCACTGTTATTAAATGACACATTATTTTGCAAACGTCCTGTACTTATCTATTTGCATGCTAGGGAATTGTTCATGTTTTTATTTTCGTCCGCTGACTTTCTTCAAAATTAAGTTTTTAAAAATAAACCACCCAGGACCACCATCAGAGTATCAAACAGTTTGGATCCAGATCAAGACCGACATTCTGTTGGTCTTCATCTGGGTTCAAACTGTTTGCAAAAGGCTATTGCCAGACGATAAAATTATCCACTGGCATGCAAAGAGTTATAACAGGTAAATACGTTAGTGTTCAATATATAGTCTCATAAAGGGATATACATGCATATGTATACCATAAATATTCGGACACTTTAAATACATTCAACATGCTATGCCCTGTAAACAAAGAAAAGGTAATATTCAAAGGATCTAGTTAGAATCAGTTTTACTTTCCAATGCTAAATGGGACACTTTCATTCCTTCAAAAATATTTATTTCTTTTGTTTAGCTTTCAGTTTTGCATTATTTACGGTACATGTAGTCAAAAATGTTCAGGTAACTCCTAAATTATCTTCCCAAAAACATTTTAATACAAAACATATTTTGTTTTTAAAACAATTTCATCAATTATCGTGATTCGTTAATACTCCGCATATGGTATGTTTAGTAGATATCACCATGCCTACCAAATAAATCAAGAAAACGTGCAGAAATCACTTTTTTAAGCCCTTTTTATTTTCATGAAATTTCAGACCCCCTCCCCTTTCTACAAGCCATAACTCTCGAATGCGTAGAAATTTTGAAAATATTTTGCTAGCTGGCACTTGCCATTAGATGCACCCATTGCACTGATACTACATGCACCACACTAGAAGCCCAAGAGCAGCGTTCTGGGAATCAGAAAAATAGGCGTATAAGGCCCAAACCGTCAATGATCCTTAACTAAGTTATTTTATATATCACCACTGCAGAATCTTTATCCCCCTTAAAATGACTAAGTTATTTCCCCAACAGCCCAGGAAACAATCATAATCAGAAGCCAACCAGTGGATATGACCAGAAAACTATCACAATCATAGACCAACCAGACTAGACCTCAAATAAATTAAGTTATTTCCCAATAGCCCAGGAAACTATCATAATAATAGGCCCAAGCAGAATAATCCCAAAAATAAACTAAGTAATTTCCCAATAGCCCAGAAAACTATTACAATCATAGGCCCAACCAGGATATCCCCTAAAATAAACTAAGTTATTCACAGCTACTCCCTCAAGCCTACAAGGATAGACATCTCTGGACCCAAAATTTTCAGCCAGAAAAATTCTAAGTTCTTTTCAGGCTTAAAAAATTTTGGGTCCAGAGTGTCATCCATTACTACTCTTGTGTATACTGCAAACCCATAAAGGGATACTTTGGCAAACAGTGAAGATCCAGATAAAATGCTGCATAAAACTAAAAAAGTATCTTCAGACAAAAAAAGACTATTTTTTGAAAAGTACAACAGGGCATCCCTAGATATGTACAATGGGTTATCCCAAGTTATTATATCAAACCAGAGAGAAGAATCCATTAGTATACAAATGGTTAACAGTGTATGAAAAATGGTACAGGTTTCATTTTTTACATTTCACGTTGTATACACTATACTTTATGTATGCAAGCAACGAAGGCTCTAGCGATAATGCTTTAGCCCTCTTCGCTTCGGTGCTCACAAGTTTTACAGTCTCATGTGCTTGCCCAAATTCAACCGTTACTTTAGTAGTACTTACATCTGTCTTTTCAGGCATAGTGCTGTTGTGCTGTTTATCTTTCGTGGGTGCGTGTCCAAGAGCATTGCACATCTGTTCTAATGCAAACCACACCTATATACAGAAAATCACAAAGCTATAGAATTCCTTAGCAATACTTGTCCAGATATCCTGGAAAATCACAAAGCTACCAAGCCAGCTTTTAATGTTGGGCCATCATCGGCCCATTAGCGAAAAATGGCGGTTCGCTGGCAGGTAAATGGTGACCTGCTTTAGTGCTTTATGTGTTATTTGGATCCTCTCTCCTCCCATTATCAACTAAAAGGAAAAAATGTTTTCAGAGTTGCACCCCCTCTGAAAAATCATTCTTGACCCGCGCATGCGGGACTAGCGCATAGTGGCCCGACGTCCTGTGAATCTGTTTATTATTATTGTAAATGGCAAATCACTGGGGAAATAAACAGAAATATATCTGATTCCTAATGTATGAGTCTGCGTCCCATTGGACGCACTTATTGGTATGGCATGTGTTACAGTAACTAAATTGACATTATTATGATGAAACAAAGAAGGCTCATGATTCATAGATAACCAAAGCTAAAAATAATTTAAAGTTGAAAACTGAGCCGCAGTGAACACAGCAAACGACACTCATGAGGTACCAACCCACCGATGAAAGTTTCAGGTCAGAGTCATCAATGAGTCTCAGCCCTGGCTAGACTATAGCTAAACCACCCCCCATCCCCCCTCAGATATATCTTATTTTAAAGAACAATCCAAGCTGCGTCAAATAAGAGATGTTTGCACTCTGTGGGCCGAGGCTTTAGCCTCTAACAGTCTTTTACATATGTCACTATAGCAAATTACGAAAACAAAGTAAAATAAAAGCTTGAGCTACAGAGAGAAAACATTTAACTATCTAATTTTTCAAATTACTCATGTAGTCTGCATGCTGGATGCTATGTGCGTTACATAGATTTATATTTCCCTTTGAAAATGGTAATTGTGACTAACATCATTTAGCTTTACAAATGATCTGTATATTTTTTAAAAAGAAAATTAATCTTGGTTCACTCAAATACTCATTTGACATTGGAAAAAACAAAGTTTGCTTTGTATCTTAAATATTTTGTCTTAAATGAGCTATTAAACAACCCTTTAAACCCCAGTTTTAAGGAGCCAATTTCGATATCTATTATTATACCCCCCGCAAACTTTGTTGTGGTGGGTAAACTGTTTTCACGTTGTCCGTCCGTGCGTCCATGTGTGCGTGCGTCCGTCAGTCCGTAACGTTTTGTTTCCTTAATATCTTGAAGAGTCATTGCTGGATTTTCATCAAACCTTGCGAACATGTTTATATATGCAAGACAAATACTTTAGACAAAAAAGTAAGGGCTAGGAGCCAATTTTATTAGAGTTATTTCCCTTTGTAGTTCTAAATGGCTTTTTATATAGGGTTTTATGCTTATGCTATTATAGTCCATACACGGGCCGATCAACTCCTACCACAGCTTTTAATGGAACAATTTGATACTTTGCCTTTACAATGTAGACACATTGAACATATGCATAAAGGTGTTTGGTTAAGAAAAAATAGTTTTACACAAAATGACAGCTGTGAGAACTTAGACAATTTTCCCTAAAAAGGTTTTGTATATACATAGATAGGGCCTTCATGGGCTCATGGATTTTGAGTGGACTGGTAGTAAAATAGTACCCCAAGAATTGATTGATATACTGTGCTATGATTCTACTGGTTGCAAGAAGACGGATGATAATGATGATTTTTCACAGAAGTAGACACAATAATACACGTTTCATATGAGTGTTACTCCGATAAAGATTAGTTCTGAAATTTTTACATTAAACAGGAACATTTATTGAATTGTCTAGTTTAACTGTATAACTATCTTTTCTAGTTGTGGCACTATATCTAGCACTATATGTACAGTAGTAGGAAATATGCCAGATTATTGATAACCTCTGTAACAACAGTCTATCGGATTGATAATCAGAAATGAGTATAATTTCTAATGTTTCAGTACAAAAGACCAGAGATTTATAGGTTCACATGTAAAACATATTCATTCATTCTGAAAAAAACATCTATGACGTCAGCCAATGGCCTTGCTCATTATTACATCGTGCTAAATATGATACATCTGAAATAAGTGCTCAGATCTTAGAAACTTGACCAACTTGCAAATATATGAGGAAAAATGCTAATAGTGTAAAATATCCGCCAGTTTCAATTGTTTTCACACGTTTTTATACTAAAACGGTAATACCAAAATTTGCTTCTCTGGCGGAGGGGGGGAGAGGGGGGCAGGATTGTATATTAGCTCAATTTAGACATAATATTTAAGATAGAAAAGAAAACTTTCTTTTTCTATTAGCCAATTGAGACTGTTAGTTAAACCTAATCTAAAGTGGTTTGAAAAAATACACAGAGCAGTTGTTAAACTAAATGACAATAGCCCCAATAACCACTTTTAAATTCTAATTAAACTCATGCAATGTACAAAACACCACAGGAAACCGTATTTTTGTTAAAAAAGTAGTCATATTTAGTAATGGCATCCAGTAAGCAGACTCTATTAAAATGTCAAAAGTAAAAGTTTAAATGTTTTCATTCTGTAGCTAAAACTTTCAATGTTCTGATTATTAATCTGATATGGTAACATATGTAACTAGCTCTAACACCCTGTCTAACGGGGTACAAACATCCCCTATTTGCTGCAGCTTGAATTGTTCTTTAAGATATGATATGTCTGCAAAAGTAAACGGGCTAGGGATTTAACTCAGTTTGCAGACAAAATATTGTGGTTTGATGATATTTGTTGTGATGCGGTGGACAATTATTTTGCCAGAGAAGCAGACACAATAAAAGACATTTTATATGAGTATGACTTGAATGAGGATTAGTTTAGAATATTTACATTTAACAGTAACTTTTACTAAATTGTCTTGTTTAAATGTTAAACCATTATTTTCTATGTCCCTCTATCTTTATTTTAGTATTATACATATCAGGAAATATGTGAAAAGTTAATTTATAATATCAGTAACAAAGGTGCTTGATAATCAGCAATGAATAGCATTTCTTAGATTAAGGCACCAAAGACTAGTGATTTACTTGAAAACATGGGAAAAGTCATTTTTTCTGGATATCAATGGGTGATTTTATACAGAGCAGCAAAAATGAATTAGAACCAGTCTAGAAACCGCGCAAATTTCTACTTAAAGTTGTCTGGTTTCTGGCTTACTTTCTATTTGAGGTACAAAATATCTGAAATCGGAAACCAATCATCAGAGGAACAGAAAGCAAGTGGTTAATATCTATCCATTTCACGATTTCTGTTTCGTTTGAAACATCATAGTAGAAACGTTAGTGTTTTGTTTGGTAAAACTATAGATCAACGACCGTTGAAAGAGTAAGTGATATCCACGACTGGTCAAACGAAGAAAATTATAGCAAATGAGCAAACAAAAAAGCGTTTACGTACATAAAGTTTTGCAACCGCCCCAAGCACAGAATTGTCTGCATCTGTTTCAAAACGAGCTATTAACATGATTACTTGAATAACTTGGCACTGTATTAAAATTTTGCTATTAAAATCGATGTTGAGCTTAGGTTATGAATATACTTAGGCTTAACAGACGGACTTTAATTAATTTATCATTGCCAGTAGAGTTTGTAGTTATGACCTCTTTTGAGATTGGCATAAAAATCCCTCTGAAGTGACAAACCAAATACAGTTTCACTGGATTTTCCCATATCTATCTACAGCAACTCAAATAAAGTTTTGAAAGATTTTCCCATATGCATGTATAAACAGCTCCATACAACACTATTCTGTTGACAGAGATAATAATGTAATAGCCTGTGGTGTTTAAGATGCTTGAAAACCATAACATAGGGAACAAAGCCATTCCTTGCACAATCCCTGATTCTTGAAATGATCCATTTTTCAGCACCATGTGTCATTTTGCAACTCGAATTCATCCATTTGCTGCTAATGGTTTCTTTATACATTGTTTACATTTCATACACCAAAAATAGTAAATGAGTATGATCGGGAAATACCACAATCACAAACTGCAGACCACCCTGTAGCACCGCGAGGAAGAGCCACTCAACCATCACAAGACACCAGGAAGACAAATTAAGCAAAGCAATCAGCTCTGTCTTCCCCATCAAGATGATTGCAATACTAGAATGGACATAAAGTAACGTACAACAAAACATAGGACAATTACAGACTCCCACAATGGGAGTAACAATAAACAAAAAGTCAACAACAACAGAACCACTGCCTTAGAACGGACAGCAGCCCAAGCCACCGGGGGACCCAAATGCATTTTACTGGCACCAAATCTTCGCCCCAGATTCTGCTGCCATTGAAGTACAAGAAATGTTCAGCTCGCATGGAGGCCGTCTAACCAACGCAATGTATCATCATGGAAAAACACTCTAATCAAATTACTACACCATGATGAAACAAAGAAAATGGCTCATGACTCACAGATAGTCAGAGCTAAAGAAAACCTCAAGTTGGGCCACGGTGGGTCCAGCTACAGATAAGCATCAGGCACCAACCCACCGATTAAAGCTTTACGTCAGAGCCGTCATAGAGTCTGAGGCCTGACCCACCGTCATGCAATTAAAGAGGAAACCATAGCTATAAACCGTGATTGGGTTTAAAACTAGGCATGCAGATTGTCGCATGATATCCAAGTTATATCCAACCCTTATATAACGTTTAACTATATTTTTTAATTGATCACTAAAATTAGGTTTTCCAACAATCTGTTTGAATTTATAGACTAAATTACCATAAAATATAGGTTCTGATATGCCTTGTTGCAGAAGAGTTCTTAACCCAATGTTGTATTTAACAATTAACTCTGAGTGTTTGTGGTAGAATTTAGAAAATGTTTTTCGAATTTTATGATATCTATAACCTTGTTTTAATAATTTAGCAGTTAAAATAAGTTTCTGTTGTTGAAGTCATCAACATTAGAACATAATCTAGCAAAACGTATAAGCTGAGAAATATACTGAAACAATAAAGTTATGACCGCTTGACGTTTATGTCTGCCAGTTCCAAATGTACGAACGCATTTCATTCAAATTTCACATTAACAACTCTGATTATTTAGCAACGGTTTGCACCTAAACGACATTCATTTGATAATCAGTAGAGCCGCTGACAAAGCAGTGAACACGAGTACCCTTAAAATCAAAAGTCACATCAAACGCTTGTGTGTCCGTCAAAAGTCTGAGCCGTTCAAGCACATTTAAACATCACTGAGCAAACTCTCTAGCAAGATTTAATGCGTGCTTGTTGTATACATTGCTTTTACGCCCAAAGCCATTAATCTGTAACATTCTCTGACGTCACAAACATCGATCACGAGCGTGCGTGTAAACACTCAGAAAATTCGTTTTGGTCCAGCATTTTGATAATCAACATAATCGAACAATTTTGGGTTTTTTTTCGTAATAACAAGCGTTTCACCTTAGGGTAAGACTAATCAGCATCAAAAGAATTGATACTGGAAATTCTCTGATGATTTTGCAGTAAGGGGTGGGGTATAAAACACAGATTTAGAAAACATTTGATGCCCGACACCAGCCATAGTTTTTGTTTTTCTCTTTTCGTAATTGTTGTCATAAACAAACATAACAAATTAAAACAAAAAAAGTCTCAAAATAATGTTGGATTAAGGAGATTTGACACTTCTTTAGTTGTTATTTGTTTAATTCAAAGGGAGGTAATTTCAATTAATTTCGTAAATGAAAGGTATTGAACTGCAATTTCGCTCAATCAGACAGCTGACTTGGAATTTTTAGATGTTTTTTCATTGTCGGACCCTTCTGGTTGCCATTTAACGTAAAATCTGTCAAAATTTGATGATTATCTTCCTGATGATAATGGAAAAACCTGTGTACACATTAGGTTCAATAACCCTTCAAGATAAGAAGATAAAAATCAAATAGTTACCAATTTTTGTGTGTCCGACGTTTGATAAACATTTTGTTTTTATTTTTGTTGCGACATCTTACCTGGATCGAAAGATACAGCATAATGAAAATCGGACGTTTCTTTTTTGTTTGAGTATATATACACCATAGGAAGGAGAGCGAGGAACATCTCCATCAAGAAATGGGAAATTTACTATTTCAAAATTAAAATCATCCCGTTTATCATAAATTTTAGAAGAAACTATGCCATTTGTTATTGACAAGTTCAAGTCCAAAAACGGAGCTTCAGTAGCAGAAGAATTCGCCTTATTTAACTGAAGTTCAGTGGGATATATCTGACCTACCATTTGTTCAATATAAGGATTATCAATATTAAGTAAGTCATCTAAATATCTGGAGGTAGAGTTAAAAGCTTCAATAACATCAGATTGATTAGTGTCTGACAGAGGCAACATAACGTCTCTCTCATAACAAAACAAAAACAAATCTGCAACAAGAGGAGCTAAATAAGTACCCATTTGAATACCGACAATTTGTCTATATAATTTTGAGCCAAATCTTATAAATATATTGTCCAAAAGATAATGGAGCGCATCACACATTTTCTGACATGACCACAATTTATATCGTTTAGGTTGTTCAGAAGTAAAAAAGGCATTTTTATCATTACAAGCCAAATAAAGTGAGCCCTCTCTGTTAAATGTTTGTTCAATTAATTCTGTTAGTTTTTCTTTTATTAGTTTATGAGGCAATGTAGTATAGAGAGTAGAGAAATCATATGTAGACAAACCAGATGCTAGAAAACCTCTAGACTTCAATTTATTAAGAATTTCACCTGAATTTTTAATAGACCAAAATAGATTTTTACCATTTCTTTCATAAACTGTTGTGCAATATTTAATGACATGGTTTTTAATTGCAGTGAGACAAGAAGTCAAAAGAATAGACTACTCAGTAGTTGTACATGCACTAGAATTAGCAATAAAACGCGACTTATGAAGTTTAGGTAACCAGTATAACGTAGGAAGCTTGCAATGGTCCTCATCAACAAACAACCCAAACTTAGCTGCCATATGGCATCGATGACTATCAACGATAGACGTCTCATCAAGCCTGTTATGCTCATATGTTTTTGCAGTGCTAAGTTCTTGCTTTAAAAGAATTAGTCAAAGATTCAAGTAAGCAGAACTGTTTTATGATGAGTATAGTTTTTATCAAATGTTGACCATAAGACTGAATTGCTGTCACTTAGTTTATGTTTGAATCAAATTTGCTCACAAAGTATAAACTAGGACCACATGTCAGCTGAGCATCTACAAGTCTGTTAGTTCTAATGTGTCATTTTGTTGCCTTTTAAACCATATGGGCGACATCACACAGGTATTTTGGTATATGCACCATTTGGCATATATCTGCTAGTTTACATTCTGCAAATAATCAATTCTTGAAAATACAGCTAACCAGAACCCCCTTTCAAATATGGATTTTTAAAAACCATTAATTGAAGAGGATTCTGCTTATAAGGTTTTCAAATATTGACAATGTTTATGCTGACAACCAACAGATATTGCAAAAAAGGTGAAAACTAATTGCTGAAACGGTTATTCAAAACAAAGTGAAAGACAAAATTGGTTAAATTGGTTTATACGAAGCGAGAAGAGGTGTATTTTTTGCCGTGCATCATTGCATCATTTTTGCTGCATTTTGTAACAAGTTTATACTTGTTTGAACTAAAATTGGAGCTGAATCCAACTAAGATCCATCTTCTTGCAACTTGAACCTGACACTGACTTCTTTTAAATATGAATATTTTTTCAAAACAATGAAGTGGATGGTTGTATAACTAAAGTGTATGTCAAAATACCTAAGTGCATTTTTCATTTATCCATTGATAATTTCACACAAAATGAAAATTTGAGCCGCGACAAGCAATTACCAAAAATATGCACTGGCAGGAGCCTGTGCAGCCTCCTTTTAAGATTAGAAACTCCAAATATGTTAGGTCAGTAGCTTAACACTCATAGAATATGCAAGCGACCTCTGATTAGACGGTGCGTGTACAGGCTGATCTGAGCCTTTGATGGTTGCACATACCACATTGTTGGAAATCTAATGTCGCGGCTCAAATGTCCTACCTGTTGTTGTCTACGGTTTTTTCTCTTTAGTCTTTTGTTAGTTTTCATCATTTCTTTCAGTAAGGCTTTCAATGTCGCTATTTCTCCTTCCGAATCTGATGCTTTAGTTTCCTTCTTCATGAAGGCGGTTTTCTGAAATTCGATTGATCATTTCAATACTATATTTAAACCAGTAAGTTCACTTGGCGAATAACTTCAGAAAAAAATCCAATTTCGGAAAAAGTGTGGACTTAGCTCTTTTGCATTTGATTGAGCCAGCTAAGTCCGATACACACGCTGATTCGTATTAATTAGGGGATAACTGTATTCAAAAATGTCATTTGGGGAGGTATATCGTCGATTATACGGTCGAAAATTTAGTTGAAAGCTAACCCTCTAGCGTTTAAAGCATCATGAACATCGCCAAATGCATAAAACCACAAACAGGCTCTGAGGCTATAAAACTCGATTTCATTTTCAAACTCAAAATAAAGGGCAATGATTGGTTGCTTGCGGACACGTGTCCGCAAGCAGCCAATCATTGCGCTTTATTTTGTGTTTGAGACTGTACTCCAGTTATATAACCACAGGGCCTGGAATCTTCAAAGTACAGCAAAAATGGCAATTTTTTTAAATAGTGCTGTAAATAATAATGGCTTATATGTGCTTTCACATATTGGCAGAAGAACATCAGGTGTAAATTTTCTTCACTGCTCAGTAAAAGAAAGAAAGCATCTCTTTCTGATAATAAATCTGGGCTGTGCGTGTATCTGATTGCGCAGAATTTGTACGGTTTGAGAACCACCCAACTGCAAAATCCAAGAAAAAATAATGACCTATTTCAACCCTTGCTAGAGTTATCGCAATACATCTTGTTCAAGCAAAACCAGTACAAATTTGTTCTGTGCAAGGGTATAAGTAAACTCTCTTTGTTGCCTAGATACTAGGAAAACCGACAGTTGGTATTTTTTTCAGTATAAGCTAAAAACAAGAGTTTCAAAATGTTGCTTGTTGCCAGTTATCTCCCTTTTGATAAACAGTGATTTTAAATGCTTTATTGTCCATGAATTGCACACTCAGCTTAAAGATACGAGTATTCTGATATGTAGCCGTCTTATTGAAATAAGCTATCTATGGCATTTCCACTTTAAAAATGAATTTCGGTGACAATCAAAGTAAGACACTTGTCATACAATTTGAATTGAACATACGAGGGGAGTTCAATATGTAATTAAAACATGCCAATAAATCCAAAGGTCTTATATGTGCACGCATTATAAATACCTTCATAAAAAGACCTACTTAAAAATTGGTTATGTATTTAAAGTAAAAGTGCAGCTGCCAAGCTCCTTTCCCATTCTATACAAGCCGCTTTCCAGATAGGGTACTGAAACACTATGGCGATATGAAATGAAACATTTTGGAGTTCCTAAGCTTTAAAATGGGCTGCAGAGGCTCGTCAGAGTCTACATTTGTCAAAATGCCACATTGTTGGATCTCACGTGTCACGGCTCAAATATGTCTTGTGGACGGTCCTACTGGTCAACATCGCGTATATGACAAAATTTTAATGTTTTCACGCCATAGACTCCATTGAAAATGCCATATGATAAATAAAATCTATCATTCGTATTCCTGTACTTATTTATTGAATTTATCAAACGCATTGCTAAAAGTGATTAAATGCTCGACAAGCCTCCATGATTGCCCACTTAGTACCTGAAGCTAAGACTCTCGGGCTGATAATGGGGTCTCAGGTTGATACTTCGGGCGATAACCAACCCTCCGAGTAATATTCACTAATCCATGATACATGAGCAATCATGTAAGATCCTCTATTAGTGGAGCGGGAAATGTCTGTTTTTTGAGACAATCATGCACTTCCGGATACAAGCATGAGACTTTCAGAATATGTTCTTCAAACCTTTCTGGTAAATATTTTCTCGTTAGCCATCTCAATTTTTTCCATTTTCAAGATGGCTAACGGAATTTCAAGATGGCCGTCAAATATACCATTTTTTATAAACATTAACATACTATCTAATGTTTTATCTTTAATTGAGTGGTTTTAATGGCACTACCAAGGCACATTGGTTAAACCACTGCTGTGAGACACAGCATGGGGTCCAATAGAAGCTATAAAACTGCTTTTGTGAAAATTGCCTTATTTTTAGGGTTTTAAAGTTAAGCATACACCTTCCAAATTGATCATCACAAGCCACATTTGTAAAAACAAAAAACAATATTAAATTCTCTTTAAAAAAAAGTAGAATTGATTTTTTGCATCTTCAAGAATTATGAAACTTAAATTTGAATCGCTTGAAGTTTAGTTGGTTAAGCAAATAGTAGTACAGGGGTATGTTTCGCATCACTCAGTAGTTATGATAAGAAGGGGTAGATAGTTAATAGTATCAACTATCAATGTTTAGTATGTAATATGTAATTTTATGTTTAGGTAACTCACACAAGCAGTAAATATAGTTTCCCAAATGCTGTCTGAACAACCCCATTAAGTTCAGACAGTCGCACCCAAATCGACGGGATGTGCTAGCGAGGGATAGCCGAGCCAAGGAAAACGGGGTCTTGGTTTTCTGGAAGGTGTACAGATCGCACGGGAGCTTATTCTATTGGATGAACGATCGGGCTAGGTGTAGAAAGGCGATTTCGAACCTAGTTGTATCCCATACACTAAAGTGCAAATTTGTGATTTGATACCTTTATTCAGGTGGTAAAAGGATAGTCCCTCGGCCTGTTTAATTGATATTATTTATACTCACAAAAAAACAATCTATAAAATATTATTTTAAAACTGTCAAAATGTCTATAGACATTCAGCAGTCTGAGGAAGCAGAGATGAAATGGCAAACAGATTGGGAAAAGTGTTGCTTGTGCCAAGAAGATAAAAGAGAGAGCTTGAAATGGCCATCTAGCACTTCACACACAGAGCATGATGGTTATAAAAATATAGCCACAAATGTTCCTTTGTTTCACAAGCTCAATGTCCTACCTATACATTTAGATCCAAAGAGGCTAGATAATGGTTCTGGTATTGAAATTACATTGAGGCAAAATAATGCAAAATACCACCAAAGTTGTAGAATGATGTTCAACAATACTAAGCTTGGCCGTGCGCAGAAACGAGCAATGTCCCACAAATCATCTGAAGAAGCAGAAGCTGGCCCAAGTAAATGCACACGCCGTTCAATTTCATCTGTAAGGTCTGAGAAAGATTATCTGTGTTTTTTTCTGTGAAAAAGAAGTTGAGGCAGCAGACAGAGAAGCTATGACAGAAAATATATATGAGAGACTAAACGAATGTGCCAAATTACTACAAGATACAAAACTCATTGCAAAATTAAGTGCTGGAGATCTTATTGCACAAGAAGTTAAGTATCATCTTATTTGTCTTACATCTGTATATAACAGAGAAAGGACATTTCTGAGACAACAAAGACAGGAAGAACATGGTCAACATGACAGACAGGCATATGATAGAGCATTTACTGAACTAGTTACGTTTGTAATTGAAACACAGAGAAGTAGTGAAGGAGGGAATGTTTTCAGATTGTCAGATTTGACAGATTTGATGACAAAGAGGATGGAACAGCTAGGCTTAAAAGAACCAATAATTCATTCAACAAGATTCAAGGAACAGCTTCTAGAGCACCTACCAGATTTGCAAGCCCATAAAAAGGGCAAGCATGTTCTTCTTGCCTTTAAAGATGATGTAGGGCCAGCTTTATCAAAAGCTTTTGGAATTACTGATGTTTCAAAAACAGCTGAGCTTGTTCGAAAAGACATTCTAGAAAGAAGCACAAATTTTGATGGTCATTTTGAGGATAATTGCCAAGAAACATCTGTGCCACCATCTCTCATTGAACTTGTTAGTATGATTGAACATGGTTCTGACATACAGTCACAAATTGAGAATGAAGCAACCAGTTCAGATCTAGCAATTTCACAAATCATACAGTATAATTGCCACCAATCGAAAAAAAAGAAGAGCTTCTACAATTAAATATCATTCCAAGGATCGTGAGACACCTTTTGTTATTTATGTTGGGCTTCTGCTGTTTGTCAAGACAAGAAAACGTCAATTAATTGACACACTTCATCAGTATGGAATATGCATATCTTATGATAGGGTACTTGAAATATCATCACAAATGGGAACAGCTCTTGTCGAACGTTTCACTGAAGAAGGAGTAGTTTGTCCATCTGTGCTTCGAAAAGGTTTATTTACAACAGCTGCCCTTGAAAACATTGATCACAATCCTAGCTCAACAACAGCTAAGTCATCATTCCATGGTACTGAAATTTCATTGTTTCAGCATCCAACAGATTCAGAAAGAGGCGAACAACGAGAATTGCTTCATATAGCAGGGGCTCCAGCCACTAAGAAAGTCCCACCACTACCAGAGGCATATACAAATGTAAGGCCAGCTTACTTTAAGGATGCTTCACCAGTACCAACTGGTAGTCAAAATATGCTTCCTTTGAAGCCTGAAATCCTCTTTCAGAACATAAAAATGGAATATCAGTGGCTTAAACATGTGAATGTAATACCTGAAGATGTAGAAGGCGGCGTTTCAGTAACATGGGCTGTACACCATGCCTCTAAACGTCGAGGACTGCAATTTAGGCCTTGTATATCTGCGTTGTTGCCTCTTCTGCCAGAACAGGCACATTCTGTTGCTACAGTTAAGCACGCTATGAATAAAATCAAAGAAGCAACACAATATCTTAATGCAGATCAAATACCTGTTGTTACTGCAGATCAACCCTTGTTTGCAATAACTAAACAGATTCAATGGCATTGGCCTGAGTTCTATGGGGAAGACAAATTTATCATTATGTTTGGGGGATTGCATATAGAAATGGCTGCATTTAAGGCTTTTGGTGGCTTACTGAAAGATAGCGGATGGACAACTGCTCTGACTGAAGCAGGTATAGCATCCTCAGGGACTGCAGAGTCATTTCTTACTGCTTCTAGTGTAACAAAAACAAGGCTTGCACACCAAGTAACAGCATGTGCTCTTTCTAAACTGCTTCAGCGCGCATATGAACAATATCAAAGTGACAACGATGCTATTGGACTAGAAACAGACAGTTTAGAATCATGGCGAAAAAAGAAGGAGGAGGCTTATCCACAGTTTCAATTTTGGAGTCAAATATTGACGTTTGAGCTTCTAATTCTTGTGTTTGTACGCTCTATTAGAGAAACAAATTTTGAACTATACAGAGAGGCTTTGTCTGGACTTGTGCCTTTCTTTTTTGCCCTGGATCATACTAACTATGCTCGATGGTTACCTGTACATTTACGGGACATGGCTTTGATTGAAACAATACATCCTATGATGGCATTGGAATTTAAGAAAGGTCACTTTGCTGTGCATAAGACTGAACGGATGTTTTCTGCAATTGCAATTGATCAAGCCCATGAGCAGAACAATAAAGTGATAAAAGGTGATGGTGGAGCAGTTGGTTTAACTGAAGACGCATCAGCTTTACGAAGATGGATGGTTTCAGGTCCAGAAATAAGCCGTCTTATTGAACAGTTTGAATATGATAATCGAGTCAAGGCTGACTTTCGCCATCATAAAGAAACAGAAGCAAATCAAACAAGCTTTCTGACAAACGTAAAACAAATGACAAGAACCCTGGATGAGTTAGGAAGCCCCTTCATGGAAGAAACCAAAGATCTTATAGTATTGGATTCAAAAGAAATAGCTGATATTAAAATCTCATAATCACATGGACATTTAGTGAAACTTGGAATGGAACAATATGAACGATTCGCCAAAGTTATGTCAGATGGGACAGCTTCATTTTATGATCCTCTAAGAAGGAACAAACTGCCACTTTTCAGCAGAAAACCTACAACAGATGTCAGTACAAGCAAATCAAAGCTTTTAAGTATAAAGGACGATCGCCAGCTATTTTCCCGTCTTTTCATATCCTGCCAGAGTCGACGATGCGACCTAAATGAATTTTCATGCATGAGAATCAGAACACTCCACCTTCATTAAGTCAAAATGGATGCCTGAATTTGGGAACAAAGTCAGACCTTATGGACATTCTGCAAACAGGTATAGCTCTGCCAGATGCAGAACCAAATGCTGATGCCATAATTATTGATGGTGCAGCTTTGATTAATCAAAAGTCACCTGGAGCTGCAAGAACGTTTGACTATTATGCCACAGAAGTTATTTTACCCGTGCTTCACACATACTCTAGGAAATATCACAGAACAGATTTTGCTTTTGATATGTACAAATCAGACAGCCTTAAGGCATCGACAAGAAGGAAAAGGGGAGCAGGTATTCGACGTAAAGTGGTTGGTACGAGCCGAGTACCTAGCAGCTGGAATAATTTCTTGCGCCAAGATGACAATAAAACTGAGCTATTTGAGTTCCTTGCAACTCATATAGAAAACACTGAGACACTCAATACAGTCATCGTTACCAAGGGTGAAGATGTTGTTAGCAACACTAATATCAACAAAAATGAGCTGTCACCTTGCACTCATGAAGAGGCAGATACTAGGCTTTTCGTGCATGCTAAAGATGCCTCAATAGAGGGTAACAAGAAAATAATTATAAGCAGTACTGACACAGATGTAGTGGTTATTGCTATATCTTGCTTCAGTGATTTACACATAGAAAAGCTCTGGATTGCATTCGGCAGAGGAAAAGATTTCAGGTGGATTCCTATACATGAACTATGTTTGTCCTTAGGACCCAGGACAAAAGCTCTTACATTCTTCCATGCATTCACAGGATGCGATACAGTATCAGCTTTTCGTGGTAAAGGGAAAAAGTCTGCATGGCAAGCCTGGAATGTTTTTGAAGAAGCAACTGAGGTATTCAGAAAGTTAAGTACTATGCCAGAGTCTATATCTGAAGACGATAAGCTTGCTGTTGAGCAGTTTGTGGTAGTTCTATTTGATCGATCAAGTACTGCAAAACGAGTTAATGAAGCCAGACTGGATATGTTTGCACGGAAACAGAAAGCATATGAAATGATACCCCCATCTCAGTCAGCTCTTCAGGAACACATCAAAAGAGCAGCATACCAAGCAGGGCATGTATGGGGTCAAACTTTGATCCGCGAGCCAATTATTCCAGCTCCTGCGGAGTTGGGCTGGATGAAAGATGATTTACAGATTTGGCAACCTCATTGGACATCTTTACCAGCAATTGCAGCCTGTTGTCAAGAATTAGCAAAATGTGGCTGCAAGAGACGTTCATGCTCTGGAAACTGCAAATGCTTCAAATCAGGCCTCACCTGCTCAGCGCTTTGTAGTTGTACATGCCAGATAGATTAAACACTGTACATAAGGCCTAGAAATGTGCCACAGTCAATAGTTAGTTAAATTAATTGTTCCTAGGTATGATATTTGAGTATTGCTTCTTTTGTTTATGCAATTTTAATCTTGAGCTTTAAAAAGTCATTTTTTTCATAGGATTCATTTCAGAGTAGTAGTAGTAGAAGTAGAAGAAGTAGCAGTTGTTGTTGTTGTTGATAATGATGTAAGAAGCTTAATTAGAATTATCAGCAGCCAACAATGATTATGTATCATGATAATCAGCATTATCAGTTGAAAAAGTGGTCAACATTTTTGTATTCTTAATTTATATTTAATATTTTGTTTCTGCAAAGTAGCACCTCTGTTCATTTTTATACATTTCCCCTTAATTTACCCCCATCATAATGAACCATTATGTCTAATTTAATGCAGTATAGTTTTACATGATAGTAGGCTTCAAGAGCAATTGATTTTAGTTTCGTTTTGTATCATTTGAGAAGGTACATTGTTGCAAGGCAGCTTTTACAGTATTTTTCTTGAATTTTCCCCAATTGTGGCCCTATTTTGATGCTTATTTACAAAAGCTCTAGATTTTTCAAGCATAAACTATTTCTGGCAATAGATCTAATCCCAAAATAACATTTTGGTGTAAAATTAAATTTCATTGTATGTTGGAAATGCCCTATTCCCTGATTTTTTATTATATTGGCAGCCATCTTGGATTTAAGAGCCACCATTTTGAAAATTTGGCAGATTTTGATTGGCTAACGAGAAAATTTCAAATAACCCATCCTAATGAACATATCTGCCAAGTTTCATGCTTGTATCCGGAAGTGCATGATTCTTGTCACTTCCCGCTCCACTATATATGGTCATAGTCAAAGGAGTAAAACAAATACATACTTTAACAACGCATTGGCAAAGCTTACCAATAGTGGTATGGGTGATATGGGCGCGTCTATTTTTGCATAATGACGGGAGAAGATTAACGGAGCCCGACTTTTGTGGTGCTTTGCACCCTTACCTACATATAACAAATACATTGACAGGTACTGAACACAGTGTGTGTCTGTTAATGTATTTTTATTAGTTATGTTCAACACACACACACACACACACACACACACACACACACACACACACACACACACACAAACGCACAGATGCACACACACGCACGCACAAACACACGCGCGCGTACAAGCTTTGTTTACATTTGTCACATTCGCTTTACAGTCGTGCCAACCAAGAGTGACAGTGACGTAATATTTTGTTTACAATTGTCAAGTAAAACATTAACTTGTATACTCCACTTGCGGTAACGCGAATCGATAGATCACTTGTGTATTCATCCTATCCGTACAATGTATAATATAAGTTCCTGATAACTTTGTAAACAAAACATGACGTCTCTGTCACCCTTGGCTGGCAGGACAGTACCTGCTTCAATTTCATATTTTCATTCTTCAGCCGCTTGTTCATTCGTAGTGTTTCTGTCAGTCTAAATTTGACGCTGTGGTGAAGATGTCTGTCTGCATCCGATAGCTGCTTAATAGTCTTTTCCTTTGGGGAGTTATTCTTAAACGAAACATCATAAATACAATCATGTCGTACAATAGCTATGTTCACAGAGAAAACAAACGCGCGTTCATAAGCCATATATTTATATTTTCAAAGAAGCCTTTAATGAATCTTTATATTTTTGCAACCGTTCATAGCCTCATGAACGACAATAATTTTGATCTACAGCTGCCCAGCTCACTTGCCCGTGCAATTCGCTTCGAAGATCGAATTCATTCGCCAGATGTGACACTGGTGTTGTGATTGACAGCGAACCACATCTGAGTCGCAAGTGCAAAATAAGCTTCTTGTTTGCTCCATTGGCTGTCCGTGTTCAAACTGGCGTCCCGCTTCCAACAAAACCGTTAATGTGATTAAATACAAAATACTTTCTATATATTAGTTATTTATAATAAAATGTAAATATAAGCAATAAATTCAATTTTTGGAAGGTTCATGGAATCATGAATACTTCGGGTCTCTTGCAAAGTATAACGTGATGCCCTTTGGGCTTCACTTACTTTCCAAGAGACCCAAAATATTCATAATTCCATGAACATTCCATTCTTAAATGTTCAGTAGTAGCAATGATCATGAAAATTGGGTCAAGGTCAACCAATCAGGCATGGCTCTATGTTGCATCTATACATTTGTAGTGCAAACTTTGTTGAAACCTATAGATACAAAGCCCACATGCAAATATGTCTAAAAAACGACAGCTTATACGCAGCAATGAGTTTGAAAATTGTTCAAATGTTATAAAACTCTAATGAACCCCTTCATTATGTCCTTATTCGTACAAATGTTGGATAAAATCACACAACTTAATCTTACCAAAGCAGTTTCCTATCAGCAGACACTGAGTTCGGGCTACTTTCGGTTCGACAACGACATCTCATTTAAATTGCGATTTCCTGGAGGGCCGATATTGGCCCGCTTTGATATATAAAATTGGGATGTCATCCTTCCTTTCGATAATTAGGAGACATAATTTGTCAGCAAGAAAACTGGGATATTGTAATGCACTAAGTTCATTATAATGCGGCATTTCATCTGGATCTACACCGTGCTTAGGGGTTTCCGGTCTCAAACGGGTTAAACCAACCTGCTGAACTAAGAGACTGAAGTAAATATTGAAATGGTGCTTGTTGCACTTTAACAAATATGTTTTGATCGTAAAATTGTGATTATTTACTTTCTCATCAATTTAAACATATGTGTTAGTGCTCATAAGAATCATCTCATTGAGACGGTTTTTTGAGTACCCACAACATATGTTTTGGTTGAGAAATAAAGAAAAATCTATTACGCACTCTTATCTGCAGTGAGTATTAGTAATACCAACTTATAAATAATGAGGCCCCCAGTGGGGTCTGTACTCCCTTGCTCCCTAAGAATAATGCAATGGTGTCTCCAAATACCTGAAAACATTTCCTCAGCTAATCAGGTGATATTGAGATACTCCGGCTGATCTGCGTCTGTGTTGTTCACAATAAAATTGGCTACCTCGTTTCAACAAAATACAAATTGTGCTATTACTTTATATTTTATGAAAATTTGCAGATTAAAACATATTTATGGGCTATATGCGATAATGTGTTATTAATTATTTTTTGTACTCACGTGTTTTTGAACATTTACGAATCCAACAAAGAAAATCAGAATCAACAATTCTTTCACCGCCATTCTTCACTGATAATAAACAACATATGCCTCTAAAATAATCATGCCGTACTTACATCAAAAACTCATACCCATACCAATAATCGTGGTGAAGCAGTGAGAATTCAAATCAGCCTGGTGTTGCAATTAAAAAAAACAAAAACGAGCCCATCAGGATCTACACGTTTGGACATTCAATCAGCCTTTTCACACACATCGCGTTCGGTTGTCCAGTGAATTTTTGGCAGATTGTCTTTAGTGTGTGAATGTAATGGTAAAAACGGTAGTTAGTTCCAAAATTGTTTACTTCTAGAAAATTTGAGCCGAATTCACATTAGTATCCGGCCAACATAAATGGATCTTTAGATTTGATATGAGCCAGTGCATGAGATTTCCAACAATGTGGTATGTGCGACCAGCAAAGGCTCAGACCATCCTGCGCATACGCGCAGTCTGATCAGAGCCTTTGCTAGTCGCTTGAGTATTCTATGATTGTTAAGCTACTGACTGAACACCATTTGGAGTTTCTAAGCTTAAAAGGAGGCTGCAAATGTCAAATTATTGGAAATCTCATGCCGCAGCTCATATTTGATGGCAACTGAACTGCCATTGACTTTGATGTAACCTTTCAGCTATGATTGGTTCGGAGAATAGCTACAACAATAACACGTAGAAATGTTTAATATATATCGCTGGCAAAAAGGGTTGGCAGCTCAGCGGCCACCCTTTTTTTGTGTGTTAAGCGTAGCTTACACATAGTTTGCCTGCATGAGATTTCCAACAATGTCGAATATGCGACCAGCAAATGCTCAGACCAGCCTGCGCATACGCGCAGTCTGATCAACGCCTTTGCTAGTCGCTTGAATAATCTATTAGAGTTAAGCTACTCAATGAACATCATTTGGAGTTTCTAAACTTGAAAGGAGGCTACACAGGCTCGCATGGGTCTATACTTGTCAAAATGCCACATTGTTGGAAATCACATGTCTCGGCTCATATTTTTACAGTGTACATTATTACAAGTTGGCTGTATCGAGGGTTTGCGTGTTCGAGTCTACCGGAGGAACTGTGTTGTGCCATTGAGCAAGACACTTTATACTCTGCTTAGTACTGGTTGAACCCAGGACGATCCGTCCCGACACGACTGAGAAAGTGTTGACGGGGACATAAAGCATCCAAAACAAACAAACAAAAACAATTTGGCTGCCACAGACTTAAAAAGTTGTCTATTGTTGGGGTCACCTTAGACTGGCATCAGTCCACTAAATGCATATACCTTCATTTATAATTATATTTAGCTATGTTAAGCATATATGCGGTTCAACAGTAGCCAGTACTAAAACCTTCCACCAATAACTGTCAGCTTGTTGAAAGGTATATGGCCTGGGAAACGAACCTGGGAGCTCCTGGACGCAGGTCAAAACATGCTACCTATGGCGTTATGCTGGGCGGTTCAGGGAGACATGCTCTAACTAGAATATGATTTATTAGAGGAACTTTTGTGTGAAACCAAACATGCATCGTATATTTCAATAATGTTTAAGTGTAACAAGGGCATTCTTCAATAATGACAGATAATTTTTACGCCAAATTTGCTTACAAAAATAAGTCTGAATACGTTTTTTCCCAGATGAAACAGAAATGAAGATCTGTCGTCGAAGTTATCCTTTGAAATCTCTGATCTGTCGTCGGCCACATCCCTTAAAGAAGTGATCTGTCGGCTGAGACATCAATTTTCAGTCACCAATAGACTGGTTCTCTCCCTTTAATAGCATGTCAGCATATTAAGACAGGTAAAGTGTATTCGCCATAGCCTACGTATAGCATACACACTGACGGCATGAGTGACGTGGTATTGGAAAATACCCTTGACATAAAGTGCATTTTTTAAACAAGCCGTTTTATTAAGTGTATTTTGTTCTGGGAGTTGATATATTTTTTTTCTTTTACTTTATTATCAAATTATGGCCGCTGAAAAATACTGAAAATCTTTTCTGGAGCATGCGCAGTCGCATGAGTAGGATTCTCTACTTGTAATTAAATAGACGTTACCAGTCGTTATATGCGTAACGGAAGTAGAGCTTTATCAACGAGGGGAACCAATCTATTTATTCAACGGACATTTGCGGTCAAAGTTTACAGAAATGCTGGTGAATAAATATAGTTTTCGTGTAGCCAAGTAATTATAAAATTGTATTTCGTAGACGTTCGGCTGAAGCAGAAAGATGGTTTCTATGCACTTTTCTTGAAACGCAGGCTTTGGTGAGCTGACAAAAAGCTTATTTGTGCGTGAAATACAGTCAGATTGCTCCTGCAGTATCTCCATACATAAAGTAGCTTCTCCATTATCAGTAGGGGCCCGCTGACTCATTTGTTGATTTTAGCAAACACAAAATCTACACCTACCCTTTCACTGCAAAATCTAGCCGCATCTGTCGTCGAAACAGTAATCTGTCGTCGAAGCAGTCGGCTGTACGGTGTGGTAACGGAAGCTGAATTCAATTGTGACCAATTGTTACACAGATCTTCAAAATGGTTTCTTGGAGGTTGGTTGTTCTGCTCGTTTTATTTTGTGGATTTTCCGATATTGAAAATAGCGTAAGTGATACTTTATTTCATGAACGTCTGATTATTAAATCTACAATGTACTTGTAACATACCCATGAAATAAATTAGTTTCCAACTATTAATTATAATGCTCGTATATCACACCGGAAAGGTAGCAATCAAAAACTCTCTTATTATAATAAACAATCGACGAACGCGGATCAAGTCTCTAGAAACAGTGTTTTCGATTGCCATTTGTCGCCAGTCGCTTACTCATTTTGCTATTGCCATCTCATCTAGATCTACACTGTTTGCTTACTCATTATGCTGTTTTGTTTTTGTTTTTCAATCTCAGTTTTTGCAGGGTAATTTTCAGGATTTGTCTAACAACCCTTTTGAACGCAATTTACTCTTCTACAATTTAAAGTGGAAGAGCTTACCTCAGCAACTTAGGGGTGAAAAGGTTAAGCGGTATTCGAGCCCAATATTGAAAATATCAATACAGTACGGTATAATCAAACTACACAGCGACACTTATAATAACAAGGCAAATTCTCCGAATTTGTATCCCCCGACGAAGGGTTATTTTAGATAAAAGAGTAAATTACAAAATAGAAACAACTAACTTTAAAGTCCACCTCAGGTATCAATCGGGTCGCAACTACTGACGTGCCAACCATGAGTGACATTGACGTAATCTTTTGCTTATGATTGTTAAGGAAATTATTTACTTGACCTAACGCGAATCGATAGATCACATGGATCACTTGTGTATTAATTCTATCCGCTATACACAAGTGATCTAATGATTATACGTCCCTGATACGAGGGGGTTCAATATGTTATGAAAACCGATTTATAACTCCATCCACATTTAATGCCATATGCCAAACGAAAAACAAAGAGTCGCCGTTATAATGGTGCATAAAACATTATTTTATCTTTCCAAATTTAATAAGTTACAGACCTTTTAAAAGGCACACTAGTATACACTGCATATTTTTTCCTCCGAATTGTATAGACTCATTTTAACAAAGGCAGAAAGGCATGCTGTATTTTCTAAAACAAACGTTTAACATACATGAAACACATATCCATAGTTTTCTGACTCATTTCCCCTTTATCTTCTATAACGATACAAACTTTTGACCGGTACCGATTTCTTTTGCAAACGGTTTTATTACTTTACCCACTCTTACGTTGACGTCGTTTAAAGCAATGGACGTAACACTAAAATATGCACAGTTCTTGAAAATCTGAAATGTGGCATTGTACCAGAAAAAGAAAATTTTGATTGTATCGAAGTTTCAATACACACAGTGCATAGGCAGCAGACCAGCTAAACTGAACCCCATATCTAGAGGTATCTCATCTGAGTGGTATACCATTTTCGTTTCCTATAATTTTATTGTTTGAAATTAGCAAGCCAGATTATGTACATGCAAATACCTGTAACAATGTCCAAATAATGCATCTGAATGCTACGGAAGCCTATATGTGACATTGTGTTTTGTGTTATTGATTTCGATGTTTTAACTTTTTACTTTTGTATTTTGTGTATAATGTTGCACATTTTAAACGGCGCAATTCACGAGGTAGAACCAAGATGGAGAAGAGTATAAGTATTGTAATGCATCCGCCGTAATGTTAGTTTTTATATATTTGAAATCAATGCAGCTGGTAACTATCAAAGTCAAAACATCTACCGGGGCTCTCGGTTTGATTATGCTGCATACTGGGTTCTCACTGTGAAAGAAGTCACATAGACCCAGTGCAAGTCGATATAATAGAAGTCGACTGATTATAATAGTTCGACCCATTTGAATCGACCCATTTAAATTGTTACAGAAATTAACTCCCAGATTTTAATCTGTAGGTCTAGATCTGATACAGTGCAATCGAAAATAAAATGGCATTAACTTTATCTATCTATCTATCTATCCATCTATCTATCTATCTATCTATCTATCTATCTATCTATCTATCTATCTATCTATCTATCTATCTATCTATCTATCTATCTATCTATCTATCTATCTATCTATCTATCTACCTGTCTGTCTGTCTGTCTGTCTGTATGTCTGTCTGTCTATCTTGATGTTATCGGTCTGTCAGTCAGCATCTGTCGGTCTGTTTGTCTGTCTGTCTAGCCGTCTGTCTGTCTGCGTCTGTCGGCACGTCTCAACGTATGTCTGTCAACTGGTCTGTCTGTTTTTCTGTTTGTATAAGAAAACAAGTAAGTATTACCTGAAATTCCATACTCACTGTTAGGATGAGACACAAAACACAGACAGCCACACGACAGCAAGAAAGCATTCAAAGTTAAGCAATCAGTTTTCTGACTCTTTTCCTCAGCAAACTGACTGCAAAACTACATGTATAAAATCACTACGAACTTCACAACATAATTATAAGCCAATACACCCCAACATACAATGGGAGCCGCAAGGAATAATGAATTAACAACACCATGATCAACGCATTAGAACGGACATTGGTCGAGATCACCAGGGAGGGGGCTTAAATATATTTTACCTTCCAAATCTTCATCCTAGATTCTGCTGTTGTTCATGAAACTGTTTTCCACTGCCTCCCTCATACCTACCCACCACCCTATAAGTTCAGGGGGGTTATCTACATGTCTGTCTGTCTGCCTGTCTGTCTTCCTACCTGTCTGTCTGTCTGCCTGTATGTATGTCTGTCTGTCTGTCTAAAACATACGTACGTACATACATACATACATACATACATACATACATACATACATACATACATACATACATACATAGGCTCAGACCATGTTTGGGGTTAAAAAAATAGAATTTCAATATTTTGGGGGGTTTTCAGAAAATTAATATTTTTTGGGTATGATGATTTTGTAGATAAATTTTGAGCTCGTCACAAAATTGGCCTACTTAAGGGGACATTTCTATGCATTTTAGATTTTTTTTCTTAGGATCAAGGTACAAAATGGGGATATTTTTTGGGGTTGCTAAAATTTCAAATATTTTTAGGGTGCTTGACAATCCTGATATTTCTCTTTTTTTTTTTTTTGGGGGGGGGGGGGGGGTTGAACAGTAAATGCTGGGTCCAAGCCTGTGGATGAAGAAAACAAAGTACCCCCCCCCCCCTGGGAGTTATATATGTACTTATATACTTTTTGTTGTTGTGACTTTTATCTTTGGCATTATACCTCATCTTTTGTATTTTGCCTTTAATGTTCTATATTTTGTCTTCAGAAAGGTTTCTTTCCTCTATTTTTTTTTGCCTTTTGCATTTTAACTTTTGTCTTTTTGCTTTTGTCTTTTGTGTTTAAACTTTTGTATATTGTATTTTGGTTTTGGGTTTCCTCATCCTATTTCTATGATAAAAAAGGCATCTCAGTTCCCCTTCAAATTTTGGCAGCAGATAGCCATAGAGACAAACAAATGATAGCAAATCGGATATGGGAAGGCGGTGGAAATAGATTGATAGATAGATACGTTTTGCATTTAATGTCATCTAATAGTCGATTGCACTGTATTCGACCTACATGATAAATACTCAGAATAAATAAATTGTTACTATTAAATTGGGTCAAACTGTCATGTTTAAAATTGCCATAGATCTATTTGAATACTTACACAGAGAGCATGGTTGAATGGAAAACCTTCAGTAGCCTTTTTTGGACTGCGATATTTACCAGCTGCATCGATTTCAAATGTAAAAAACGTTACACAGGATGCATTAAAATACTTGCACCCTTGTCTTTTATCCCGCTTTTCTCTCCATCTTGGTTCTACCCCATGAATTGTGTTGTTTAAAATAAGGTACAACATCAAGCACAAAACATACATATGTATGCAAATTCATATATGAGCCACACCATAAGAAAACCTGCATTTTGAAATGCGAGAACAAAAAGCCACTAATTAGATGTGTCCTTACATGCTGGTCAATACATTTGTTGCTCACTAGTGTTAAAGTTTAGTATCTTATTTCAAGATTATAGCGAGCTTTTGTAGCTTGGAAGGTAAATTTTAGTCCAACATAAAAAGTTGGAAAATTTCGAATTGAAAACGAGTTGTTCAGCGATAAGGCTAATTGCCACTGTTTCAATGCTTTATCAGTTTCTCAGTGGATGCACAGCTGATCTGCGCCTTTGTTTTCTGTATGTGTAAAAATGCAACTCAGTTCTTTGGGGTATCGGTTTGATCAGTTTATTTTTCTATATAAAGATTTATTTGTCTATAGCTTGTCCCTGTAGCTACACAGCCAAGTTTGTGTTGGACTTGTTTGAAATCCCAAAAGGCAAGTTTTATCATGATGGGGCTCATATGTCAAAGATTATAAAATACAAATACTCATACTTGGCGTAAAAACTACTGGACACAATTTACTTTTGTTTTAAAAGAGTAACAAAATAAATGCAGGTATACTGAACGACTAACGAAGTTAGAAAGAAAGCAAGGATCAGGAATCAATACAGTCAAGTACCACATCTGTCCCAGGATACCAAATGGGAAAGTAACAAAATCACATTAAACATCACAAACAAGAGCCAAGAGGTCAGCCCTTTCCCTCCAGGTGACCACAAGGCAGCAATGAACAGACACAAAAGCATGACAAACACAAGGCATAAATAACACAAATGATCCACAAAAGAAGTACCACCTTGGAACAGTCAGTAAAATATTTTACTGGAGGGCTTAAACCAGTTTCACGGCACGCCAACCTCACCCTTAGTTCAGATGTGGATCAAGACACATAGATGTTTGGTTTGCATTACATACCTCTAACTTATCCATGCATCATCCTAGATAATATAAATCAAGATATGAAAAGGAGATTAAATAAAGAAAAGGACTCAACATAAAACTGAATACTGGAGCAAAAGAAATCCAACAGGTAAATCCCGGTGGGCCTGACAACTGCCAAAGCACCAGGCCCCTACCATCTCATCAATAGAAAAGTCTTTAAGTCGGAACCGTCATAGAGTCTGAAGTCTGACCAACGGGCGTGCAATAAAAGAGGAAAGCAAAGTTGCCAACCGCGATTGTGTTGACCTCCAAGCATGCAGTCTATTGCAATACAGACCTGGCACCAACGAATAACGAAACCTGGCACGTTTGTTTGTCTCTAACTTGTAAAGAACAAGTCCTCAGGCTAAAAGTAAATGTTTTTTTTATATAAGCAATATTTACCAAATATATAAATATTTCCAATAACATTACAAATTTGTCACATTTTGCCTGAACGGCTTGTATGAAGAAATGTTCAAATGATTTTCATATTTATAAAATCAATACCGCTCATTACATGCAAAATTGCCACAACAATGTTAACATCTGGAAAAAGTTGCTGTTTGTCACACCTGCTGGAACTGGCATGGTCTTACATAAGAGTCAACATTTCTGTCCAGTCTTGCACAAGTTTGTCAACCAACAAGTATGTTGACATTCACGACCTGGTAAATTTTAATGCATTCCACCATCAATTTGCTGTAAAGTATCTGCTCCAAATGCTGAACTGGCTAGCACATTAAAACAGTGACCTTAGCCTATATTTTACAAGCTCCAGTGACTTGTATTTTTATATTGGTATGTTAACCCTTATGCCCTCATCAAATATAATGCCTAACACCACCAAACATTGCATAAGGCATCCCCTTAACATCTTGAGTCAGCATACACCATAATTTGATGACTTCGACATTGTCATTGCCATTTTTATGTCCAACTTCAGGATCTTGCAAAAAATGTTGTGTCTACAACCACCAAAGGGTGCATAAGACATCTCCTCAAAATCATGTCTTGATACTGAGACCTTGACCTAAACTGAAACAAAGTTCTAATTGGTTAACACCTTGACCGGTGACCTGTATTTTATGCTCCATTAATAAATAAAGGCCCAATGACTTTGTCTCCATTTCCCAAGCAGATAAAAAAGCAACTTATATGGAGTTCTTGTTCTTTGTTGAAACACATCCCAGTTTCATGTATGTTAGTTACTTTGTTGTGGCTGTGTTTTGCCAAAGTACATCGCGTCAAAGTCCGAATGCAAAAATAATTCTGCCCATCCATCTATTTTTTTTTCTTAATTTAAATTGAAAACTCACGTTCATCTCATCAAAATTTCAAGTAAAGTAGATTGCACCTGGAATGAAACTGTATGAACTTAATTCAGATTGAAGATTTCAGACATCTAGATAAAGCAATTATTTATTTACTTGGCAATTCAGAAAAGCAATGCCAGGACATAATACAATTAGATTCTAAACCCTGCCCACAAAACCACAATGTAAAAGAGTCACAACCAGATTGAAGTGAGTAAACAGATGACATATGATGAACAGAGTAAGCAGTTTTTCCCAAACAGGTGGTGACTCAGAATTCGAACATAACTGACTAAAATTACATCTTAAATAGGACAATAAAAAAACACTGACCAGCAAGGAACCACAACAAAGCATCAACTTAGAACTGTCAGTAATGCGTTACTATGGGATTTATCTTAAATTTACGAGGGCTCAGTCCTAATCCTCACTTTCGATGTGGTTCTTAAACATGTATTTGATTTGCCCACGAGAAGGTTTCCAACTTATCAATAAATCAAAATCCATGGGCATCAACGGATTCGCATGTAATACCATTGTGGTTCAAGAATGAAGGGTTAAGAGATGCAACGCGTACTCTGACATTTCACATTGCCACTGGAACACTGGATGAAATGAAAGCCAAAAGTTGAATCCTAGTGAGCATACAAACAGAATATGTGTAACGGTTATTTTGTGCGACAACTATTGCCAATTTCATATGTTAAGCAAATACAACTTTTTTTAAATAAACTACATTTAATTAGGATAACATTGCGTTGATTTTCTATGGATGATGTAAAAGCTTCAATGTTTCATGTCTCTGACATGTGTTTGCAAAGTAGGAAAGGTGGCAAAAATCTGGAATCGATACAATAAAGTACCACACCTGACCCAGGATACCGTATGGGAAAGTGAAAAATACTCAAGAAAACATCAGATATATGAGAGCAAAGAAGTCAGCATTTTCACAGCAGGTGACCACAACGCTGAATGACACAGACAAGACAATATAGCAAAGACAAACACAAAATAAAAAAGATCTACAAAAGAAGTACCGCCTTTGAATGGTTAGTGAGAAAATGCCTGGAAGGCTTTAACTAGTTTCACGGTACCAACCTCACGCTTAAAATTCTGATGTGGATCAAGACACATAGATGTTTGATTCGCATGAAAGATCCCTAACTTATCCATAAATTACCTTTAAGTACATATACATCAAGATATAAAAAGGAGATAAAGCAAAGATAAGGACTCAACAGTACATACAACTGAATGCCAGAGCATAAATCAAACAGTTAAACCCTGGTGGGCCCGACAACAGACACAACATCCACCCAAACCCTCTCATCTATAGATAGGTCTTTAAGTTGAAACTGTCAAAGCAAATCTCTTAATTTCCTACCACCACTGTCATCACATTAGCAAATCTACTGCAGATGAAAGTAGTAAATAGAACTTGTGTTCGCTGGTACATGTATATAAAGCAAAACGTGATTGTTTCAGAGTTTTCCCAGTTGGTCTTTAAGTCCAATGAACAAATTCGTTGACGTTTCAAAATCAGTTCTTTGGTTTTAGAGGCTCAGTATCACAAGAAATACATTTAAGCACGTCTTCTTATTGGAGTTTTACATTTCTTTACATGCTGGTACATCAACTTGATCTGCCAGTGTTCCAAATTCTACATATCATTCAAATATATCAACATTTCTCTGCACTCTTATTGAATGAAGATTCCAGTTTTGCACAAGCTTAGAAGCCACCATGCGAGCTACTCAATATTTGTGTTTTAACAACAGCAGCAACTAGGGCACATATTTGGCCAGTAAATATATCTAAGCCCCACCCCAGTGGCCTTGGCTGCTTTCCATTCTGAGGTGGTGATTCTGTTGTTGATGATTCTTTGTTTGTTGTTGCTCCCATTGTGTTGGGTCCTTGTTTTACTGTTTACTTCTTATTCCCCTTTCTATTTTTGTTATAGAGAGCTGGTTGCTTAACTTTGATTATGTTGTCGTGTGGCTGTCAGTGTTCATTGTATCTTCCCCTCTGGTGTCATCGGCTGGTTTGTGGTCTTTGCTATTGGCACTTCTTGGTCATACGCATCTGTTTTGGGCGTTTCTATTTAGTTCTTCTTAATAAGATCAATAAAACAGAATCGGACACATTCAACATAAAATGAGGATAGTGTCTTGAAATTATCTTGTATCTCTCAGCGTATCAAGCAATGAAAGCCCCTACGCCGCAGCGTTCCCCGCCATAGCTATTTTCGCTGATTGAAACATGAAGATGTTAATTCCAACATCTGGATCTGCAGCTGTGTGTTTAAAAAGGGTTGCAGAAGCACAATTCTTTGTACCTAGGTCACAACGTAGAACATCTGGTGTCATCTAGAATCGTTCAAAACATCTAAATATGAGATGGGTTCTGAATGCTGAAATCGCTGTCGTGATTTTGTTTTTGTTGGTTTGTGTGTTTTTGGATACATATAAATGGTCTTCTACAAAATGTAAACCAATGATACACGAACAAAATCATTTGTTAAAATATACCAGAATTAATTGAGCTCTAGATAGGTCATTCATTGGAGGGAGGTATGATGAAAAAAATTAACAACTCCACCCTGTAGCATGATAACCACATTAATCTTACAGAGACATGATTTGACCTGAAAATAAAAATAATAAATTATGAATAATTATTAATAGTAAAACATCTTCGAATGCACAAATATATTTTTTTCTGTGTTGTGTTTTGCTGACTGGTTTCACATTATATACATGTATTAAAACAACTATTAAAGTTTGTTTTTTTTAGAAAAGAAAAACTGATTTGATATCAGTAAAACTAACAAATTTCAAGGTTCTCATAGGTACACTTATTGCATTTTTATGGTAAAAAACAAAGATCTCCAGTAGAGCACACTGCGCACACAAACATAGATTGAGTACAATTCAGTTATTTCATGACCTGCAGACAGACAGAAAGACAGATATACTCATAGATAGATAGATTTATTTATGGATAGATAGATACATTCATACATACAGTAACTATACATGTACGTCGATAGATAGATAGATAGATAGATAGATAGATAGATAGATAGATAGATAGATAGATAGATAGATAGATAGATAGATAGATAGATAGATACGTATTGCATTTCATGTCGTCTAATTTTCGATTGCACCGCATCAGACTTACAAAATGAAACATTTGAATAAAATTCCGTAACAATTTAAACTATTATAAGGGACTAAATTGTCTCGTATTTAATTGTCCTGGATCTATTTGAATGCTTTCACAGAGAGAGAACCCACTTTGTAGCATGCCCTGTACATTTTTGACTTTGTGATAGTAACCAGCTGCATGGATTTCAAATGCAAAAAAACCCACTAACATTACATGTACAATGACTGCATTAAAATACTTACAACTTCGTTTTCGCCCGTCTTTTCGTCTATATCTTGTCTCTACCTCGTGAATTGTGCCGTTCAAAACGACAACATCGTACACAGAACACAAAACAAGAAAATCAAAATACGAAAGTAAAAAGTTAAAACACCGAAATCAAAACGTCATAGCACAAAACACAATGTCACATATAGGCTTCCGTAGAATGCAAACATCGATGAAACGCGGTATTTTGTCTGATCCATTTCAGTGTAAGCCAATGATGGCATTCTTTTAAGAGATTTTCTTATTTCAAATGACGTACTTGGGGGTACTTTATGAGTGAGATTAAATATGGAAATTTCAAAATGGGCTGTACTACTTGCAAACGAACATCGAAGCGACCTGAAAAAATGTTACAAATGATTTTCGTATGAATGTTTGCTATGTTTTCGTTCACGCAAAAACGACTAGATGTCAATGCAATACTAGAAAATGTAGCATTAAGGAGGATTTTAACCAAAATGACAGCCTCATTATTTCATAGAATGTATAAAGCAATATCAAATTTTTTTTGCAAGTATAAATATCCAATATATGGATATTTACCACACGAAGAAACAGACTGAAAACATCCCTCGTTCATGTAGTTATCTGCTTTTGAAAACATTGTTTTATTTCATATCGCAGTGTACTTCAGGACCCTATCTAGAAAGTGGCTTGTGTAAATTAGATTATGAGCTGGACAACTGCAATTTTACATATATTTAGCCAAGAAACAGGCCTTTTAATGAAAGTAATTATGAAGTATGTACATTAAAAACTTTGGGATATATTGGACTGTTTTCATTACATATTGAACGCCCCTCGTACATGTAAATTTGTAAACAAAACATGACGTCCCTGTCACTCTTAGCTGGCAGGACAGTGAAGCATTTCAACTATGTAGTATACCCTTTGTTTAAGTGCCAATATGCTAAAGTCACCTGTATTCCACTACACGTTAATTTATAAGAATCACAGCTGTTAGTATTGCATGAAAAACGGATAACCAACCAGTAGGTAATTTAAAACATATTTTTGGTACGGATTCCGTTGGCCATCGTCAGTGCCATTCAACTTTGGGTTGGCATAAGCGTAACTGTACCAGGCATCCGAAGTACTAAATGACGATATCGAACCAAATTTGAATGGATATAGACACGAGATGAAGAGTTGGTATGTTTGGGTGACCTTGGTCCAGCTTTCTTGGCCATCGTTGGACATTTACTGCCAAAATATTAAGCCAGCTCATCTCCAGACCTACTGCTTGGATCCGAACACCCTCCCCTGGAAAATCACATCACAATTGGCTATAGGTTTCCAAAGAAATTCTGGTACGGACCCCCATTGGGTCCAAATGCTTCTCGGGGGAAGTCCGTATGGCCCTCTCTAAAATACGTTGATGACTAAAAGACTTTGTCACCTTCCCCCACCCCGACGAAATTTTCTGGATCCGCGCAAGGTCTCTTCTGATTCTTGAGCTCTTAAATAAATTTTTTCATAAAGTCTCCTAAAATTTACGAATATTTGCAACAACAAAGGCCAGATGTCAAACTTAATATAGCGTGTCGATTCTGGTTAAAAAGAAGTCTAGATTAAAAACAATTGAATTATTTTATGTAAAGGCTACTGCGATGCCAGTTAACCTTGTATTTGCGGAAAGGACGTTTCCCACACTATTACTCCATTTCTGCTGAATACAACATTCCACCTTTATCGTCTTATAAGGGATCGCGCAATACGCTTTATAGGGCTGACACTGGTGAGATGGCGTGCACGGATCCAGAAAGTTTTGTCAGAGGGGGTCGAGCTTGACAACGTTTTTGTTTTGTTTTTTTTTTTTTAGTTGATGAGAGGATCCAAATACCACTATGAGAGGGCCATCAATGGCCCGCCAGCGAAACGCCATTTAAATGGCGTTGCGCTGGCGGGACGATGATTGCCCAACTTTGAATGCTGGCTTTGTAGCTTTATGATTTTTCAGGGGATCTGGACCAGTATTTCTAACAAACCCTATATTTTTGTGATTTTTTAGGGAGATCTCCATGGATCGATATATACATGTAGCATCTCATCTAGGTAGACAGTGCCCTTTGTGGGACGCTATCCTTAACCCTTTGTATACTGGCGAGAACCCCCAAAACGGAACTTTTACAAACAGTGAAGACCCAGATGAAATGCCGCATATTTAATAAAACACAATCACTCATGTAAGATCCCCTATGTGTGTCGGTACCGGTTGGTACCACGCCTTGCCTCAATTTAGCAGTTCTTTTTCAGGTGGCAGATATAAGCGGCACGGTGAAAACCCTATCAGACATGGAAGATGAAATAGCTACGTTGAAAAACTTATTGAAAGAAACTAGAAAAGTTAACAAACGACTCAAGAATCAGAACAGGAGACAAAAACAGGTAATGTACAAATTCAATAGATTCCCTTTAGTTCAGATTTTTTCTTTAAAAAAATGTTTTAACATAACACTGGTATCACTTGACTTCAGACAAGGTAATATAACATACCAGTCACGTTGTTCTTAGATTGCCTGGGTTTAATAAGAACATATATAAGGTTAAAAAATAGCACTTATTGGGCAGCAAAAAAAAAATGATTGAGTCTTGAGAAAACCTGTCCATGTCATATATGAAAACTTGACAAAGTCGCACATCAGCCTACACATCCACACAGCATGATCTGCCTAATTCTGGTTCGCGGCTTGCAGATTTTGAGCATCGTTGCAAGAAAATATATCTTCAGGCATTTCGACAATCAATCCCATCTTCTGGGGAGGCTTGTACAGGTGGGATACCAATATCCCATATCCCTGGAAGTAAATAGGAATGTATCACATATCCCTCTGAGTCTGGCAATTTTCCCCATAATTAATCTTCTTATATCCCTGAAAGTAAAATTGATAATATCCCATATCCATGGAAGTATATGGTGAATGTCCTGCATCCAAGTAGAAGTAGGCTACAGAAATTAGCTAGAATCTTGAAATTTAGAACACATCAAGCCAAACTATTTTACTTTCCAGTCAGTGAGAATTTAAGGTACTGACAAAACTGCGCGTATGTGTAGGCTGATCTGCATTTTATGTTGGCATGTTACAAAACAGGTTTTCTCGCAACGATTTCTGTATGTATACTTAAAACCAAAAGTTACTTTACACTTTTAACTACCGAATATATCTACACTATTATTTATTTTAACCAAATAAAATATTGCAATGAGCTCCTGGTACCCACCCTAACATAATTCACGTAAACAAACTTAGGAAAATAATATTCTTTCGAGTTATCTGTACTTTCAATTAAAAACACAAAATCAGCCTTAACTAACAAAATCCTAGGTAAACCTAGGATTCGAACACGAAATTTTAAGGGCCATAGTTTTTCCATAAAAAAAATGCCAAACATTTTGTCTCCGACGTATGGTTAGCTTTTTGCAGTATCTTAAAGTTGGTTTACATTGAAATTATCTCCCTTTGAATTAAAACAATAGTAAACTTTTGTCCTTTTTAAAACCTTTTTCTCTGATGACATTTAATTTTTTTATCAGCGATTTGCTTGGAACTCTGCCCAGAGTATGTGACAAGATAATCTGATAATTTCCCATCGGTTTGGAAGAAAAATGGCAAACAATTGGCAATGGAAAAATCCATTGAAAGCACTGCTATGTTCACAAAAAGGGTAGGAACGTAAAAAAACAACTCTCTAATTTGTGTTACTCGTAGGATGGTATTGGCTGATTTGAACTTTTACCAATTTTTCGATAGTATGTCTTTCAGAATTGGTCTTTAAAATTTAAAATTGTCCAATCTCAAAGTTACAGTAACACATCAAAAGTGATGCGTTTTGAAAAAGTTTATTTTACCCCCTTGTCTGTTTGATTAGGGCATTGCTGTTGCATTTATGACAACAAAACCATAAAATTCAACTTCCATGTGAATAAATGATCAGACTTTATTATGAATCAAAAACATTTAATATATAACTAGCCAATACCCGGAAAAGGTATATACATTAACAGTGTTAAGTTACTTTTGGTCTTAAGTATATATATTAACTCTACCTGTCACATTTCATATATAAAGTATGTAGCTATGCAGCCTTGTTTAACCCTTAATGCGCCAATCGCAACAAAAGTCGTCTGCTTTTCTCGTCTGCTGAAATATTTAAGAAGCCTCTACGGCAAACAGTGTGGACCCAGATCATACTGCTCCTATAGGAGCAGTTTGTTCTGGGTCCACGCTGTTTCCTTCTATACTTAATTCGTCAGTAATGTTAGGCAATTATTTGCAGCAGACTACTTCAGCAGACGGCATTTTCAGGTGCATTTCTTTCTTGGCGCTTTAAGGGTTTAGTCGTAAACATGGTCGTCAACATCTTCGATGCTTCAGAAAATGTACTCAAGAACGGAGCATCAAAATGAAGGTTTACTTGAATGGTTAAATATTTCTTGCAGGTGTGGCTTGCTTTGGAACAAATGTGTCAGGCTCTTGGTCAAATGGATGTTAAAGAACGTGAAATTGATGCAAGCACTAAAGATGATAATAGGGTAAGTTGCATATTACATGTAATATGTATGTTATCATAATCTGGATCTAGTATATTCCAATTTGATAAAGCTGGATCTTGAGTTATTGAGGAAAATGTTAAAGAAAAACAGTCTACAAATGTTATATGCACTAACATAAATATGCAGTAAGTTTTAGTTGCCAGTTGCCATGGGTTGTTGTGATACTGTCGTTATTGGTTAATTGTTTGTTGTTGCTCCAAATTGGGCCCAGACCTGTAATTGTTTTTCCATAGACCTCAATTATAGCTTTTAAGTAAGCTGTGGTCCTCACAACTCTTCAAGCACTATGGGGCTGCCATAGAATTACAGATTGGACCTAGTTCAACCAATAAATAAATATGCGATACCATGGTGACCAGCATGTTTTACCACCTTTTGGCCCCTGAAGGTGGGCTCCCTCCCTACATGAGAGGAAAATTCTACTGAAAAAAAAATACCAGAATGCAAGGTCCTTTTTTCTAAGCTACATCAGTAAACTTTATCAGCAAAAGCAATGAGATGTTGTTTCAAAAAGTACAGCAAAGATATACCCGTCTTATAAATACAATATATTTCCTAGTTTTATTATTGACCAATCATGAGGCACCTTACAACTTAAAAATATTGTGCTGAGCTTCCACCCACCTTTTGAGCCAATCACTGCCCTTTTTACAATTACAGGTCTGTGACCTAAAGACATAACCCTTTTAAGATAAAAGACCAAGAAAATCATTTAAGTCAAACCATTTAACGTTTTAAAAGCACATTTATATTGTTTGTTTGCATTATTTACCCCCAAAGCTATTCTTGGGAACCCTTTAAACAGCCCTACCCCCTACATATATTACTGGTAAAATCATTGTATAGCAAAATAATGAAAAAGGGAAAATGAACATATTCATTTTCTTATATCTGTTTAATTATATATCAGAAATGCCTCAAACTTCTCTCATATAAGCTTAAAACACCACTTTACAATATACTATACAAGAAGATGCATATGCTTTACCATCATTAGTCTAATGTCGAATTACCCCACCCATTCCCATTGACAAGGTAAAAATTACATGCTCCTAGCTATGGGGCATAGAATCCTTTCTTTACGCATAAAATCAACTTCTTATCTCTTAAAAATCTCATTTGTACAAAAATAGAGCAATTTCTGCATATTTAGGTGAAAAAGCTAATATTATGTAACAGTCAGAGATGGGGAATAGCAAACTTTTTTTCATGCAGAGGGACTAAGAACAACACGGCATTTGGACTACTTACATTTTTTGCGAAGGCCTAGAGGGAGAATAAAACTACTTCAGCCAGGATGCTGCAAAGTCAAGGTCAGTGAAAGGGAGATATCAAGATTATAGAGGTCAAGGTCATTTTGAAATTTTAATGGCCAAAAAGGTACAAATTCTACTATTTATGACCTATTTGTCTTAAAATGAGGTAAAATGGTCAGAGAAAAGCACCAAATTTTTGACAAAATTTTAAAATTACTAGCCCAAAATACTAATATTATAAATTGCAGACTATAAAATTGCTAAAAGCATGCATGTGAATTGGAATGTTGAAGCAGTTTCATAATACCATTTTTTCAAAGTGTCATTTATATTGATGGATCGAATAGTAGATATTAAAAGGGACTAAAACGCATACATATATCCATCTGAAATAGCTCCTCTTATAAATGTCAAGGTCATCAATAAGGTCAAGGGTCAATTTGGCACAACAAAATAACCAAAAGGGCCCAAGTGGATTCATTAACAAAGTGGACACTGCAACATCAGACGGGTTTCCAAGTTGTTCTGCGCTGTTGCTCAATGGAAAGGTCATTTTCGCAAAGGTCATATTGGGTCATATGACAGTCTCCTGTGCTATCTCTAAGTTCAACTAAGGCAAATGACAATAAATGAGCATGCAAAATGTGGATTTACCACATGTAATACTTTTCAACAAAGTTGCATTTAACTCAATCAATTGACTCCTACTGCCGTTTAAGGAAACTTGCAAAAGGGCCTTTTTACCATATTTTGTCAATTACAAGAAGAAATACTCAAAAAAAGCTTCAGTACATCAATACAAAATACAAATGTATATGATATGGGAACCAGTAAGCTTTTGATAAATGAAATGATGCTTCCAGTGTAACCTCATAGTGCAGCAGTGGAACTCACATACTTCCAAGCCAAATATGTAGTGCAAAACTGAGCCAGCCATCACCCATACCTACTACTAAGGCTCTTTTTCTGCAGTCTTAATGATTTTTGTTTTAAAAATGTGGACTTTTTGAAGCTGAAATCATTATAGGACTCACTGAAACCAAACCAATGCATCAAAACATATTACAGGTCACATGCATAGCAGTCAAGGTATCCAACAAAACAGGCCTGGTTTTCTTCTTTAGGGCCCAGACCTGTAATTGTTTTTCCATAGACCTCAATTATACTGTAGCTTTTAAGTAAGCTGTGGTCCTCACAACTCTTCAAGCACTATGGGGCTGCCATAGAATTACAGATTGGACCTAGTTCAACCAATAAACAAATATGAGATACCATGGTGACCAGCATGTTTTACCACTTTTTGGCCCCTGAAGGTGGGCACCCTACATGAGAGGAAAATTCTACTGAAAAAATACCAGAATGCAAGGTCCTTTTTTCTAAGCCACATCAGTAAACTTTATCAGCAAAAGCAATGAGATGTTGTTTCAAAAAGTACAGCAAAGATATACCCGTCTAATAAATACAATATATTTCCTAATTTTATTATTGACCAATCATGAAACACCTTACAACTTAAAAATATTGTGCTGAGCTTCCACCCACCTTTTGAGCCAATCACTGCCCTTTTTACAATTACAGGTCTGTGACCAATTGGGGGATTGTGTTTGGTCGAGGCCCTGAGGTTATAAAACTTTTTTTCATGCTCAATTCAACTGCGCATGAAATTAATCATGTAAAGATTTTTTAGCATGACAGATACAACTTCTGAGAGTTTGAAAGCAAGAATATTCTTTATTTTTCAGCATTTTAGTTTTATCTAAATGGCGTTTCGCTGGTGGGCCTATAGCATATGCTAAGAGAGTTTTCTTCGTGACCTGTGATCATGGCGTTTCTGGTCATACGCACTTGTTGTTTTTACATTAGCAGGGGAGTAGACAACGAGTCTATGATTGCATGTACAATGAGTACCATGTTTGTTTGGCTTGTGTGTTTGTTAAGTTTGTTGTGTAACGTTCCAGTTAACCTTACCATTTTGTGTTTATCTGAACCAATGTTTGTTCGTATCATCATTAATAGGCTCCACCTATTGAGTTGCCGAAGAGAAAATTTGAAGCATTTCGAATCCAACCATTGTATGTCACCTCAGAGGGTTTAACTTCTTCTAGAGAAATAAACGTCACAGTTGCGTTCACGTCGAAGAAGAAACCAACCTTGGACTGGTTCTTTGTCTTGAACACCTCTTCTATGTTTTCAAAAGGTAATTTTCTGAACCAGTCAGATACTAGTTTATCAGATGACGTTAGGTCTGGGACTGAAATAACACCATGAAATAACACCATGTATTAAAAATTCGACAGACCACTAGTGGTTTACATATTTACTTATGTAAAGACGTCCATAACAATGTTGCGCACGAAATGGCAAAATCTTAATATTTAATGCAAAAAAAAACGATTTAAAAGTAAGTTTAATGCCATATGATAAATTTTGCTTGTACGCTTTGATTCTTTACACCCCACCAACAACCATTCAGTTATATAGGGACGGGTCTTCCTGTGTTGAACCAGTATTAAGCTAGGATTAATGTTCTAACTCGTTTAATATATTCAATAAAACATAAACAATCATGTCAGTACCCCGGTGTATCTGATCTTTTCAATTGTAATTCTGTACAAACATGTTTTGCTCCAATTATCATGTTTTAATCATGTGTGCTCGTTGCAGTAGAAGTTGCATTTGATTACTAAAGATTAAAAAGATAGAATACATACCACATATTAGCCTAGCAAACTCAAATGCCACTTTCAGGCGCCTGATCAGAGTCTCCACTGTTTGCTTACAGAATAGTTTATTAGACGATTTGTAAAAACAGATCCTTCACAAATAAAGAGAACCTACAAAGTTTGAAAATAGCGGCCTTGGTATTATTGGGTGTGCTCATAGGCGTTAATGGAAAGTACATCACTCTCACAGCCCCCTGGAAAAGCTCCAGTGGTATTAGGTTTTCTACAAGAACTCAATATTCCTGAAAGAACAGTATATGAAAAATATCAACATTATATCAATGTGAAGGGGGGGGGTCTACAAACTTTATGCATCGTAACAACATCTGTTGCGACCTCTAAATAATCTGGAAAATGGATCCTGCAGAAATAGAGTGAACCTAAAAAGTTTGAAAAACAGTAAAGTCGTTTTTTAATTTTTTCGTGAGGATAGTAGAAAGTGTAACAACTCTCGCACCCCTTGCACCAACTGCAGTGATTTTCTGTCATCTACCTCGACCCACCTTCCCACCAACATATGGGCCAGGATATGACAAAAGGTACCTTATGGTTGTGTTAAAACCTTGTATGACGTCAGAGTGCTGGTCTCCAGTTGTTTGATGGTTATATTTTGGTATAAAAAATATAATAAATATGATATATTCTCATGCGTTATTTATGTTATATAATGTAATTGCAAGTGAAATTGTATGAATTCATACTTTCTAAGTCATATTATAGGCAATTCAAGTGACACACTCTTCATTATTAGCCCTTGTAGGTATAATGGCTTAATTATAGCCATGGCAACATGCAGCATACAAAACTTAAAATATAATCAGAAACATTTGGTACTTTGATGACATCAAGCTATAGAAACATTTTCGTGGTGATATGAAAGTATGTGGAATTTTGTCATTTTAGGTGTTTTTCAAATGTCTCTTATGTAATAATTGCTGGAATGCCAAGGACCCTTTTCTCAGATCCGCGCTCAATTATATAGTGTAAAATCATTATTAAAGGGGTTGCTGGGTCAAGGTTGGGAACATACTTTTATACGAGAACATTTGAAGCATCCCAATTCAGAAATATTAACTGCATTTTGCACTTTAAAATAGTGCGCAGGCATACTGATCAGGAAGACCGAATTGGATATTGTTAGATAAATCTATTTTACATTCTTTGATGGTATGATTAATAAAAATCTTACCTTTGTAGCCCTTCAACTGATATAGTATCAAAATACAATAATGTTATAAAATGGTAATTTTCCTATTTTCAGCCTATTTTGACGGCCAACTTTGTTACAATAGCAACCGCAAAAGTCAAAATAATACCAGATTTTTACACTAGGACTATTGCTCCAATAAAGCAATAAGAAGAAATTGGTGAAATGCAACTTTTTATTTTTGGCCTTATAGGGGCCAAAGTAGCCCTTTAATGCACGTAGCTCTTTGATCACACAGTTACGTATGATTAAAAGCACACTCACCCTTATCGTAAGTGGGTGAAATCATCATTTAAGAAAAAACTGCATGACCCACAGGTATGCACTATCAACAAATTATGAGTCGGTCTGTACGCCCGTTACCAGTAAGTGAAAATGCTCATAACTCTTGAACCGCACGGTATATTTTGGATACGTACATGTATGCATGTCAACATTGTCTAACCACTGGCATGCGTAACAGCCTTTTTTGATGAACGTGGCTTTGCTGAGAATCAGTACAGCCGGTCGTGGTCAGTTAGTGAAATTGCTCATAACTCTTGAACCACATGGTATATTTGGATCAAATTGCATACTTGTTTGTTCAAATATTGTCCAGCCCTTCCTACATCTATGAAAACCCGTGACGAGGCTGCTGGGAGAATTTAAAATGTAGAAATCTGCCAAAAATCACATTATCTATTTTAAATTGAAAAATATGCAAATCGAAATCATCAATAACAGCAATATTTTAAAGACTTGGTATCAAAATTTGCAGAATACACAGGTGTGCACTATAATCACTTTGCGAGTCTGTCTGTCCGTTCAATTTGCTTTCCTTCTGGCACGAGACGTTCACAACTAACCATGCACATTACAGTTAGTTCATCTTTCTTCTTAACTGGCAGTATTTTGCGAGGGAGTCTTATTTTGTTGGGGTGGAAAAAGAAGACTCATAATGGCCTAGTCATCTGCTCAAACTTATCAATCTTCCCTGTCCACATAAAGTAAGCTTAGGTCCTCAGTTACCCACTGAGAGCACATTGAAGTCTCTGATCAGACTGTGTGGATGCCCATGCTGATCTGTATCTTCGCTGGGTTTGGGGGTTGTCAAACTGTAAATTTGGAAATTTTCGCGAGAATTTTATTTTCGCGAATAGCGTTAAAAGACATATTTCCGACGTAAAAATTCGCGACTATGACATGATTTACCTTCACCAGTAAATGACAGAATGATTTGGCCATTTCACGAGGATTTGATTTTCTTGAAACTTCACATATGCGAAGTTTCGCGAAAATAAAACCTCCGCGAAAATTTCCGAATTTACATGGCTTTTTGGTATATTTCAGGTGGATGGGTTACCCAAATAGAAAGCAATGACACTTACATCGCAGGGATAACACTCTCTCATGAACTTCTGAAATCCAGCTGGATGCAGTTCCGTGTCTATGACACCAGAGATTTTATGGGAATAAGATTCAATCGTACAGCGCTTTATCTTCCATGTTATGGAGCTATCTCACCAGCACAAATTGAATTAGAACTTGTTGATAATATCATTTACCCTTCTGCCAATGACAACTTTACAACAACTTTTCTAGTTAAAGGCAATGTTAGTGCATATACAGACGTCTTCACCCATATATCTGGGTTAAACATATCTACTAAACCTCCGCTGGTGTTTGATATGAATCTACATAGTACATGGAACAATTCCGCTATAGATAAAAGCTCTTCAGTGGCAGAAATTGTCTCAGATGTTAATACTGGACAAATAAAGCTTGGCGGAATATTGGATCTGCAATTAAGCACTTATTCAGGTCCGCATGCACTACATTCAGAACTGATGTTTGGGAGGCGATATTCTGTATCAAAAAGTGATATACAATCAGCTGTTCCTCCAAAGACAACAGGAGTATATCCTCTTCCTTATAGAACTCTGCTGAAGCCACCATTTAAATCCATATGGTGTGGCGGTGTAGGCAATCCAACACCGATTGTGACTTTAGAGAAAGAAACTGCAACCAACTCTGTGGAAACACTGCCTGTCGATGTAAGCTTAGTGCGTGATGAATTCACCGTGTCTGTTGCCTATACAATTAGCGCGAATGATCCGAATGTAGAAGGAAAGTATACTTGCAGGTATGATTATGATATCATCTGACTCTTTGGTTACTGTAAAGGCGGCACTTCATGAATGCGTAATTAGGACTGGTCAACCTCAGACATAGATAAAAGTTGAAAATGAGGCGTGGTTTTATTCAAAAGTAGCCATATCATCTTGCGCCATTACCTCAGTTTAGGCGCAACCTTAACAGCACAATAACTGCATCTGAAAAAAATGTCTATTAGCATAAGCAAAGAGGCAAACATTGTATGCTTTTACAGGAGCAGTCTGATCTGGGTCCACATGGTTTGTTTATGAGGCTTTAAATATTTTGGTGGACGACAAATAAACATACATTTTGTGATTATGGGCTTTAAGGGTTAATAAATGTGAGTTCAGTGTGTATACGGTTAAGATTTTCATGAAATGCGAGCACTTTTGCGCGGCCCAAACAACTTATCAATGCTTCACAAAATTATAAATAGAAGTAAGTAAGGGTGCAAAGATCAACCTGATTTGAAACCTGATTTCCCTTCCTTAGCAGATGATAATAGCAGAAACACGCCCATATATGATTATTAAAGTTGCCGCCTTTACAGTAAGCGAAAAGTCTATGAATACTCTCATACACTGTAATCACTTATATTTGGTGGGGGTTTTTGGGGGGGGAGGGGGGCGATATTGGCAGAAAAAAACTCCAAAATATGAGACTGCAAAATAGTTTCGAACCAAGTTGCACAACAAACAGTAACTGGGCACACATCCGTAGTGTGTTACCTTTGAACAGTAGAGTATGTTTCAACACAAAAAAAACACGTCTTAAAGGGGACTACTATTTAAGGAAGGTGTATGCTCCCTAAAGGGAGCATTTTTTTTCAATTAAGTGTACCCCCAAAGAGAATAGAAAATAACTTAAGTGGATTAAATTGAGAAACCGCCAAAATTTAATTGCTTCAATATGTGCGTCTTTTAAAGTCGCCAAATTTTTTAGATGCAAATAGTTTACCATAAACATCAAAACAATGAAATGCCACAGTCACAAATAAGAGCCAGGATATTCATCAGATGTTCAATAAAATTGAAGTAAGTAAGGGTGCAAAGATCAGGAATCGATACAATCAAGTACCACAAAGTGACACAGGATACCATGGGAAAGTGCCAACTCACAATTAGACACCACAAACGAGAGGCAAGAGGTCAGCCCTTTCCCAGCAGGTGACCACAAGACACATATAAACAGACGCCAACAAAGGCATAGCAAACGCAAGACAGAAAAAACATAAAAGATCCATAAAAGAAGAACCGCCTTGGAATGGTCAGGACTGAGGACAGCCACGGTATACTTAATTTGTACTAGCCAATTACCCTTACTCTTTACATGGGCAAGTATCATAGTCTCAAATGGTCAAGAAACCTTACCGTTTGGGCTCTTGAATTCCATATCTGTATTTTACTGCATTTATTGTGCTATCAATCACTTAAGTTCCAGCAAATAATCACATGAAAACGTTCCCTACAATACTCCACCATCAGCAACTTAAACTTCTCTATAGTTTTCCTTGTAATGTTCACCAGTTTGACGCCTGACCCATCATTGATTATCTAAACAATGATAAAATATGATTTCACCGGACATATAATCTTTCTACATTCTTGAAATCGAAAGTATTGATGTATGCTTGCCAAATCTTACAGATCTAGCTCTATCTTTAACATGGTCTGACTGGATGTTTCCTATAGAGGCTGCTAACGTGACTTTTTGTAAACATTAATTGCATTTCAATGTCTTTCTTTTCAAATTCTTATCAGAGTTGATGCAAGTCGTCTATCTATCTATCTCTTCATAAGGCATACAAAGTAAGAAATACGGCATACATCCTCAAATAAGTATTATGTGCCCGGTTCCCACAACTTGCTTTAAAAGTAAAGGAGATTAAAAAAGCTAACAGCAGGAATGAATTAAAAGTGCATAGCGTTAGTGTATTATACAAAATGAAGATAAAGTGAAGATAAAAGCAGCAGTATAAAGATCATGTAGGGTTGCAATAGATGCTGGGAGACTGTTCCACCGGACGAATGTAAGAGGATAAAATGAGCATTGATAATAATAAGTCCTGGTGGGTATTTGCAGGTAAGCCAATGGGTGCGAGGTACGGGAACCACAAGGGAGGGGAATGACATATGAAGGGGGATGTATACATGGTATAGCTACGTAGCTATAAGCAATCTTATAAAACAGGACCCGTCTTGAATCAGTACGCTGCTGCATGAAGGTATGCCATCCGAGTTTCCCTATAATATTTGTGATGCTTGAGTAGGGTGAATAATCCCCAAGGGCCCATTGTGCTGCTCATCTCTGAACACTTTCAATTTTATGTATGTCATCCTTGGTGTGAAGGTCCCATACTGGAGCAGCATACTCCAGCTGGAATCTGCAATGGTCCTGTATGCATTTGCCCTTAGTGAGGTGGTTTTTTTTTTGTTCTAATGCTCCTTCTTAGAAAGCCTAGTGATTAGTTTGCAGTGTTGGTAGTTCTGCTGACATGGGTCTTCCAAGATAGATCATTTGCAATGTCAACACCCAGGTATCTGACACTAGTTATCGCCTCAAGAGTTTCACCATGAAGAGTGTATTTTGTAGAACGTGACCTGGTTTTGTGCATTACCTGGCATTTGCTGGGGTTGAATTGTAAAGCCTACGTGATTTCCCATTCTTGGAGGATGTCTAGATCGGTCTGTAATTGCTCAGTCAGCTAATTTGGTTATGGCTAGGTAGGCTGCTGTATCTCCAAGGGGGGGATATTCTCATTTCTTCTTCACATGTAGGCTTGAACCTGGCATTTTCTGTTTACCCTAAAAATATATCTGGAATTTCAGGCATACTCCAAAATAAAATATTTGAAATTTTAGCAACCCAAACATATTATTCTATACATTGACCTTAAGGAAAGACCATAAAATGCATAAAACGACCCCTAAAACCAGTCCAGTTTTGTATGACCCCCAAAATCTTCATACCCCAAAAATCTTCTTTTTTCTGAAACCCCCCAAAAATATTGAAATTCAAGATTTTGAACCCCGAAAATTGGTCTTGAGCTTATATATATAAGAAAAATCAGAGTACCCTCCCCCCCCCCCCCCCACACTGGGACCATATCGTCAGCAAAAAGTCTTACCTGTGATTTAAACTTGTCAAGCAGGTCGTTTATGTAGATCAAGAAGAGGATTAGCACGAGGACAGATCTCTGTGTGGCACATGATATTACTGGTACTTCCTTGGAGCAGTCCCCCTCCAAGACCTAAGGTTCGACCTCTGATTCCATAGTTGTGGAGTTTCATAATTTCTTTCAGGTTTCTATGGATTTCCTCAATTAGCATGGTCAATTGGGTTTTACAGGACCTGTTTCAGCGAAAATCATGCTAGAGATCTATAGGTTTCTGGTTTGAATCAAGGTTTCGTATATGTTCGAATATCTTGATCAATAGATGTAAAAGACTTTGTACTTGGAGAATGATAAGTATAAGACTTATCATTCATAATACAAATGTCATTCTTTGTAACGAAAATTTCAGTTTGTCTACTTATGATTTTTCTACTCTTTACACTACTTTACCTCATAATTTAATTAAAGATAAACTTATTGATCTTATTGAAAGAACCTTCCAGAGAGAAGGCTCTCCTTACCTTGCATGTAGTGACAGAAATGCATTTTTTACTTCAGAAAAACCTAAAAAATATCATGCATGGTCGTGTCAAAATGTATGTGATGCGCTGACCTTTTTGTTGGACAACATTTTTATTCGATTTGGCACCAAGCTCTATAGACAAGTAGTTGGGATTCCTATGGGCACTAATTGTGCTCCCCTGGTTGCAGATTTATTCCTGTTTTGTTATGAAAGGGACTTTATGATGTCTCTTTCTGATGATAAGCAGGCTGATGTTTTTGATGCGTTTAACACTACTTCCAGATATTTGGACGATATTTTAAATATTAATAATGTTTATTTTGAAAATATGGTTAGTCAAATATACCCTTCAGAGCTCCAACTTAATAAAGCCAATGCCTCTGATACCGAAGCCGCATTTTGAGACTTGCATTTGTCAATTTCTAATGATATTGTTTCTACCAAAATTTATGATAAACGTGACGACTTTGATTTCGAAATTGTCAATTTCCCATTTTTAGATGGTGATGTTCCTCGTTCTACATCCTATGGAGTCTATATCTCTCAACTCATTCGTTTTGCTAGAGCATCCAGCTATGTTACTGACTTCAACACTCGCAATAAATTATTAACTCAGAAACTTCTTAAACAGGGCTATCGGTATCATAAACTTCGCAAAACATTTTCAAAATTTTATAGACGATACTATGATTTGATTTCTAAATTCCAAGTTGGACTTAAATCTCTCTTGCGCCAAGGACTTTCGGAACCTGATTTCTATGGTGACTTGGTGTATAAGTTGAAGAAGATTGTTGGCTCTAATAATTTTTCAGCGCAGTTCATTAAAATAATTTCCCATTATAAAAAGATTGGCAATAACATTAATGTATTGCAACAGACTGCATGCTTGGTAGTCAACCCAATCACGGTTGGCAACTTTGCTTTCCTCTTTAATTGCACGCTGGTGGGTCGGACTTCAGACTCTATGATGGTTCCGACTTAAAGACTTATCTATTGATGAGATGGTAGGGGCCTGATGCTTTGGCTGTTTGTCGGGCCCACCGGGGTTTACCTGTTGGATTTCTTTGGCTCCGGTATTCAGTTTAATTTACTGTTGAGTCCTTATTCTTGCTTTATCTCCTTGTTATATCTTGATTTATATGTTTTAGGAGATGATGCATTGATAAGTTAGGGGTCTTTCATGCAAACCAAATATTTATGTGTCTTGATCCACATCTGAATTAAGGGTGAGGTTGGCGCCGTTAAACCGGTTTAAGCCCTCCAGTAAAATATTTTACTGACCGTTCCAAGGCGGTACTTCTTTTGTGGATCTTTTATGTTTTTGTTCTGTCTTGTGTTTGCTATGTTTTGTGCGCGTCTGTTTATATGTGCTTTGTGGTCACCTGCTGGGAAAGGGCTGACCTCTTGGCTCTCGTTTGTGGTGTCTTCTGTGAGTTTGTCACTTTCCCATTGGTATCCTGGGTCAGGTGTGGTACTTGATTGTATCGATTCCTGATCTTTGCAACCTTTTTACTTTTACCAACAAATTTATACTGATGGGTCAAAGGAAGACTCAAAGGTTGGTTGTGCTGTTATATCAGACAACCATATTAATATGCAACGTATACCTGACGATTCATCAATTTTCACTGCTGAAGCCAAAGCAATTGATCTAGATTTAGATTTCATTAGCACTTGTGATGCTAACAATAAATTTATTATATTTTCTGACTAACTTTCTGTATTGAAAGCAATGAACCATACCAGTTCAAAGAATCCACAGATTCAGAAACTTTTAGAAAAATGTCATGAGCTCTTAGCTTATAAAGAAATTGCTCTCTGCTGGATTCCTAGTCATATAGGTATCCAAGGGAATGAGATGGTAGATAAGCATGCAAAAACATCGCTTTCATTAGAACCAACTTCTTTTAAAATTCCATTTTCCAATTTTAAGCCATCTATCAATAAATATATCTTGGAAGAATGGCAAACTACATGGAATAACAGCATTGGCAATAAACTTCTTGACATCAAACCAACTATTGGTTAATATCAATCAGTTGTTCGAAACATTAGAAGAGAAGAAGTAGTTTTAGCTCGACTCCGCTTAGGTCAAACAAGAGTCACTCATTCATACTTACTACAAGGTGAAGAGCAACCACAATGTGTTGGTTGCGACGCACCATTCACTGTACATCACTTCCTTTTGGAATGTGGCGATTTTGCACAAGTAAGAAATAATAGCTTCCATGTTGATAACATGAAAGAATTGTTTCAAGATATACATATTGATAGTATTATGACATTTTAAGACAAAATAATAAATCTTTTTAACAAAATCTAATTGCTATTTTTAAAATCGTGTTTTGTTTTACATTTGTATCAGACCATAATACAGAATTTTTTAATGTTGTATTCTGTTCAGTTAAAGAACATGTACAGTTATCTGAATAGCTCTTTGAAACTGTCAGATATTGTACGTGGTCTCTCCTGTTAACAATCGTATTGCAACTAATTATCATTATACAAACTCATCATCATCTTTCCTTTTATCTTATCTTATAAATTTTTACTTTTTCCATCTTCATCATGTTTTATTAGTTTAATACTGTCTGGCGCTAATGACCCACAAGGGTTGATGCGTCGTTAAGAACCAAACAAACAAACATATTTTACAAAGTGTATGTGAGGGGCATGGGCCTGTAATTTGCAGTGCTGGGTTTGTCTCCTTTGTTTTGAAAATGGATGAAACATTTGCTTTGAGCCATTCAGATTATAAGGACCCATCCGCCAGGGACTTGGATAAAATGACTTGGATAATTGGGGCAATTTCAAGGCAAAGTTTTTGTAGCAGGAGTGGTTGGATTTGGTCTGGACCTGGTGCTTTATCAGGCTTGAAGCTTTGCAGTAATTTGATGATGCCATTTACTGACATTTTTAGGTCTGGCATATAAGGATATTTGTTTCTGATATTACCTGGTGGTTTTGACATATCCTGGCTGTAATTACCTGCATCATGAAGGTCTTGCCTTTTTTTGACAGAGTTGCTTCAATTTGAGGGGAGACTTTGGTGTGAGGACAGATTGAAATTGGTTATTTAGGAGATTTGCTTTCTTCACAATGACTGTACATATATTTCCATTTTCTTTCAGAGGTGCACTACACTGACTGTCCTGTCTTCAGTTTTTAGATAAGAAAACAGTTTCAGCATAATTGATAAATGGTCCTTATTTGGTATTATACAAGTGTGAGTCTGTTCATGAGTCTGGTTCGTTCGCATATGCCATAAGAGTGTCCAGCAGTGTGATGAAATGTTTGCTTTTTCAAACTTGATATGGCCCTTCGAGGCATTGGTCATTTTCTGATTTGCTAAAATGATGGCATTACGAAATCCAATACTGAACATTATATAGCTTGATGTCATCCAGCCTCGATGGAGAGAATGGTCTTGACCCCGAGATAGCTATTCATCTTATGCAGACGTATGTATTACCAGTTCTGATATATGGAATGGAAGTAGATTTAGCAAAACGCAAATACATTGACATGCTCGATAAATTCTACAAGACATTCTCCAAGATGATCCTTTCGTTACCCGTTAACACAGCTGAACCTGCAGTATACACTCTCAGTGGTACAATACCTGTAGAAGCAACAATATATAAGCGATCATTGACTTTCTTTGGAAATATTTGTCGGTTACCTGAAACAACAATAGAGCATCGCCTAGCAGTGAGACAACTTGTGAAGTCGTTTACTAGTCACAGTTGGTTCATTGCGTGACAGAAATCTTCATCAAGTACAATCTTCCAGATACCTATGACCTGTTAAGAGATCCCCAACGAAATTCCATTGGAGGAGAATTGTGAACAAGCACGTTAACAGTCATTGGGAAAGCAGAAAACGCTGTGCTATATTCAAGTCTTAGAGTCCTGAACGTCAGCGGATTTGCATGTGGCAAAAGACACCTTCTCCTCAGGACATTGGGCAATATCAGAGAAGTTCCACGTATCAGTACAAAACATATCCTACAAACCAAGCGACGTTTAACCAAGTAGATAATGTGTGTATTTTGTGTCATCAAGAGTATGAGACCATAGAACATTTTTGCTGCATTTTCCTGCTCTGACTAGTCTTAGAAACTCTATTATAGACACTATTGTTTCGGTGGGTTGCTGGTGTGTATTCGCCATAAGCTACCTACAGCTAGTCTTAAATCATAGTGCACTAACTGCCGACATAAAAGCTAGTGATAATGAACAATTACAAAGTATAGAATTCCACTGCAGAAAACTGTGTCACATACTACACTGTGAGAGATACAAAATGTTGTCTCTTGTACCGAGACGCCAGAAGAAAAAGAAATGTTAAAGCGTTATATCGAGGCAGTCCGCTCTACACAAAAGCGATTTGGTGTTATAACATTATTTTAGAGACATTTTAACCTGTAAATAGAGACATTCAAAAGTTGTAAATAGAGTGGTGGAAGTGTAACCATTTTAGACCTGTGAACTACTCCAACTAGAGGTGTGCCAATAGGGGCAAAACATATGAGACAACAGCAATATGGCGCCATGGTGTCATCCTTAATATAGCTATCTTTTGGGGTAGACGCCTAAATTCATCTACATCACAGCTTTGTGTGTGCGAATAATGAAGGCTCTAGCGAGACTGTGCTGATGTATAGGCTCGTCTGGGACTTGACTAATTGCCTATTGGAATAATAATGGCATGGCATGTGATTTCCATCAATGTGGTATGTGCGACCAGCAAAGGCTCAGACCAGCCTGGGCATATGCGCAGTCTGATCAGAGCTTATGCTAGTCGCTTAAATATCCTATGACTGTTAAGCTACTGACCGAAAATCATTTGGATTTTCTAAGCTTAAAAGGAGGTTTCATAGGCTCGTCTGAGTCTATTCATGTCAAAGTACCACATTGTCGGTAATCTCATGTCACGGCTCAGATAAGAACCAAAATCTCATGCTCTGCTTTAATTATGACTGTTTTGTTTCCAGGGTCTCAAATGACTTCAGCGTTGCCACAGAGAGTACTGAAGTCATTGTTTATCAGGCAGCGGTGATAAACGTGTCAGCAACGGGGCTTACAATAAATAGCACAGACAAGGTAAGGAAAATAACTCTCAAAGCCACATGAAATCTGAGATAAATTCAATTCAAACCAGATGCGGTGTGGATGCGTTGCCATACGTCAGTGTAAAGTTTGATGATCATCATTTTTGGATGACAATATTTCATAACTGATGAAGTGTGACACGATTTATTTATTGTTAAAATTGGTCAAAACATAAGTTAATATAATAGGTCTAAGTTAAATTTTACATTTCAGAAAAATTCCATGGAATTTTTATATCCTTCAATTCTTTCTATGAATACATGTAGATCAAATATATCACGACAGTCCACAGATGTTTGGAATGTAGACCCCTCCTAAAGGCTATTAACCCTTAGACCGCCTAGAAAAAAAATACATCTGAAAATGTCGTCTGCTGAAGTCACCTACTGCAAATAATTGTCTAACATTACTTAGGAATTGAATATAGAAACGAACAGCACACACTGTTTGCCATTGAGGCTTCTTAAACATTTCAGCAGACGAGAAAAACAGACGACTTTTGTTGCGGTTGGCGTATAAAGGGTTAATATATATTTTTCTTTTCTTCAGCTTGAAATAACTTGCAAAGCCTCCGGAGTGCCTATACCAGAGCTGTCACTTACACTCTTTTATGAATATGGTCCTGATCTGGCAAAAAGCCCTAGATACAAGGTCAGTAGAAAACTTCCACTCAAATGCATCATTCATAACATGGGTACAAACCATTCATGCAATGGTCGATTAGTGCAAAACTTTCTCATCATAATTCCCACTGTGTAGTGTAAGTTTGTATGTAAGAAATTATATCCACTCGTACTTGAAAATTGAAAGTAGAAACCCAGAACTCACCTGTACATTAAAGTTTTGTCAAAGGCGGTGATTTTGTTACTTGGTGATGAGAGGGAGGATCTAAATACCACTATAAAAGGGCCATCATGGGCCTGCCAGCCAGACGCCATTAAAATGTTTTTTCACTGGCGTGCCGATGATGGCCCGACATTGAATGCTGATTTGGCAGCTTTGTGATTTTTACAGGGGATATGGACCAGTATTGCTAAGAAACCCTAGATTTTTGTGATTTTCTACGTGGGGGGGGGTCCTGTTCCCTTGCCCCCCCCCCCCCCCCACTCTGGATCTGCGCATGCCTGTGCCAAATATATAGTTTAAAACTATGGAAATAAGTACCAGGCTAGTAAATTAGATTTTTGTACTTATCAATTTAGCACTTTGTAAGTTGGAAATCAGACAACTTGAACTTTGGCAAATGAAATGCCACATAATAAATTTTCTTGTCAAAAATTGAGGCCTATGTCCCTGCTGGATACTTTAGCAAGGACTTTTAAAGGACTCTTTTTGATATAATTATGTAAAAAGTACAAATACCTCATCCACCTAATCGTGGGAAAATGTGTCTATAAGGTTTGTGATCAGAAAAGGCTCAATCCATCCTGCTCAGATACAGAAACTAGTTCAATAGTGACGTGTTATATAAATGTATTTTTCAGAGAGCTAAAGACAAAAGTGCTGATCAGTCTGCACGGGTGTGTAGGCTGGTCTGCACCTTTAAGCTGTTCACAAGCAACAAAATGGAATTTTCTCACAAGGTCCTAACCCTTAAAGTGCCAAGAAAAAAAAGGCATCTGAAAATGTCCTCTGTTGAAGTCGTCTGCTACAAATAATTGCTAGTATTACTGACGAATTAAGTATTTTTGTTTGATTTGATAGGATAAATGTGTCTTTCTCAAGGAGCACAAAGCAGTGACCCCGGTGAGGCTCGAACCGGCGGCCCCTTGGTCTCAAGTCAAGCACTCAACCACTGAGCTCCCTCAATGAATTAAGTAAAGAAGCAAACAGCGTGGTACCAGAACAGACTGTTTCTATAACAGCAGTCTAATCTGGGTCCACACTGTTTGCCACAGAGGCTTCTTAAACATTTCAGCAGACAAGAAAAGCAGACAACTTTTGTTGCAATTGGCACATTAAAAGGGACAGCAACCCTAATGATAAGCATGTTATATCAGAAAGAGCTCTATGAACCATGAATTTTGAAACAAGTATCATCGAAATCGGTTGAAAAATGGGCAAGGTATGGGCATTTAAAGAACTCAATATGGCCAACATTAAGCCGCCATCTTGAATATTTAATTAGTTTTCAGATTTTTTTGAACTGCTTAATTTTTAGTTATCACTACTATCACATCATCTGTGTTTCATCAGATATACAGAATTATACATAAGGAAAATGTTTCATTTAAGATTAATGCAAATAATCCATTGGTTTGTCTTTTATTTTGATTACGCATATTTAATTAGGCCAAGTGACGTCACTAAGCCTACAATATGGCTGCTTCCATTACAGTCCATTTGCAAATATTTAAACGCCCACAACTTCCACAGTTTTCAACCGATTTAGATGAAACTGGTATCAAAATTCATGGTTCATTAAGATCTTTCATACAAAATATAGTAATCACTAGGGTTGCCGTCCTTTTTAAGGGCTAATAATTCTAATCTCTTTGTTGTAATTTCAGGCTGTCCATTCCAGTGTCGATGCCAGAACAGCTGTATTAGTGCTGACAATATCTCCAGTGGACACGAACATAGCCAGAGTATACTGCAATGCTCACCTAATAATTCTAATCTCCTTGCTGTAATTTCAGGCTGTCCAATCCAGTGCCGATGCCAGAACAGCTGTATTAGTGCTGACAATATCTCCAGTGGACACAAACATAGCCAGAGTATACTGCAACGCTCACCTAATAATTCTAATCTCTTTGTTGTAATTACAGGCTGTCCAATCCAGTGTCGATGCCAGAACAGCTGTATTAGTGCTGACAATATCTCCAGTGGACAAGGATATAGCCAGAGTATACTGCAACGCTCACCTAATAATTCTAATCTCTTTGTTGAAATTACAGGCTGTCCAATCCAGTGTCGATGCCAGAACAGCTGTATTAGTGCTGACAATATCTCCAGTGGACAAGGATATAGCCAGAGTATACTGCAACGCTCACCTAATAATTCTAATCTCTTTGTTGTAATTACAGGCTGTCCAATCCAGTGCCGATGCCAGAACAGCTGTATTAGTGCTGACAATATCTCCAGTGGACACGAACATAGCCAGAGTATACTGCAATGCTCACTTAATAATTCAAATCTCCTTGTAATTTCAGGCTGTCCAATCCAGTGCCGATGCCAGAACAGCTGCATTAGTGCTGACAATATCTCCAGTGGACACGAACATAGCAAGAGTATACTGCAATGCTCACCTAATAATTCTAATCTCTTTATTGTAATTACAGGCTGTCCAATCCAGTGTCGATGCCAGAACAGCTGTATTAGTGCTGACAATATCTCCAGTGGACAAGGATATAGCCAGAGTATACTGCAACGCTCACCTAATAATTCTAATCTCTTTGTTGTAATTACAGGCTGTCCAATCCAGTGCCGATGCCAGAACAGCTGTATTAGTGCTGACAATATCTCCAGTGGACAAGGATATAGCCAGAGTATACTGCAACGCTCACCTAATAATTCTAATCTCTCTGTTGTAATTTCAGGCTGTCCAATCCAGTGCCGATGCCAGAACAGCTGTATTAGTGCTGACTATATCTCCAGTGGACAAGGACATAGCCAGAGTATACTGCAATGCTCACCAGAAGTGTGATTCCCACTGCGTGCCAGTGGCGATTCCCATTCAGATCTTCCCTGAGCCATATTATTATAATCTGGACCTGTACAATGAACTTAGACACAATGAGACTCTCTTGGCAGATTAGCCCTTAATGCACCAACCTCAACAAAAGTAGTCTGCTTTTCTCGTCTGCTGAAATATTTAAGAAGCCTTTATGGCAAACAGTGTGGACCCAGATCAGACTGCTCCTATAGGAGCAGTCTGTTCTGGGTCCACACTGTTTGCTTCTATACTTAATTCAGTAAGTAATGCTAGGCAACTATTTGCAGCAGGCGACTTCAGCAGACGACATTTTCGGATGCATTTTTTCTTGGCAGATTAGAACCTGAACCTACCATCCTGAAGCCTTTTTGTACTAATGGAATTTCCCATGAAGTTTGATACAGTTAAGTCAGGATGGTCCAGTGTATATATTGAGGGGTCACAGGTTATAATTTCGACAAAATATTGTATTTCTGTCTCTGAAGATCGATTCGGTCTTTGCAAACAGTGCAGACCCTGAATAAATGCCACATTATGCTATAAATCAGTACAGTCCATTTCTGTTTTAAGGGACATTGGTGGTATTTTTCATTTTTATTCAAATTTTAATAGAACATTCAGGAAGCAAACAGAGGAGACCATGATCAGATGCCACCTTGTGGCTTCAAACAGCTTCACATAAAGAATTCCATGCAATATTGTTTCTTCCTACTTGGTGCAATAGATTGGACCGCTCATATGCGCAGGCTGGCCTATGCCTTTGTTGTTCACATGCACTAAAGTCAGGTCTTAAAAGAAATCCACTCTTCCACTCATATATACAAGTGCCACAGACTGCAGCACAAGTGAAAATTTGGATGAATTCCAATGTAAATAAATAAATATTTTCTCCATATATACCAATAATATTTATGATGCAGGGCAATTGCCCAATTTAAGATATTTCAAGGTCTAAAAATCAGATTTTCTTGCCACATGACCCAATTAAGCTTCACCAGCAAATGGGTCTCGTCGCGAGAAAACCTGTCTTTCTGGGTTTATGACAATGTGAGGTTCAAACTAGCCTGCTCAGCTACTGAGACTAGCTAGAAACTTGAAATTTCGCTTGTAGCAAGTTTAGATATTATACTTTCCACAAAGCTAATAACAAAGGCGCTAATCAGTCTGCGCGGATGCACAGGCTGGTCTGTGCCTGTGTTGTTCGCAAACCCCCAAAGAAGGTTTTGTCGCGTCCAGGCCCAAATAATCATAACATACACATGATTCTATTAGAATAAAAATCTATTTTCTTCAACAATAAACTCAGCACAATAAATAGATAAAGAGGTGTTAAAAAAAGAAGTAATATATCCTGAATATTTAGACACTTGAAGGTGAACAACTACATGATATGTACAAAATATGAAACCTGTGCAAATTTGCACAGGTTTCATATTTTGTACATTCCTGCCAGTGTGAAACAATCATGCAGAACTGTCATGGGTGTTTCTTTGAGAGCTTTAATTGGTGTTTTCTTGAAACTATTCACATTATCTGCTCTTCCACTGCAAAACTACATAATAACCCATAGTGGCAATATAACAGATGCCAGCAATTAGGCAATTTTGAATGCGGTATCATTATTATAGAATAAAAGCGCTGCATGCATGCATGCATCATACTCTGCCATGAAATATTTTTATTACAAAGACAATCCATAAATCAAGCACCATATTTATGAAACATTAAATGCAGTAAAATGTCTCAACCAGGATCTTATGTACAAAATTTCATCGTATTTTCATATAAAGGGCCGTAACTCTGTATTTGTTCAACAAAATTAAAACGATTTGTAATCCCATAACACTCCTTTCTTATATCAACTCTCATTCAAAGTTTGAAGAAAATAGATCAGATAATGCTCAAGATAGAGCACCGAAACCAATTTTTTCAACATAAATAAAGGGCCGTAACTATGTGCTCATTTCACAAAATTTACCCATCTATGATCCCAAACCACTCCTCCCCAATATCAACTCATATACAAAGTCTGAAGAGAATCGGTCAAAAAATGCCCAAAAAAGAGCACAGAAACCAATTTTCAACATAAGTCAAGAGCAATAACTCTGTGCTTATTTGACAAAATTATCCATCTACAGCCCCAAACCACTTCTGCCCAATATCAAGTCAAATACAAAGTGTGAAGAGAATCGGCCAAAAAATGCCCAAGATAGAGCACGGAAACCAATTTTCAACAAAAATAAAGGGCTGTAACTGTGCTTATTTAACAAAATTTACCCATCTATGATCCCAAACCACTCCTACCCAATATCAACTCTTATATATAGTTTGAAGAAAAGCGGCTGAAAAATACTTAAGATAGAGACCGGAAACCAAATGGTGATGAAAGAATGGACAGACAGATGGACAGACACTCAATGCAAATTTTTAAACGGAGGGTATACCATAATACCCCGCACTTTTTAAGTCATGGGGTATAAAAAACATATGAGGGACAATGACAGATGGTAGACTGCTCTACAGTTTGATTTTGGTTTACATGGTTTGCTCAGTCTGTAAAAATATTCAGGACATATACTGTAAAGAAAATTGCTACAATCATTTTGAGCACATCATACATTTGTAAGTATCAAGGAAAATCATTATAAAAATATTAAATAAATGTGCATTATAACAATAGTTTTGTTTGTTTGTTTGATTTTATTCTTAACATCCCATCAACAATCTTTCAGTTATAAAGGGACAGGTCTTTCTGGGTTGATCCAGTTCTAAGCTAGGATTAATGTTCATGCTCAAGGACACAACACAGTGACGCCGGTGAGGCTCGAACCCCGCAGCCCTTCGGTCTTGAGTCAAGCATCTACAACTAAGCCACTGCGCTCCCTTATAACAAAGGTAACATGATCTGGCAAACGGTATAACTTTGAGTGGATGAACTCATAACATAGCATATCATGAGACATGTAGTATCAAGTGTGATCCAAAGATAAGAAACCATCCACAAGACAGATCAAGTTACTTTAGATTTGTAATAATACTTTTATTATATTTATTTCACCATGTCTATTTGTACGCTAGATAAGAGGTCATTACTCCAGATGAGGTGTTTTTTTAAGCTGGTTGCGGTATTTTTGTCGGTTTTAGTGCCATTTTTTGAGTTATGACTGACACCAGGTAGAAATATCGCTTTTTCTAAATATTAGGATACGTTACTCCAACATGAAAAGTAACCTTAAGATCAGGATCTACATACATGCTTCTAACTGCGAAATCTTCAACTGATACATAAACTTTGCTGAAATTGCCAAACACTTCAACAGAAATGTTTTTTCATGTTCGGACATGCACTAAGAAAGCTTTGCTGAAGTGTTTGGCACTTTTAGCAAAGTGTATGTTTCAGTTGAAGATTTGTAATGCAAATCTAAACAGACATGCCTTACAAAAATATAAAATTACATATTATAATTGTATAATTGTTAATAGGAAAAATAAGTATTTGTCAATGTCTTCATATGGTGAGACATATACAGACAAAATCTGTCTTCAGGATTTGTAGATAAGTCAAACCAAAACCAGCACACACCTATTAGGTTAGATATGATATATATTATAATGATACATATATAGGATTAACCCTTAAATCGCCACCTATAATTAGCAGCAGACGACAATTTCAAATTTTGCCACTTTTTCATCAACAAAAAAATAAGGCATGATATTTCATGAAAGTCGTCTGCTGGCAGACGATTCTCATGAAATATCATACCAAGTATTTTTTTGGAAAATTGGGAAAGATGTCACAAAATTTGTTGTCTGCTGCAGTCGTGATTGGCGTTTTAAGGGTTAATCCTATGTGCATGAATTTGATTTACAATTTACAATCGGCACCCCAACCATTAAGGATATGTCCAGCAAATCCTTGCAGGAATAGGTTAATCATAATTGCACTATCATAGCATTTAAAGACATATGCGGCTATTTCCAATGCGCACCTTTTCCGCGTCTGCAAACGGGGAAAGTTGTCTGGGTCCTGTCTTTCGACCCTTAACGGATTCGGATCAATACAGCTTCCGATATTCTTATGTCATATCGGTGTTCCGACATTTTCTTCACAAAATAACTAATTAAAGTGTGTTCGAAATATCAATTGACATCTTTTCAGAACTGATCGTCTCAGCACTAAAGACAGATAAATGTAGCTCAGTCGAAATCAAACGACGTACACAATAACCCTGGTTACGAATACGATAGTGGCCGAGTCTATACTATTTGTATGGATATTTAGAGCGGCGCACGACCTGACCTCGTGGCCTAGTGGTTAGCGCGCCTGGCTACAAAGCCAGAGAACCAGGATCGATTCCCAGATGCGCACATATTTTCAGTGTTTTTTCTTTCTTTTTTAACATTTTAATGCTAAATTACTTCATATACTAGTAAAATGGCATCATCAAAACCACCGAAATGGTCATCCCCGAACTTTTTATATTGAATTACGCATGAAACCTATGGGGGTGGGGTTAAATTTGGCCCTCTAGAAAGAGAATTAGTTCGGTGACCCCAGATTTTTATTCTTTTTTCTGAAAGGTATTATAATAGTCCATGAATTAAAAATAAATTTTCAAGATTTTCAATGTCAGATTTTTTAATACATGATTTATTCTAAAAACAAATTCCATTTTTCGACGAATTGCCAAAATATATCATGCAGTATCTTGTCACAGCATGGGGTAACAAGTAAACATGCACATTTTCTTAAAAGTTTGAGGTCATGGGCAGTAATTTAAGTTAAAAGAAAGAAGCTGGGTGAAGATTACAACCGTTTTAGCTCGATAATTAGGACTAGTATTATTATTTTATATTTCTAGAAAATTGGTCAAATGCTGTAAACTTCAATATGAGATTCTGAAAAAATAAGCACGGTGACATATCCTTTTTATTTCATAAATGGATAGCCCATGCATAAAACAAACTGTATGCAAAGTATTTAAAATATTTCAATGTGGGAAGTATTTAGTAGCATATGTCCTTAAGGGAAAAGAAAACAACATTTTAAGTGAAAAACATTACAAATCGAAATTGGGTTTTAGATCAAAACTATGTGTGCACAAGCAATTTGTTCCAAATTTGATTAAAGTAGTATTTCTTTAGAGAAAATATATGGGCCTCGATGCCTGAACCTGTTTTCGGAGGTTTGCAAACAACAAAGGCGCAGATCAGCCTGCGCATTCCGACAGTCTGATCAGCACCTAGGTCCGTTGTTTGTTTGTTTGTTTGATTTGATTCTTTACGTCCACTCAACAATCTTTCAGTTATGCGGGACGTGTCTTCCTGGGTTGAACCAGTACTAAGCTAGGATAAATGTGTCTTGCTCAAGGACCACAACACAGTGACGCCGGTGAGGCTCGAACCCGCGGCCCTTCGGTCTCGAGTCAAGCACTCTACCACTGAGCCACTGCGCTCCCGTTGTTATTCACTTATTGAAAAGTATGATATAGACTTGCTACAAGCAAATTTTCAATTTTTTAGATAGTCTCTGTAGTTGAAGAGACTGGTTTGAGTCTCGCTTTGTTGGAAACCCGGAAGACAGGTTTTGTTGCTCTGAGGCCCATATGTCCCCCACCACAAACATGAACCTATTTTCCTGCATTAGTGTTTGCCAAATCCAGATTCTGAAGACAATATTAAAAACTAAGGGTGAAGCCCATCGTTTTCAACATCACAAGGAAATTGGCGAAAATGAATGCATGAAAAATCATGTTTGATCACTATTATTGCATAAATGTTTAAAGAAATATTCCCCCCAATTTGCAAAAAGTATAGCACATTATCTTGCCACCGCTTCAGTCAACACATTTTCACTATTATCCATCTTCTAGGGCTAAGACATATATAAGAGTAATTGTCCAGATGTCATGGCCTGGAACAAGTGTAGTGAACATCATAAAACTGTTTTAACAGCCCATGAATTTCCTTGTTAGAACATGGACGGGTTAATGTACACATGTACCATTGCTTTAATGCAATAATATCATTTAAATACCAATATATTCTATTACTTCTTTCTTGTACATAGGCCTAGCATCCTTTTTGTGGGACATAGGCAAACAGCGCAGACCCAGATCAGACGCCGCAGAATCTGATCAGGGTCTCCACTGTTTGCTCACAGAATGTTCTATATTAGAGGACTTTGAAAACACATCACCATATTTTTGCACTTTTCTTGCAAACAATATATGCGATTGATAAGTTACTCGCAGGTTTTAATGTGCAACCCAGAATTGGTATGAATCAGTCGTTAATTTGGCTGCACTATTACGCGACGCTGCTGATGACGTCACATGGGTACATACAGCATCCAGCACATTTCTGCACAGTGAAATGAAGCTTTTTGATTATTTTTATGTTTAAACTATGGCGTGTATGATACCATATCACCAAAAGAGTTTATAGACTTTTTCTAAGAAAAAGTAATTGATAACTTCAATATTTCAAAAATAAACTTCAAATGTGATTATCAATTTGTAGCTCCTTTTTAGAAACATCTCCATAAGTTACCTTTATGCACGCTTTCATTACTGATATTGACTACATACACTGGCAGTTATGTTGGAAAGACGTTTTGATGTAAATCATGGCAGGAGATATGCTGTCATGTGATCGAGAACGTCTTAAAATTTACGTTAACGTCACTTGCACAATACAAAAGACACTTGATACAAGCGTAACTTATGTATAATCTGTAATTTGTGTATGCCCTTAGCCACTTCCAATAAAACCAGATGTAAAAAATCGAAACTTTGAAAGGCCCAAGACGGTGAATTTTATTACTAGACTATAGTAATCAGGGTGGGTAGGATTTGTCGGTATTTTAAAAGGGGTATAATTTTGAGCATATCGAACTGCCAATTCATTTCTAATCTTTCAATGATGAATGTGCAATCATGAAAGAAGCAAAGAACGCAAATTTGTTGAGCCAGGAATCAAAACTAACGCATGTTAACCTGCATCTGAATTTGTGTCTTTCAAAATCGACCACCCCTGTCTTATAAAGGATACTTTTTTAATACCTTAAAGTATATTTACAACCATCAATTTTCTAGGACATACTACAAGATGATATGCAATAACAGTTATCTCGCTGATATTCTCAGGGTTTGTGAAATAAAGGATTTAATCTGGGTGATGCGTTTTTAAAGTCCTTAAGTATATTAAAATTTGAATAAAAACGAAAAATACCACCCAGCATCCCTTAAACAGAAATAGACTGTTCCATTTGATAACAGTGGAATTCCATTCAGCTTAAATGGGTTAAACCTATAATCTGTGAGTCACATCATAACAGAGTATTATAAGCATGGTGCAGGAGTGTAAAGAAAAAAAAGGTTTATTGTGAGGAGTACATAAATAATGGGGAATAAGATGCGAAAAAAACATCATTTACCCTTTGTATTCTGATGGATTTTACCTGTACATATTGATACAATAAGAATAGGAGTGCCATTGTGTACTTAAAGGGGTCACGGTTAGTATTTTCTAAATTATCATGTATTTCTGTCCCTGAAGGAAGTTTTAATCTTAGAAAAGAGTGAAGACCCTGCTAAAATGCAGCACCATGCTACTTTTCATCTGGGTCTTCAATGTTTGCCAAAGTAGGGGTTTCCAGTATACAAAGGGTTGATCAATTCAAAATCAAGAGTGTTCTACGCAGGTTTAGATAAACACAATTTTTGAGCATACAATTGTAAATATTTTCTTACCCATCAATTTTAACATATGTGTTGGGTGTTCAAAAGAACCGTCTCTTTGATATGGTTCTGCTGAGTATCAACAACATATGTTTTGGTTGAGAAATAAGAAAATTATTTTTTCGTTACACACTAAAGGCCTGGTACAACATTTTCAAGACCTGTGAAAAACTCATCTCCTATATTTCAGACCCTCGTCAGCCATTCAAATGCAAGTGTTGTTTCAAAAACTGACTTTCACATGATCAAGTCACTTTAGTCTAATTTATACCAAAATCTTTCTTAGCCATGTTGCACTCAAACTGGCCAAAATTCCATAGAGCTTTGGCCTAACTGAGTGCAATAGGGCTTAGCAAAAAAAATTCATTGGGAAATGATATCAGATCCTTAAACTTGCACTTTAGCCTATTGCACTGGATATAGTCGAATGTTAGTTAATTTTTTGCTTTTCTTGTCACAACCCGGTTAAATTGGCCTCAGAGGTTAAATTGGCCAAACATACCAGAGGCATGTTAGCAAAGAGGGTTCAGTTCAATTGTTTCAGTCCTGGCCTAGCCTCATTTTACCATATTCACCCAAAAAATTTGGTCATCTCAACTATTCACTTGAAAAAATCCTAAATTCCTGACAACTTTCTACCATGCAGGAAGCCAATTTACAACCCCAAATGATGAGTAAACGGTATTAATGAAATGGTAAATAGTGTACACCCTGATCAGATGGCTCTTTCATGAGCCATCTGATCTGGGTTGACACTATTTACTCAGTCCAAAATTTTATGGTGATTACGGTAACCTTACCTTTATAAGATTGTTTTTTTGGTTTAGTTTGATTCTTTACGTCCCAGTCAACAGCTATAGTCACATCGGGACCATCAGTTCATCTAACCATACTTTTTTCCTGGGCAAGCTTGACTAAGCAGTTAACCAGTACTTTCTGCACATACTTTCTCTTGTGACTGACAACAACCCTTCTTGAATCAGTGGAAGGGAGGAGAATGGTCGTAAAAATTATTTCATGATCAATCTCTATGAAAGTATCGGACCGGGCTGGGATTGAACTCGCGACCCCTGGATCTACAGTCAGACACATATGAGCGGTGACATGAGATTTCCAACAATGTGGCATGTGCAACCAGCAAAGCCTCAGATCAGCCTGCGCATACACGCAGTCTGATCAGAGCCTTTGCTAGTCGTTTGAATATTCTATGACTGTTAAGCTACTGACTGAACATCATTTGAGGTTTCTAAGCTTAAAAGAAGACTGCACAGGCTCGCCTGAGCCTACACTTGTCAAAATGCTACATTGTTGGAAATCACATGTCATGGCTCAATTATCTGCAGTCAGACATGTTACCGACTATGCTACGTGGCCTGGTATTTATAGGCTTGGTCATGGACTAATTTTTAAATGCTGTGATCATAATATTTTCTACATAAACTAGATATCAAAGAGGTCTGGGGGAGTGCAGTCCTATCACAAGATCATTGAGTGCGGGGTCGTGTGTAATGTTAGGAGGGGCCCAGTCTCCTAGCCCTGTCCTGTAATAATCCTGTCTGTGGACCAGCCGCCTGGACAGATGATAGGGTGACATCCTCTCTAACTGAGATAATACCATTATAACTTGCCTGCAATGAAAATACAACAAAATTATCTCTTTGCTTGCTGGGTTATTTTGCATTTTTTATGTACCCACACTTTGTGAAAGGTATCAGTGATAATGGTATCATGGGTGAAAGTAAAAAAATTCAAAAATCCTGAACTTTAGAAATTCAAATCTTTAAGCCTGCAGGAGGCCTACAAAAATGAATACATTCATATTTAAATGGTTAATTGTGTTTAGACAATCTAAAAATTTATCAGAGAAGCTATTATAAACTCCCTAATTCAGCATTTTGAGACTGACTTTCTATGGAAAGTCAGCCTCAAAATCCTGAATTCAGAAACAACCCTGAAAATTTTCACCCATGTGGTATTGCCTTCATCAATCAGTATGTCTATACCTTTGTCCATTTTACTATCACCTGCTAATTTGCTGGACTAAATAAAACCAAAATTGTCGCATTTCTTGCTTGCACATGTGGGGCATATTTACTTCCCCCCCACTCCCCTCACACACCCAGGGGCGCTGGGGAGGTATCAAAAGCTATCAGTGTGGGGATTTGCAATGGCATGCCATCAACTGTGATACTGTTATTGATTGGGTCTTTTTAATTTTCAAAAACTTCTTACAGGAATTCGATCAGAGTGTCAAACAGAGTGTCAAACATTTTGGATCCAGATCAGGCAGGACTTTTTGTGGTCTAAACTGTTTACAAAGGTTTTCAGCAGACAACAAGAACTGTCAGACTCTGACATAATGTGCTACAGCAAAGGGGCAATCAATTTTTGTTATCATCTTATGTGACTGGTTGAAGCTATGCATATAGACTGCATCTAGCTATGTTGCTGACTTCAACACTCGCAATAAATTGTTAACTCAGAAACTTCTTAAACAAGGCTATCGGTATCATATACTTCGCAAAACATTTTCAAAATTTTATAGACGATACTATGATTTGATTTCTAAATTCCAAGTTGGACTTAAATCTCTCTTGCGCCAAGGACTTTCGGAACCTGATTTCTATGGTGACTTGGTGTATAAGTTGAAGAAGATTGTTGGCTCTAATAATTTTTCAGCGCAGTTCATTAAAATAATTTCCCATTATAAAAAGATTGGCTATAACATTAATGTATTGCAACAGACTGCATGCTTGGTAGTCAACCCAATCACGGTTGGCAACTTTGCTTTCCTCTTTAATTGCACGCCGGTGGGTCGGACTTCAGACTCTATGATGGTTCCGACTTAAAGACTTATCTATTGATGAGATGGTAGGGGCCTGATGCTTTGGCTGTTTGTCGGGCCCACCAGGGTTTACCTGTTGGATTTCTTTTGCTCCGGTATTCAGTTTAATTTACTGTTGAGTCCTTATCCTTGCTTTATCTCCTTGTTATATCTTGATTTATATGTTTTAGGAGATGATGCATTGATAAGTTAGGGGTCTTTCATGCAAACCAAATATCTATGTGTCTTGATCCACATCTGAATTAAGGGTGAGGTTGGCGCCGTTAAACCGGCTTAAGCCCTCCAGTAAAATATTTTACTGACCGTTCCAAGGCGGTACTTCTTTTGTGGATCTTTTATGTTTTTGTTCTGTCTTGTGTTTGCTATGTTTTGTGCCCGTCTGTTTATATGTGCTTTGTGGTCACCTGCTGTGAAAGGGCTGACCTCTTGGCTCTCGTTTGTGGTGTCTTCTGTGAGTTTGTCACTTTCCCATTGGTATCCTGGGTCAGGTGTGGTACTTGATTGTATCGATTCCTGATCTTTGCACCATTACTTACTTTTTTTGAAAGCAATGGGGTGACAGATGATTAAGTTATAGTGTCCACAATTGTCGAGCAACAAAGGCTTAGACATATCTGTGCGTATCATGGACTTGCCTTTCCGCCCTTGCTGCCTGCAGACACAAAAAGTCAATGCAGATAAAGACTCAGACCATAATTGAGACCTCCATGAGTGAAAGTTCGAAATTTCCAAAATCCTGAACTTTAGAAATTCAAATTTTTAAACATGCAGGATGCCTACAAAAATTAATAATTTCACATTTAAATGGTTAATTGTGTTTAGATATTCTGAAAATTAATCAGAGAAGCTACTATAATCTCCCTCATTCAGCATTTTGAGGCTGACTTTCTATGGAAAGTCAGCCTCAAAACTCTAAATTCAGGATTAAACCTGAAAACTTTCACCCATGGACCTCTAGCCCTGCTGGATACATCAGTATGGGCATTTATTGTGGCTTTTGGTGCATATGGGCTAATTATACAAATCTCATGTACTGGCCCTGGGTGAAAGTTCAAATTTTCCAAAATCCTGAACATTAGAAATTCAAATTTTCAAACCAGCAGGATGCCTACAAAAACGAATAATTTCATGTTTAAATATCTTTAGATAATCTAAAAATGAATCAGAGAAGCTACTATGATCTCCCTAATTCAGGATTTTGAGGCTGACTTTCTATTGAAAGTCAGCCTAAAATCCTGAATTCAGGATTATTCCTGAAAACTTTCACCCATGCCCTATGGGAGCGTACTTGGCTGAGTGCTTGACTCGAGACAGAGGGGCCCTGGGTTAGAGCCTCACCGGCGTCACTGCATTGTGTCCTTGAGCAAGACACATTTATCATTGCAAAGTACTGGTTAAACCCAAGAAGACCCGTCCAAACATAACTGAAAAATTGTTGACTTGGACTTAAAGAATCAAACAAACAAACAGATGTACTGGCCCATTTAGAGTCTGATAGAGTGTTAGCCTACCTGTGTAAGGGAGGTATAGAGTCTTTGGTTATTAAACTGTTTCTAGTTGACACAAGGTTTGAGCTATCTGTACAGTCACACTTCATATGAATATTACAGTTAGGAAAGCGATTCTCCACCACAAATAATCCACCACACCAGCCATGCATTAAAGTATAGCATGTCACACCATCACGGATCTACAAAACAGATAGAAGGTACAGTAAATGCTCTAAAATTCCGAAACACTTTTCTGTTATCAAACTAGAGGACCTGAAGGTCCTGAGGCGCTCACCTGATCTCCTTAATAATGTTAAAATAGTTCTAAGTTAACTACAGCTTATAATGAAACAAATTTTGTTTTACCACATATGTGGGTTGCAGCCATTTTGGTCAAGTGACCTAAACAATCCAATGAATACTCCATCAAACAGCCCAGTGATTTCTGAGGAAAAGATCTTTAAATAGGTATGTGGCAGTCAAAATGAGTGGCCTTGGATAAAAGGTCACAGGTCAGCTTGACATTTGATACTTATATAAAACCAATGTCTCATTAGGTTAAACATTTCTTGTAAGTATTATGATTTCGGCCTAAACAGTTATAGAAAAATGAACATTTCAAGATTTTTCCCATATAAATGCTTTAGGAATCAAATTTGACATTGCTATAAAGTAGGTCAAGGTCAACCTAGATTCATCATTTGTGCAAATTGGATAGGGCCTACACCCGCAATGCTACATACCAAGTCCCAAGGCCATTGGCCTTTTGGTTCAAGAAAAGAAGATATTTAAAGGGATTTTACCATATATGGGCATGGTGGCCATCTTGGTCATGTGACCAGTGCAATTGGTATAAATTTTAGCTAACCTATCATAAGGAGTCTTCGAATAAAATTTGAGTTCAATTGGCCAAGTGGCTTCTGAGGAAACTATGTTTTAATGTGTTGATGGGACTCCAATATGAGTGACCTTGGCTGAAAAGTAAAAGGTCAACCTTGACCTTTGGAACTTATATATAGCCATTGTCTCATTAGGTTTAAAATATCAAGTGAGAAAAATGACTTTGGCTTCAACTGTATTCAAAATATCAAATTTTCGAAAAAAAATCCCATTTAAATGCATTAGGAAGCAAATTTGACCTTGACGTAAAGTAGGTCAAGGTCAACCTAGGATCATCATTTGAACAAACTTGGTAGGCCCCACATCCCCAATGCTACATACCAAGTCCCAAGGTCATCGGCCTTCTGGATCTGGAGAAGAAGATTTTTTAAGGGTTTTTACCATATATGGGCATGGTGGCCATCTTGGTCATGTGACCAAAATATTTTGTATAAATTTTGGCTAACTTAGCATAAGGAGTCTTCACATGAAATTTGAGTTCAATTGGGCAAATGGTTTGTGAGAAAACTATGATTTAATATATAGATGGGACTCCAATATGAGCCACTTAGCTGAAAGGTCGAAGGTCAACCTTGACCTTTGGAACTTATTTACAGTCATTGTCTCATTAGGTTAAACATATCAGGTGAGAATAATGACTTTGGCTTCAACAGTATTCAAAAAATCAACTTTTCAAAAAAAATCCCATTTAAATGCATTAGGAAGCAAATTTGACCTTGACGTTAAGTAGGTCAAGGTCAACCTAGGATCATCATTTGAACAAACTTGGTAGGCCCCACATCCCTAATGCTACATACCACGTCCCAAGGTCATCGGCCTTCTGGTTCTGGAGAAGAAGATTTTTAAAGGGTTTTTACCATATATGGGCGTGGCGGCCATCTTGGTCATGTGACCAAGACCATTTGAACAAACTTTCGTTCCCGCGTCCTAAGGAGTCTCCATATGAAATTTGAGTTTAATTGGCCCAGTGGTTTCAGAGAAGAAGATGTTTGAAAATGTTGACGGACGGACGGACGACGGACGGACGGACGGACGGACGGATGACGGAGTGACTGGTATACTATTAGCTCACCCATGAGCCTTCGGCTCAGGTGAGCTAATAAAATGCTAACAATCACGGCTGGAATTCACAAAATGCTTGTCAGAATAGCAAACAGGGAAGACCCTGATCAGACTGCTTCTTCAGAAGCATTCTGATCTGGGTCAGCACTGTTTGTCAAAGTCTTTTTGGCAGGCAACATGAGTTCAAAATTTTAGAACATCTACCGTAATAGCAAACCATATTTGACCTAATAAGCAAATACTCCTATAAGTTCACATTAAGTTTTTTTTTTAATTGTGAAGGTTATGTGAACTTCATACCTCCAGCTAGTTTAGTCACTAGATTTGGGGCCTATCTCCAGCTAGTTTAATCACTAGACTATGGGCATATCTCCAGCTAGTTTAGTCACTAGACTTGAGGCATATCTCCAGCTAGTTTAATCACTAGACTATGGGCATAACTCCAGCTAGTTTAGTCACTAGACTTGGGGCATATCTCCAGCTAGTTTAGTCACTAGACTATGGGCATAGCTCCAGCTAGTTTAGTCACTATACTTGGGGCATATCTCCAGCTAGTTTAGTCACTAGACTTGGGGCATATCTCCAGCTAGTTTAGTCACTAGACTTGGGGCATATCTCCAGCTAGTTTAGTCACTAGACCTTGAGCATATCTCCAGCTGGTTTAGTCACTAGACTTGGGGAATATCTCCAGCTAGTTTAGTCACTAGACTTGGGACATATCTCCAGCTAGTTTGACCACTAGACTTGGGGCATTTCTCCAGCTAGTTAAGTCACTAGACTTGGGGCATATCTCCAGCTAGTTTAGTCACTAGACTTGGGGTAATCGTAATCTGTAAACACGATTATTTGTAATGGATTACTTTTTCAGTAATCATAACGTAAACTGTAATCTTAGATTTTTATTATTACAAGTAATGATAATGTAATCAGTGATGCAATTTCATTACAAATATGGGCTTATCGCGTTGATTTCAAACAGTATCCATCATGCTCCGCTGACTAAATCAGAAGCTAGCTGATATGGGCTCACACTGTTTTCAACAAATGATATAAAAAACAAAAATATAAAAAAATAGAAATGCACAGAGAGCTCATTGGGAATATGGTATTTTATTTTTTTATTTTTTTCAATGATAGGGTTGAGCTACAAGATCTTACACCTGTCCAATTTTGCTGAAATATATGAAACCTGCCAGATTTTAACAAAATATGAATAAATGTATTTTCGATCGGTGTTGAATAGAGTCCTGAATTTAAGTGCCTTTAAATTGTGATCTTTAAAAGCCCTTTGTAGACCAAAGGTCTTTTCCATTAAGTTTGATACAGTTATGGCAGGATGGTCCATTGTCTAGACTAAGGGGTCACAGGTTGTAACTTCCAAAAAATACTGTATTTCTTTCCCTGAAGATCGATTTTGTCTTCGCAAACAATGCAGATCCTGTTCACTATTTGAAAAAGTACCCCTTGCATTTAGGGGTTTGTAGTCTACAAAAGGTTAATAATTGGATTATGTAAATGTGTGCGTACATGACAATTAGCTATTCATACACATATATTTATATTTTCAAAGCAAGCCTTTAATAAATCTTTAGATATGCAACTGTTCATAGCCTCATGAAAGATATAAATTTGATTGACAGCTGCCAAGCTCAAATGCTTGTGCAATCCGCTTTGAACATCAAATTCATTCGCCAGAAGTGACACTGGTGTTATTTGATTGACAGCAAGCCACACCTATATTGCACCTGCAAATCAATCTTTTGTTTCCTCCATTGGCTGTCCATGTTCATACTGGCTGTTCCGCTTTTCTGTTTAACACTCCAACAAAACCGTTAATATGATTAAATACAAAACTGTTTTTTTCCTAAATTATAAATAATTTCTATATTTTAAATATTTATAATTAAATGTACTGTAAATATAAGCAATAAATTCAATTTTTGGTCTGTTCATGGAACCATGAATACTTCGGGTCTCTTGCAAAGTTAACATGAAGCCAAAAATCAAATTTATTTCTTAAATCTTTAAAATAGCACTTCAAATGATCAAAATGACAAAAAATGTGAAAATCATGAAAAACCCTATCTGGAATATCCAAGAAGACTGATTAGGCAAAAAAACAACAACCTGTGTTTAGGGTAACCCGACCCTACTTAAATTTACTGGTGAAACCTAGAATTTTTTTCAAGCTTTCTGAAAAAAGAATAATAATTTTATGCATTTTGAAAGGCAATATGCCTTTCAAAATGCATAAAATTATATTTTTCCAGAAAAAAAAATGTGTGCCTACCCTACCTAAAATTTTCAGACCGGAAACACACTTATTTTTTATTTGGCCTTACCCCTTCCTTCCTGCCCTGTCCCACAGCTAATTGTATCACAGCATCAGCATAGGCAAACTTGTACTTGGGATTGCCTGATGTATGGACCTCCTCAACCATCACTGCCTTAGAGCTATGTAGGGATATCACAAAGTTTTGCTCCTTTCCCGGGTAACCTCCTGCAAGAGACATCAAATACTTATCCTTTTCTGTTTGATGAAATATTCTTCTGTAAACTACTTAATGTACGTGGCATCAAAATTTGGTGCTTTTAAAAGACTTACATATTGGTGTAGTTTAATTTAGGCGGTATCACAATTCAATGTCATTTAAACTTATTATCTATTATCATAGGGGCTACTTTTAAAGGAAAGAATATGCTCCCTATGGGGAGCATATTCTTTCCTTTAATAGTTGCTCTTTTTAGCGGACGTGCTTTCCTCAACGTTGAAAGCTGATTTTTGACATTATGGATACCAATATACTAAGGGGATGTGTCCATTGAGGTGTAACTGAATTCTAAACTATTTCGCGGGGCTCATAATTTGGCGATTTTTGTTTTTCCCGCCAATAGTGCCAAATAAAAAAATACCAACCAAATATGTGTTTTACAGTATCCAGCATGAACAGACTAAAGTTTAAACAAACGAAGCAAATTCATTGATTTTTAATCCCCTGGTAAAGGGTTATTTTAGAGAGAAGTAAATCGCAAATTTAAATATGAATCTCATTTCTCTAACCTCTAAGTCCAACTTGGGTATCATCCAGGTCAAAACAAAAGTCTATCATATATATAGTACACACTTTGTTTTAGTGTCAACAGGCGTATGTTAAAGGAAAATGCAGATCAAGAAGTAAATGTGTCTGAAAAGACAGGCATTTGCACCCAAAACAATTTTAGTGCAAACTTGATCAAAATTGGTTGAAAATTAAGACTGTTATTAATAAATGAAGTTTTCATAACATCCTGTCACAGCCGCCATTTTGAATATATAATGAGATGCATGAAAAGTTATAAAGATGCATAAAATCTTTATTTTAGCATAAAATCACAGAATTTCTTGTATAAATGATCCTTTATTGTTATATTAGACAAATACATAAAAAAAGAGTGAAAATTATTTTTCAAATCTTATTTGTTGCATTTTTGCATATATAATTAGGAGGCTATGATGTCATAAACACACAAATATGGTGGCTTCCACAAAAGAAATAATGGAAACTTCAAATGCATATAACTTCTTTATTTCTTGATAGATTTTGATAAAATCTGCAGCAAACTGATTTGATAGACAAATCCCTTCTTTTAAAGCTCATTAATTATATGGTGAACGTTTCCCTTTAAATAAAGTTCAATTAAAAAAATATACTTAACTGCATAATTTCAATAACATAAATAATTTTATCTTTTAACCTAACCCCAATGGTCAGGGGTGTATGTAAGATCAAACTATTTACTTCCATGTTGTACTCAGGCCTTTTGTTAAGAATGCCTAACTGAAAATAAATTTTCTTATTTCTCAACCAAAACATATGTTGTGGGTACTCAAAAGAACCATCTCAATGAGATGGTCCTTTTGAGCACCCAAAACATATATTAAAATTTATAGATTGGAAAATATTAACAATTTTAAGCTAAAACAGTTTGTTCATCTTAACGCGTGGTCCTACGCTTCATTCTCTTTGATTTGATATGCAAGAAAATGTAATCTGATCAGGGTCTTCCCTGTTTGTCATTCTTACAAGCATTTTGTAAATACCAGCCCTGATAACTAATATTTTATTTGAGAACAGAAAGAGGAAAGTGTTAGGAGATTTCCTGTACCTGTTGACCAGTGATTAAAAGCAAGAGAAGTTATCACATATTCTCCTGGCTCCAACATGGTGTTACAGCCTACAAAACTTTTCAACTGCCTCTGACTGTTAGTCACGAGAGGTCCAAACGCCATATGAGTATTTGTTGCCTCGCGAAATATTGCCACACACAAATCCATCACTCCTTTGTCCTGGTCTGCTCCCCTGCAAATCAAAAAGCAAAGCCATAAGGGTCAAATAAAAAAATACCTGTGTTTAGGGTAACCCAACCCTACCCAAATTTACTGGTGAAACCTAGAATTTTTTCAGGTTTTCTGGAAAAAATATAATTTTATGCATTTTGAAAGGTGAAATGCCTTTCAAAATGCATACAATTATATATTTTTTCCAGAAAAAAAATGTGTGTGCCTACCCTACCTAAAATTTTTAAACCTGTTATCCGAAACTTACATATTTTTTTTATTTGGCCTAAGAAAAACGAAATAGCTTATATTTTCTAGCAAAAAATGATGTTGATGTTTTTTTGGATGTCATGTCCAAAAAAGAAAAACACACCATTTTGTCTAAAAAAAAATAAACCCTTTGTATACGGGAAGCCCCTAAATGTGTACTTTTACAAGCTGTGAAGACTCAGATGAAATGCTGTATAATGCGGCATTTCATCAGGGTCCACACTGTTTGTTAAGGTAAAAAGAGATCTTAAGACAAACAAACAAAAATACACTCGAGACCGAGCGGTTGGGGGTTTGCGCCTAACCAGTGTCACTGCGCTGTGTCCTTGAGCAAGGCACATTGATCCTTGCTTAGTACTGGTTCAACCCAGGAAGACCTGTCCCGACATAAGTGAAGAATTGTTGACTGGGACTTAAAGAAACGAATCAAACAAACAAAAAACAAAAAAAAAACAATATTCTTTTAGATTATAACCTGACACCCCTAGATATGTACAATGGACTATCCCAAGTTTAATGTAATAAACCAGAAGGAAAATTCCATAAGACTACAAAGGGTTTAAATATGCACACCCAGCTACTCTGTGGGGTTACATGTCTAAAAATTGGTCTGAGCCATCAATATATTCTATACTTTGAGACAGTTTTTGAGTATACGAAAAAGTTTGTTTAAACTGACAGATAATAAAATATTCACAATTTTTGACATTCCTTAGTTCTGGTATGTATCCAGGAAGTACAAACATTAGAGTAAAACTTCCTTAATTCGAAGTTCTGGGGACCAGGGGTTTTACTGCAAATTATCAATATTTCACATTTAAGCCAGTCTTTAATCCTTAAAGCGCCAAGAAAAATATGCAACTGAAAATGTCGTCTGCTGAAGTCTTCTGCTACAAATAATTGCCTTACATTACTGACGAATTAAGTATCGAAGCAAACAGCGTGGACCCAGAACAGACTGCTCCATAGCAGCAGTCTGATCTGGGGCCACACTGTTTGCCATAGAGGCTTCTTAAACATTTCAGCAGACGAGAAAAGCAGACAACTTTTGTTGAGGGTTAAATCATAAATTAAACCCCAACAAATGATTATTTTCATTACTGCCTATCAAAAGGTGTGTTTAAGTGCTTAAAACAAAAGTCTCCAGTCTCCACTAGACCTTTCTTTTAAATGCCAAAAAGAGATGAAATAGTTCATAAATACAGCCTATTTTCTGCTTTCAGTCTATCAAAAATTCAATTCAAATCGGTGAGTAATTAAGAAAATAATTTGATATTTTTTAATGTTCATGGAATCATGAATACTTTGTGTCTCTTGCAAAGTAAATGAAGCCCGACTCAGGAGTGGCTCGCTGTCAATCACAACACCAGTGTCAATTCTGGCGAATGAATTCGATGTTTGAAGCATACTGCACAGGCAAGTGAGCTTGGCAGCTGTCAATAAAATTTATGTCATTCATTAGGCTATGAACGTTTTCAAAAATCTAAAGATTCATTAAAGGCTTGCTTTGAAAATGTAAATATGTTCCAATAATTCATTTACTGTATTTTTACTACTCAAATAAGTGTGTAGTAATATACCAATGCACCATAATAGAAGCCAAAACAAGGGAAAACCTGTTTTAGTCAAATTCAAAACAAAATTGCAATGACAGGTCTCCAGATAAAAGAGCATACTTCAATAAAATTATTTTTTATTTCTCAACCAAATCATATGTTGTGGGTACTCAAAAGAACCATCTCAATGAGATGGTTCTTTTGAGCACCCAAAACACATGTTGAACAATTGCATAAGGAAATTCACCAATTTACATCAAGTAAAACCTGTGTAAAACGGCCACTCAAATATAGATCTTTATGACAAATGATAGCTTAATGAAGGTCAAAAGTATTGCAGAATTCTCCCCCTGGAGCATTCTGCAATACTATTGACCTGCATTAAGCAGTAATTTGTCTTGAAAAAACAGTTTTTGGTCTTCTTAAGGGTAGCTGATTTACACAGGTTTTACTGTACAAAATGTTTGCCAGTCAATGCCTACACAATCTGATTTGCACCATTCAGCTTGTGTCCAAAGTTGTATGATAAAGCAAATTCTGTAGATACTAGCTAGAAACCTTCACAGAGCACAGTGGTCTGAGTCTAACCTGGTCGCAGAATCATGACAATAGGCTTTCATGTGACAGTCTCATATGAAAATGCATACCTGATTCCTTTTTAAAAGAGTCCCACTTCTATCTCTGTAGTATAAAACACTGTCACTTTGACAAAGTCACACCTGGTCACAGAATCATGATGATAGGTTTTCATGTGAAGATCTCATATGACAAGAGGACCAAGTGGCCCAAAAGCCCTCACCTGAGTTTTGTTTAAAGCATACATATAGGTATCTGTAGAAAGCTGACCATGTAACTGGCGACACCTGGCGCGGGGCCATTTTGGCCGCAGGGGCATAATTTGAACAAACTTGGTAAAGGTCCACTAGGTGATGCTACATACCAAATATCAAGGCCCTAAGTCTTATGGTTGCAGACAGGAAGATTATTTCATGTTTTTCCTTTTTTAGGCCTATGTAAAACATGTGACCCCCAGGGGGGCTGTTTTTGGCCCCAGGGATATAATTTGAGCAAACTTGGTAGAGGTTCACTAGGTGATGCTTCATACCAAATATCAAGGCTCTAGGCCTTGTGGTTTTAGGCAAGAAGAATTTTTCATGTTTCTCCTTTTATAAGCCTGTGTAAAACATGTGACCCCGTGGCGCAGCCATTTTTGGCCGAAGGGGCATAATTTGAACAAACTTTGCAGAGGTCCACAAGAAGATGCTACATACTAAATATCAAGGCTCTAGGCCATATGATTTCAGACAAAAAGATCTTTTCATGTTTTTCCCTATTTAGGCCTATGTAAAATATGTGACCCCCGAGACGGGGCCATTTTTGGCCCCAGGGATATAATTCGAACAAACTTGGTAGAGGTTTAATAGGTGATGCTTCATACTAAATATCAAGGCTTTAGGCCTTATGGTTTTAGACATAAACATTTTTTTCATTTTTCTCCCTATATAAGCCTGTGTAAAACATGTGACCCTGGGGCGGGGCCATTATTGGCCCAAGGGGCATAATTTGAACAAACTTGGTAGAAGTCCACAAGGTGATGCTACATACTAAACATCAAGGCTCTAAGCCATATGATTTCAGACAAGAAGATTTTTCATGTTTTCCCTATATAGGCCTATGTAAAACATGTGACCCCCCAAGCGGGGCCATTTTTGGCTCCAGGGATAAAATTTGAGCAAACTTTGTAGAGGTTCACTAGGTGATGCTTCATACCAAATATTAAAGCTCTAGGCCTTGTGGTTTAAGACATGTTACTCCCCATATAAGCCTATGTAACCAGTGTGACACCAGGTTGGGCCATTTTTGGCCCCAGGGGCATAATTTGAACAAACTTGGTAGAGGTTCACTATGTGAAGCTACATACCAAATATCAAGGCTCTAGGCCTTATGGTGTCAGACACGAAGCTTTTTACATGTTTTTCCCAAAATAAGCCTATGTAAAACATGTGACCCCTGGTGCAGGGCCTTTTTGGGCCCAAGGGGTATAATTTGAACAAACTTGGTAGAGGTCCACTAGGTGATACTACATACCAAACATCAAGGCTCAAGGCCTTAAGGTTTCAGACAAGAAGATTTTTTCATGTTTTCCCTATAAAAGCCTATGTAAAACATGTGGTCCCAGGGGGATAATTTGAACAAACTTGGTAGAGGTCCACTAGGTGATGCTACATACCAAATATCAAAGCTCTAGGCCTTGTGGTTTAAAGTTTTCATCTTGAAAATCTATTTTTAAGCCTGTGTAACCTAGATATGCAACCGACTGGAACCATTTGAACAATTTTTAAAGAGGGTCACATAAGGATCATCCTACCAAGTTTAGTCAAAATCCAGCAAGTAGTTTAGGAGGAGATGTCCTTTGAAGCAATTGTTGACGACGGACAACGGACATCCAATGATCACAATAGCTCACCATGAGCCAAAGGCTCTTGTGAGCTAAAAATGCATACCTGATTCCTTCTTGAAAGCGTCCCACTTCTATCTCTGTAGTGTAGAACACTGTCACTTTGACAGAGTCTCACCTGGTCACAGAATAATGATGATAGGTTTTCGTGTGAAGGTCTCATATGAAAATGCATACCTGATTCCCTCTTGAAAGAGTCCCATTTCAAACTCTGTAGTATAGAACACTGTCACTTTTACAACTTTAGGAGGCTCCTTGGCATGAAATGGGAAAATCCCTTGTTACCTAGTTTCCCTCCAATCTGGCGGCACCAAGGTTGTATGATATTTTTGGCAAATTCTCTAGATTCTAGCTAGAAACCTTCCTTGAGCACAGTGGTCTGAGTCTCACCTGGTCACAGAATCATGATGAAAGGTTTTCATGTGACGGTCTCATATGAAAATGCTTACCTGATTCCTTCTTGAAAGAGTCCCACTTCAATCTCTGTAGTATAAAACACTGTCACTTTGACAACTTTAGGAGGCTCCTTGGCATGGAATGGGAAAATCCCTCGTAACCTAGTTTCTCTCCAATCTGGGCGTACTTTACAAACATCAACACTATCAAAATATCTAAAAACAAAGAAATAATAGTGCTACAAATATTTTCCATTGCTTATCATATGACGTTGCATATGGGAGTGAAATATCACAATGCAATAAAATTGATAAACCACTAGTGGTTTACAGATTTTCGGGAAAGGTTATGACGTCCATAACAACCCTGCATAAATAATGACAAAATTAGAACATTTTTACGGCAGAAATAAGATTTCAAAGTTATCTTAAAGTCATATGATAAAAAGAATCTAACATTCGTTCTCCTGTATTATTGAATGTATTAAACTTGTTGCGAAAAAACGATATAATGCTCTGCAAGCCTTGCATTTCATTGCTTTTCCCCAAATTGTTTAATAAATTCATCCTCTAGGTAATTCAAAGGTCCAGATAAACATAATTTTTGGGTCTAAAAATGTGATTTTTTTTCTTCTCAATCTTTATCTGCATGGGTGAAAGTTCAAAATTCCAAAATCCTGAACTTTCAAAATTGCTCACTAACTACTAACATTTTCAAGTTTGAATGGTCAATTGTCTTTAGACAGACTGATTATAAATCAGAGAACCTATTATTATCTCCCTAATTCAGCATTTTGAGGCTGACTTTCTGTGGATTCATGTGGAATAATCCTGAAAACTTTCACCCATGCATCTGTTCTAACACTTGTTTTGGGTGCTCATACTAACTGTCTCAATGCTACTCATAGCATATGTGAGCGCACTGAACAGCTCAGGCTCAAATGAGAATGGCTGCTCATACACACAAGACAATGAAGACTCAGACTATACTTCAAATGAGCCTTAACTTGCCTAAAGAATTCCCTAGCATTCATCTGATTTTTTCTCTATTAAGCATAAATTCAAGCTTCTATGGCAATATTTCAATGCCAACAATTTCATGAACAGTTCAAAATATGTAAACTAAGATCAAAAGACTTCTTTTGCATTACCCTACAATACATGCAGACAAGCCTGAGCTGACAAGGACAACTCAGATCGCACTGCTGATCAACCTGATAAGTGCCTATACTATTCGCTTGAAGTTTGTCACATTTTTACATGCCTCATGATTTTGTAAAATAAAGTTGTCTGTTCAGATGTTGGGATAAGTATGTAATGAAACAATAATATCTAAATATTTACTCTAAATATAATTCTGGCTGCAATGTTAAATTCACAAAAATTATTTCCCCTGCCAGATAATAAAAATCTCTGACATCAGAAAAATCTAATTTGTCTGACATGTATGAACCATGGTTTAGCATCGTTTGAATAGTTATACTTTTGACAATTGTTCATCAAGTATTCACATCACTGTAAAGCATATAATATACAACTCACAATGCTAAATCCTGAAGGGATATCCAGAAGACCCCTAAGCCACTCCCATGAGGCATCAGCTCTTTTTTTGTTCTCTGATTGATTAATTTCCACTTGTCAGAATCATCACTCCAGTCACCTTTCCAAGAAAATCTCCCCCAGGGATTCCGCAGTCTTATCAACCTAAAACCAAGCAAATATAAGTATAATAGAAAAAAGTTAACAGATAGATTAAAAACACTGTGACACTCAGAAAAGTGACCTGCTTTAGGTGCTAGCTAATACAATAAGAACTCAGGTTAAGATGGCGTCAAACCTGCCCGGAGTGTCAACGCCGTTGGAGTATGAAATGTAGGTCAAGGTCACAATGCATGCTTAAAGAGTATGTCGAGGAAAACTTCTCTGTGACTGCTCTAATCAGGGTTTTTACTGTTTATCATTCCATGTCAACATCTTAAATGGGGAGTAAATTACAAAAAGAATCTCAAAGTGGGGATCAAAATACTCACAATCAGATATAGAGGATCTTACACTTATGATCATTTCATATGAAATTTATTTAATGATCCTTCGACAAGTTAAATAAATTTAATATAAAATGATCATGATTGTAAGATTCTGTTTATCATAGATGACCTTTTAAGCATGATTTTATTGCCTTCAAAATTTGTTTATATCCATGTTATTTGCACTGTTGTAACGGACATTGCCATGATGATACTCATTCCCCCTAGGAAAGTGTTATGTAACAAGTGGTCATAACATTATTTATGAGATGACATTATCCACTGAATAACAGTAACATCATATGATAAAATGAATTTCAAAACAAATGTTCATGTTGTGTAATCAGCCCATAATGCATGCAATCAGTGGTCTAGATGAGGATTTGGACCAGTGGGTATTTCATCCCCTTCTTTTTGATTTAATGAGTATTTTTCTCCATATTTAAAATATCAAATTGCAGAAAATGCAAAACCTTGTAAAAAGACCCAATATTTGCTTAACATATTTTAAAGAAAAGTTGCTTGTATCAAATACATGTTGCCTTTCTAGGAAAACTTCCAGGACTTATACAATTGGTGAATATCAATTAGTTTTTTCTTACTAAGAATAAAAGATTTCACCACATAAATTGAATAACAGCACTGAAACCTCAAACTGCTAAGGGTATTTTCACCCTTCAATTTAATTTTCAATGCTGATTTCCAAAAAATCAATGCTGAAATACCCTTTACCCCCTCTTATCTGGAGCCCTGACGCAATGTGAGCTTATGAAATCATTGTCCTTATTATGAGGAAATATGGTATGCAAAATTACTTGTTTCCCTGGACCTCTCTCACATCAAGGATGGAATAAGCGTGTCTGGGTCGTAGTCCGAGTTTATCATACTTTTCTTCTTCCACCTTCATGTTACCACCACCGCAAGAAGCTCCCATTAGAAAACTGAAATTGAGCATAGACTTAGATGAGCAGTAACAAAATCATGATTGATCTTATTTCTCCTAAACATACCAGCTCACGAAATTTGGGTACTTATCATATATGCACAGATTTAGATAAACAAAAAAAATTTTCAGTGTAAAATTCTAAATATTTTCCTCCCATAATTTTTACTATATATTTTGGGTGTTCAAAAGAACCGTCTCAATGAGACGGTTATTTTGAGTACCCACAACATATGTTTTGGTTGAGAAATAAGAAAATTATTTTTCTATTATGCACTCTTAACTTAAGGCCTGCATATATATAAAGTCTTTTTAAACACTATTACACTCAGATTTCGGTCACTCTGGGTGCAATAGGGTTAAGACCAACCTTAAAAATATTTTGTTTCCCCTTACCCGACCCTGTTTTACAAGCATTGGTCTGTCGATCAGAATTTTTTTTTTTACTTCTCAAATTCGATACCCATTAAACTTAATTGTAAATAGCCCTACTACAGGCAATAAATGTAAATACAGTAAAGCCTGTGTAAAATTGCCACTCAAAAATAGACGAAACAAAGATCTTAATGACAAAGCGAGCTTAATTAAGGTCAAAAGTATTGCAGAATGCTCCCCTTGGAGCATTCTGCAATACTTTTGACCTGCATTAAGTGATAGTTTGTCTTGAAAACCATTTTTGGTCTTTTTGAGATTGGTCATTTTAGGCAGGTTTTTCTGTACACAAACATTTTGCTAAGAATATATTTTAAAGATAACACTGTTTACATTTGACAATTCTCTAAGTTTGCAATGTAATTAAAAAAATATATTCTTGACTAAAAATCGTAATAAAATTTTTTGGGTAGGGGCTTTTTTTTTCTGGGTCAGTCCAGGTAAGGGGAAACAAATAAAAAATTTAATTTAGCCAAATCATGCATGTTCAGCTATCTAGTACAGCAAGAGGCCTCAATTTTTGCCTGAACTCCATCTACATCCATAGTTCCTACTGGCAGCAGCCAAAGTTCTGGCAAGACTGTTTGGATGAGCAGATTAGTCAGAGCCTCAAACTGTTGTCTATGGGATAAGTTCCAACAAGTTCTCATGTAATTGCTCATACTTTGCTGCTATATTCAGTAGAAACTTGAAAAAAATTTAACTCTGATTTTTCCAAATACTCCCTTATTTGAAAGAAATTTTGGGGCACTCTTGATTAAGATAAGAGGATCTATTAATGAACATTGTTCTTGAGATGTACACAGGGAATAAAATGTCTGTTAGTTTGTTACAGTTGTTCTCTGTGATGTTATGGGTGGCCTTTCGTTTTGGAGTTTTTACTGTATTTTGACGTTTTCCACAATGACCACCAATAGTGATAAAATAAAATGGCCGCCAAATATAAGTGTTTTACAATAAGATGATTAAAGGGCGACTATTGCGGACAAATCTGACTATTGTGATAGTATTGACATTGCAGGAAGTACCATTGTGATACTATTACTATTGCAATACTTTTGCGATACTATTGTCTGAAACATTTATGCTTGTTTGAAGGAGAATATTAAGAATACGGTAGGGTTTTTCTGCACATACGGGTACCAATTTTCGTATGGAAACAACAGAAGAATTTCAGAATATTGTCAAAGTCCACTTATATTGCTGAAATGCATGGGATGCAACAACTTATACATCCTTTTGCCATTTAACTTTCCTTTTTGTGCCTAACCAAGCAATTTTAAAGTGAAAATCCCTATGTCTAAAAACTATTGAAACTATTGCGATAGTGAAAAGACTATTGCCAATACTATTGAAATTGCCACTTTTTTATCAATGCAGTAACATTGCCTAGGTTACTATTGCGATATATCGATAGTCCAATGTATTGTTACATCCCTAAAGATGATGCCAAATACTTGAAGATAATGTTAATTGTCTGTGTTCTGATTTCTCCTCCTCTGGGTGCTATGGGTTGATCTGTGATTGTGGTATTTTCTGGTCATATTCTTTTCTCTTTTTCTTTTTTATAATAACAGTAAAACCAAAACCTGTCTTAAGGGGCCACTCAAAAAGAAGACAAAAATTGATTTACAAGATCCATTATTGCTTAATGCTGGTCCAAAGTTTTGCAGAATGCTCCAAGGGGAGCATTCTGCAATACTTTCGACCTTCATTAAGCTACCATTTGTCATAAAGAGCTTCGTTTTGTCTATTTTTGAGTGGCCGCTTAAGACAGGTTTTACTGTATATTTACCTTGATTCTCTACAACTTAAAATACGAGCCCAAATGAGGTCAAGGTCAACTTTATCATATTTTCCACTTCCAGCTGAAACAATAAACAGGTCAAGATTTAGAACAACAAACAAATGCCATTTAGACAAAAGATTATAAGGCATTGTGCCATTTGATATATATGTAAAAAAAACCTCATACTCAGCTTGCTATCAACATTTATGGACTAAAAGTGATCTTCATATAATTTCTACCAAAAATATGATGCAAGGCAATATTGTCACTGTTATTGCCAAAGTTACTTCTGTCAAAGGTCCTTTCTTAAAATGTACTTTATATTTGATCTGATACACGCACTGTGAGTGTCAGTTTTTCAAAATTCTATACTGTTATTTGAAAACAGTGTAGATCCAGATCAGCTGGCTTCTGATGATGCCAGCGGATCAGAATCCACACTGTTTTTTATCAGCTTGATGCATTATTTGTGTGAAGGTGTTTTTTTTTTGGTTTGATTTAGTTCTTTAAGTCCCAGTCAACAAATTTTCTTCCTGGGTTGAACCAGTAGTAAGCAAGGATAAATGTGTCTTGCTCAAGGACACGACACAGTGACACCAGTGAGGCTCCCGCGGCCCCTCCGTCATGAGTCAAGCACTCTACCACTGAGCCACTGTGCTCCCTTATGTGTGAAGGTGGGATAGAAACATCTGTCCCTCGGGATCACCGTTTGTCATCACTGGGCAAGCCTTGTGATGGCAAATGGTGATCCTTGGGACAGATTTTTCTATCCGCTCCTCACACTCATAATAGATTCTTATAATATCCACAAGTTTAATAACACTATTGCACAAAAATGTAACATCAGAGTGACATCCCTGAAAATGTTATGTTTTCTATAAAAATAATTGTTTTCTTAAAATAGCCTAAAAATTGTTAAATTGATTGTATAATCACCGAATCTGACCCTCATGGCCATTCCACTAAAGCTTGGTTCATAATTTTATATTTATAAAAATGACCACTTGTCAACAAGTAAAATTCTCTATATCTTCAGATACATTGTCCTAACTATTGATATAGGTCATTGACAAGATAAATAAAAATTTTGAGTGTAAATTGGTTTGTTTTGATGCTTTACATCCCAGTCAAAAAATGTTCAGCCATGTCGGGACAACTTCCTGTCTTTCTGGGTTGAACCAGTACTAAGAAGCGAAGAAAGTGTCTTGCTCAAGGATACAACACATTGACTCCGTTGGCATTGAGCCTTGAACTAGCAACTTTTTGATCCCCACTCTAATGCTGTATCGGTTGAGCCAATGCCCTCCTCTTCAAGCATAAAATTGCAAATGTTATTTCAATGCATCAGTTTAAACATATGTTTTAGGGTGCTCAAAAGAACCGACTTAATGAGACGGTTCTTTTGAGTATCCACAACATACGTTTTGGTATAGAAATAAGAAAATTATTTTTTAATTACACACTCTAAACTAGAGGCCGGCATTGAGCTTACCTTGAAGTGTGATACTCTCACATGGTGATCCCGTTAATGTGGCCAGTCCTTCTATACATTTACCCGCTACCAATGCCTCATAATTCCCATGGAGTTTAGCCATAGCTTTCTCTATCAGAGGAACCCAAAGCTGTTTTCTTTTCGCCTAGAAGTGAAAATAACAGAAAAATGTCCTGTATCGCTTTAATACCTGTGGTAGAAACCAGAACAAATGTTTAATTTTTATTAAATATTCAGGGTTTTTTCTCCCCATTTTGGGAACATGACCTGACCCCCAGAATTAGGAATTTTTCTCTTGGTTTTCTACAAGATAGGGAAAAACTCAGACCATATTATATAATGAAATTAAACAAAAAAACAAATATTTGGTTTACTAATAAGAACATTTCACCATGTTGAAAGTAAAAATACAATTTATTGTTGCAAAGTGCAGTAAAGATGTCACAAAATGGTGATATTTTTTTGTGTTTCTTGAATTGGGAATTTTCTCCTTGAAATAGGGAAAAAACCATACTTTTTGCCATATTGTTAACATGACCCAATATTGGTCTTCAAAATGGGCAAAAAAACCCTGATTTTACTCATGATTTTCCGACACCCAAATTCACGAAATATTTCTATCTATTTGCAAAATTTAGTTGCAGGTATTTGTTAAAGGTTAACAAATACCTGCAAAAAGATCATTTTAGTGGATTTTCTCGCTATATAAATTTAAGCAAATATCACTTACAAACTGAATAAAGTTCAAAGGACTTTATGTTAAAGTTTGTGAGTGTTTGCTGACATCAACACAGCTTTAAAATCCACAAAATTGATAAAACAAGTACAGGGTTCATACAGGGAAGTTTTTGTAAAATTCAATGACTTTTCAAGGACTTCTCAAGACTATTTTACAGTTTTCAAGGACTAAAAGTTCAGGAAAAATACTGATCGAAGTGGTAAAATTCTTCTTCAAAAATGCTAGACTGAGATAATAGAGAAATAAGTACTAGAAAATGAGTATTAAATTGTTGTGCCTTTATTTGGTGCAGCATTTGAAGAAGTTTGATCACAAGACTCAAGACGACACAATATTGGCGGTGAAGACAAGCCTATAGGGCTTACTATCCTATCACTGATGGATCAAGTACGTCATCAAGTACGTCAAGTACGTTAAATAAAGGCACAACAATGTTATACTGATTTAGATCTCTATCAACATTGTTAAGTTCTACAGAAAATAGAAGAATTCAAGGAAAATAGAAGAATTCAAGGACTTTTGAAGGCCTTTGAGTGATTTTCCAGTACTTTTCAAAGCAGATTTAATTTTCAAGAACTTTAAGAAAGCTCTCTAAATTCAAGTACTGTTCAAGCCTGTGCAAACCCTGAGTACAGTGTTCCTCCTTATTTCCTGGGGATATGAGCCTGACATGCATGTCCAGTTACCAAACTAGAACATTGATAACTTGCAGAAGTGCCTATCTATGGACAGTGAGTCAACAATCAATTTGGGAGTGTCAGCGTAAGAAAGAGAACAAATCTAAAAGAAAGACTGTAGCAGGACCAGAGGATCCAACTTGCTACCTCCTGACTTTCAGCCTGTGGCACATCCAACTACTGTACCAGTCCCTTCAAGGCTTACCTGTGAAAATATGAGTTGGCCATGGCTATTGCAGGGAAATACATCATCTACGAGAATAATCTGCCAGTTTCCGTCCTTGCACAGTCTAACTTGATATACACCCTCAGGACAGAACTCTTGTGTGAGAATAATCTTCTTGATAAGCTCTGGCTGCTCAGCAAGAACTGCTAAAGCACTCAGGAACCTGGATTATATAGAAATACAGTGCAGTCTCTGTATAACACATCTTGATTTGGATATATACAACTGTCATGCTGTGGCTCCGAAAAGAATTTACCATTAAATTTTACAAAAGAGGAAAATGATAATTTTTCAATAATCCATTTGAAAAATAGTCTCCTAATTCATAACAGGATTCACTTATACCATTCATTGTAGTCCATTCTTATGCACCCCAAACATAGAGGACCTTACATGAGTGCTCATGTTTTATGGAATTTATTAAACGAGTTCAGGAAAAGAGATAAAATGCGAGGCTTGCCGAGCATTTTATCTCTTTTTCGCAATGAGTTTAATAAATTCAATAATACATGAGCACGAATGTTAGATTCTATTTATCATATGGCAATAAGATTACTTTGAAATCTCATTTCTGTCGTAAAAGCGTTATAATTTTGTCATTATGTACGCAACGTTGTTATGGACGTCATAACGTTTCCCGAAAATCTGTAAACCACTAGTGGTTTATTGATTTTATTGCATGGCGTTATTTCACTCCCAGACGTGACATCATATGATAAATAGTGTTATAAAGGGACTGCACTGTAGCTGAAGAGAAAATGTGTGTGTTTTTTTTCAAACTGAAAAAGTCCAATATCTTTATTTTTTCTTCAAACAATCATTTGAGTCAGTACATGTGATTTTGGTACTAAGTTTTATCACATATCGGAGAAGTAAAGACTCAGAATATATGCACAGTCTTGCCAGAGCCTTTGGTGCTGGCACGCACAATTTGGTGATAGTAATTTTCGCATAGAAGAGCAGCAATGGCTCAGATGAGCCCGAGTATATGTATAGTCTCACCAGAGCCTTTGCTGCTTGCATAAACAAAGCAGTTACATAGATAAAGGCTCAGACCATATTTGAAGCCTCTAGCCCCGCTAGTTAGCTGTGGATGCATGTTTAAAGAATAATTTTAGGCATATGTGATATAAAGTAGCAGGGCTCACCGTGCCATTAGCCATTGTAGCCATTTGCTACTAAAAATGTAGAGTGGCTACAAATATAAGCCATTGGCTAAATGTACAGTCTAGGTGGTTCAAAAATTACAGATTCGCGAAAGAGTGTATTTTGATCAGCTTTGGGATTTTCCAATATTGCTTTTATTATTCCTTCACACTTTATTATTGTGCCATATATTACTCTTTGATTGCTGGATTATTTCAATACCATCCGGGTGTCAAACAGTTTGGATCCAGATCAGGCCCGACATTATGTCGGGCCTGATCTGGGTCCAAACTGTTTGCAATGGTTATAGGCAGACAACAAAAGTAGCCCCCAGTGGGCAAAGAGTTAAATACAAAACAACTCGTTGAATGCGTTGATAGTACTTTCTGGTTAAAAGCTTGGTTAAAGGTAATTTTATTTTCGCTCCATTTTTTTCCATTTGGCTGAAGTGTTGGCTACAACAAATTCTGAGCCAGGGTAAGCCCTGAGTAAGAACATCTCATGAGCTGTATCATTTAGGTGCAGAGTTCATTGGAATGATGCTTTCAGCGAGTACCCACAATCATGGTTGAGAATTACTTTCAGTCAACATCTAAAGGTAAAGATAGCAAATTTTTAGGGCATACAATTTTAAATATTTATTGTTAAATTGAATTGTTAATTAACTGACGACATGCAAATTACATCGTTGAATTATAAAAGCTCACCTTAAGCATCCTGTGCATGTGCACTATAGTGATTTTAAAAACAGCAAACTGGCTTAGAGATAAAAACTTTCCTCATGCTCAACTGACTTATGAGCATGAAATTTTTAATCTTCATAAATATCAAAATACAAGCACAAGACAACTTTCTTGATTCAGAACAGCAGAATGTCATTTGTCAAGGTCATAAGCATAGGCATAAGTGTTTCAAAGGGAGAGAACTTACCAGCAATTACCCAGCTCTCCCTGGGAGATATCATCAGGCATGGGTGTTCTATATACTACCCAGGGAATCTTCATGTCAGCCCTGTTAGATACTGCAATCTTGTCACATCGTAACCACTGAACCTCGTGTCTACCAAGATTACTACTGGGGTCAGTGTATAACGACCTCTGGACGGGTGGAAAAGAGTCATCCACAAACTTGTCATGATTCTGGAAATAGAAGCAGCAGCCAGGCCCCAAGGTTATAAAACTTTTTTTATGCTCAACTCAACTGAGCACGAAATTTCAACTGCTCATAAATACTAAAATACCGACAATAAAGATGTTTTTTGCTTTAAGTCTCTCAGATGTTGTATTTGTTGTGCTAATAAATGCTAAAATGCCAACCAACAATTGTTGGCATTTTAACATTTATGAGCAGGATAAATTTTGTGCTCAGCTGAGTTGAGCATGGAAAAAGTTTAATAACCTCGGGGCCTGGCCTCTAGAAAAGAGTGTGCAATCAAAAAAAGTACCGGGTCATTTTCTTATTTCTCAACCAAAACATATGTTGTGGGTACTCAAAACATAAGCACCCAAAACACATGTTTAAACTGATGGGTAAGAAAATATTTTTTTACCCTGAAAAGTTTTGCCTATCTGGACCTATGCATTTGAAATCAATTTTCAAGCTCCTATATGAACACAAGTTACTACTTTCTACATTGTTTACTCTATATGAACTTCTGATTTCTAGTCAATTCCACAGGGTTCAGATAAACTAAAAATTTCAGCGTAAAATTGTTAATATTTTCTTACCCATCAATTTTACCATATGTTTTGGGTGCTCAAAATAACCGTCTCATTGAGATGGTTCTTTTGAGTACATCCAACATATGTTTTGGTTGAGAACTAAGAAAAATAAATTTTCGTTACACACTCTGAACTAAAGTCCTGTAATCCAGTGGTTCAATTTTATTATTTATTATGGATTCATCATGTATAATAGACAGTGTTGATCCTGATCAGCTGGCCTCATCATGTTCATTATGGCTTCAACATCCTGGGTAAGATATTATTGGGTAAGATAAGAGTTCTATCCCTGGGTAAAATCTCTGATATGCTTACACAGTGGGCTAGACTAGCTCCAGTCGTCAAAATTATTAATCTCTCAAACTTAAAAATATTTTCATTGATCCCTCAATCTAGTGATGGCTGAGTTTGTTCTTAGAGCTGAAAAGAAAACCCCTAAGCATTTCAGTAGAAAAATGTCTAAGTTCAACAGTTTACACCTGTCAAAAATGAGAAAAAAATTATGAAATGTGCACAAAATAAGAGGTGCACATCTTCAATGTGTGAGCAATCATTGTGTAAAGTAAGAATATAAAGGAATGAATACTGTTTGAGTTACAGATTACACAAACTAGGAACCCCCTAAGCATTGCGGATAGAAAAAATGTCTAAGTTCAACACCCGTCAAAAATGTGAAAAAAATTATGAAACGTGCACAAAATAAAAGATGCACATCTTCGATATGTGTACAATCATTAGGCAAAGTTTCAATAAAAAGGAAAGAAAACTTTTGGAGTTACAGATTACACAAACTTGGCACCCTGAAGTGTTGCGGACGGACGGACAGACAGACGGACGGACGAAGTGGACCCACTACTAGACCTGCACTAGCTAAAGCGATGCAGGTAAAAAGACAACTCTGATGGTAAAACAATGTTGGATTGTCTCTCTTGATCAGTTTAAATATGAACATAAGACGTGGAGCCAGTCTAACAGTGTGCAAGAACATGATCAAATCTTTAGATGTCACAAACATAAAAATGCCTTTTACTTGTAATTGAATTTTATCAGCAATAAATTTGCTATATGACCCCAATAAATTCCAAATAAGAGCTCTCAACATTAGAAATGAGCCAGCACATGAGATTCATAGTACTAATCCCATGTGCAAGCAGCAAAGGCTCAGATATGCCTGTGCAAATGTGCAGTTTCACCAGAACCTTCACTGCTCACACACACAGACATAGATATGGATTTGGCTCAGGCCAAAATTTAGGCATCAAGCCCCACTAGATAGCTGTGTGTATGTATGTACAAAGAAGGTCAGTCTTTTGCACAAATGATCAGCTCTTTTAGTGGCAGAAATAAAAGAGCCGTGATGTGTGATTTCCAAGAATGTGGCATTTTGACAAGTGTAGACTCAGATGAGCCTGTGCAGCTCCTTTTAAGCTTAGAAACTCCAAATGATGTTCAGTCAGTAGCTTAACACTCATAGAATATTCAAGCGACTAGCAAAGGCTCTGATCATACTGCCCTGGTCGCACATACTACATTGTTGGAAATCTCATGTTGCAGCTCAAATTACTAAGACAGGAAAAGCATAGTTATGCAAACAGAATAGTCCCAGATCAGTCTGCTCCCAATTATCTGAAACAAGCCCACATGCATGTACAAAGAAGGTAACTCTTTTATCTTATGCACAAATAGTCAGCTCTTTTGTTTAGCGGTAGAAAAAATGATTATTTAGATAGGAAAAGCATAATTATGCAAACAAAATAGTCCCAGATCAGTCGGCTCCTAGAGGATCAAGCAGTCTGATCAGGGACTTTGCTTTCTTCAGAAAAACAATCATTGCTAAAAAGGATGGATTAGTCCAGCTTATCAACTGAACGATTCCATTTTAGAAATTCAGCACTTATAGTGTTAAGGTAATCCTTGCTTTAACCATATAAGCCTAGCCTCCTTTTTATGGGACATATGCAAACAGTGCAGACCAAGATCAGACCGTGCAGATTGCGGCATCTGATCAGGGTCTCCACTGTTGTTTAAATTGTTCTATTAATATTTGAGTAAAAATGATTGCCAAGCAACCCTTAAAATGGAAATGGACTGGTCCAATTGATAAGAGTGGGAAATTCCATTCAGCTTAAATGGGTTAAACAAGGTGCAAATATATTCTGCCTAAACCCTTTAAGCCCCAAGAAAAAAATGCATCTGAAAATGTCGTCTGCTGAAGTCGTCTGCTGCAAATAATTGCCTAACATTACTGACGAATTAAGTATAGAAGCAAACAGCGTGGACCCAGAACAGACTGCTCCTATAGGAGCAGTCTGATCTGGGTCCACACTGTTTGCCATAGAGGCTTCTTAAACATTTCAGCAGACAAGAAAAGCAGACGACTTTTGTTGCCATTGGCCCATTAAGGGTTATGTTACCTGTTTACAGAACATGGTGATATGCTGCCATAACTCAATCGCTTCGTTTTCCTCCACCTGTCGTAACTCCAACATTAGAGAGGACTGCTGCCTCTGCAGCGTGTGGGTGGGTCTAATCGTCCCTGGTGACACAACCTTATCTTGATGATGATTTATTAAAGAAGTCCCGCACATTTTACATGGCCCTGAGGTTTCCGGGTTGATATATGTGCAAACTGAGCACTTTGATGCTGGGTTTCCAGTTGTCTTCAATGGTGTTGTGTGCCCAGGGTTTGTTCGATGAGTTGGAGATTTTGCTCCTGAGGTACTTGGTTTGGGCTCGTGATCAGTTGTCATGGGTTCATCTATCCTTAATTTATCCACATTAACTTCACCTTTTTGATTTCCACATGCAGAACATTTAGTAGCATCATTGCTGTTTATGAGAGTACATTTTGAGCAAACCCATTTATGTTTATTTTCAACGGACAGAGCTTTTTTGCTGGTGCCACAGACATGACAGGACTGAATTGCATTGGAGTTCTGAAAAGAGCATTTAGGACAGTTCCAAAACAATTGACTTCTAATATCTTTCTCTTTAGTATCTGCCGAAGCCTTCTTGTTTCTCTGATTCTGATTCGGAGTTACTTCCTTCCTTGCTGGAGCATTAGGAACTGGTGAAACACCAGGAGATTTCTTGCCTGTTTTATCAGTTTTAATCAAAGGAAGTTTTCCAGTTTTTGACACTCCATTGCTTTGATCCGGAGCTTTGCTGTTTTTCATAGATCTTCTGTCTTCACCACAGGCTGTACATTTTTCAGTCTTTGGAGAATTCTTGGCAAAGTTACATTTGCTACATTTCCACGAATCATTAGGTTTAGCCTGAGTGCCCTCTTTTTCCGGCAGTGAGTTTCCATCAGGCACACCTCTGTGTGCACCAGATGGTGAGGTAGGGGAGGGTGGAAACTTGGAATAGTCAATTGCATTTGGAATAGAATCAGCTGATGGGATATTAGAAACTCTTGGTGCTTCACAAACCGAACACTTATTATTTGAAATAGGATTCTTTAGTGTACATCGCTTGCAGCTCCAGTCTTCTGTATTTTTACTAGTTTTCGTCTTCTTATCATCACTACTTTTACCATCAGTTTTATTCACCTTAGCTCCGTCTGTCTTTGGAACTATATGAACATCTGGATGATTCATTTTCGTCCTCTTATCTGACCAGTAATCTTGAACAAATTCCAGTACATCATTATTCTTTTCAGTATGACATATGATACAATTCTGAAAATATTCCTGATTTAGAGATGAACATTTCGGACAGACCCATTGTAAGTCCAACTCCATTTCTTCTTCCTTTCTATCACCAACTTTATGTTTTACTGGAGACCTTTTACTGTCAGTCTCATTAGTGTTTGTAACTTTTCCTTTGATATCAGTGCCCATGTCTTTCTTTACCAGATCAACTTTACCTTTAACAAAACCTTTACCACCACCAGCAGGCTGTTTACCTTTCCCTGACTGCTTCTCTAAAGGTTTATTACTTCCTGAAGCACCATCCTGTTTCTTGTCTACCAGTATATCCTTATCAGCTGGTTTAACTTTCCCATCACTCGGAACTTTCTTTTCTGTCGTTTCCTCATCACCCTGACCATCTAGTTCATCCAGTGCTTTATCAATATCAAACACTTTCGGCCCTCCAAATGAAGCTGGTTCCGAGCCTGAGCTCTCTTTCTTTGCCAAACTAAACACTGGCGGGGTACCATCAGGCGGGTGTCTCTTTGTATCACATATGGAACATGACCTGGCTCCCGGTTCATTGGCAAAGGTACACATGGCACAGTTCCAGGTGCCACCTAAATCTCCGTTAAATTTGTTGGACATCTTGAATCATTCAGCTTCCCGTTCAAGTCAGTAAAACCATTTTCTCTTTGAATCCTGGAACAGAAGCAAAAATAAGAAATAAGAAAGATATTCAATTACTTAATCCTCAGTTTACTAATTAATTCTTCTATCTCTGGTTTTTGTCACAATGAAGATAGGATGGATGAAAGGATCACAGATTCAAAAATTTCCACATTATGTTGTACTTCAGTCTCTGAAGATTCTGTTGTTTTATCTTAGCAAATAGTGAAGACCCTTTGAGTTATGCAGGTGTTGACAAAAGATCCGTCCTTTAGAGCATATCAATTTTTGTTTCTTTCTCAACCAAAACATATGTTGTGGGTACTCGAAAGAACCATCTCAATGAGACGGTTCTTTTGAGCACCCAAAACATACGTTAAAATTGATGGGTAAGAAAATATTTACAATTGTACGCTGAACAATTTTTCTTTATCTAAACCTATGAAAGAAGCTTACAATGCTTCAAGTCAAATATATTCACTTGAAAAGCTAACCTTTTAAGCTTCATACTAAAAAGCATTTTCAAAAATTGTCACGTTAGCTATTACATGTGGTTCATCTGCTGGTGTTAAATTTCATCATATACCTAAAATAGCACAAATTTGCATGAGATTCACAAAAGGTTTAGTCCTGAAGCTGCACTCATGATTAGCGCTTTCAGGGTCCAGACCATGGCCATCTGCTTACAATGCTAGAAATTAGATAATCTAGGCAATTTATAGCAATCAAAATATTCCAGGCTCTAACAGTTTTTCAGATAAGAGTGCCTTACATAATTTCATGGCTGAAAGTTAAAAATTTCCAAAATCCTGAACTTTATAAATTCAAATTTTTTAACTTGCATGATCCCTGCAAAAATTAATAATTTCATGTTTGAATGGTTAATAATCTGAAAATTAATCAGAGAAGCTACTATAATCTCCATAATTCAGCAGTTTGAGGCTGACTTTCTATGCCTCAAAATCCTGAATTCAGGATGAATCCTGAAAACTTTCACCCATGTCATTTTTCAGCCAAAACATCATGTGCATAAATAACTCAAAAGAACTGTCTCTGTGAATGAGAAAAATTGATAATCCAGGCATTATAGTTAATAATCCAGGCATTACTGGGTATAGTAAATAATCCAGGCATTATAGTAAATAATCCAGGCATTATAGTAAATAATCCAGGCATTATAGTAAATAATCCAGGCATTTTAGTAAATAATCCAGGCATTATAGTAAATCATCCAGGCATTATAGTAAATAATCCAGGCATTTTAGTAAATAATCCAAACATTATAGTAAATAATCCAGGTTCCAAGCATGTAGGCCTCCAGATAAAAGTTTTGAAAAAAATTCATATCTCAACCAAAACATACGTTGTGAGTACTCAAAAGAACTGTCTCTGTGAATGAGAACAATTGACAATCCAGAAATTATAGCAATTAAAATAAATGTAATCCAGGCTTCAAGCTGGACTCAAGATTTGAGTGCCTATTTGAAAATTAATTCTCATATTTCTCAACCAAACCATATGTTGTGGGTACTCAAAAAAACAGTTCTTTTGAGCATCCAAAACATATGTTTGAACTGAGTGATGAGAAAAAAAATCTCGTTTCAGTTTACATGTATCTACATGTAGATCATGTAGATCTTATAAATGAGCCGCCACATGAGATTTCCAACAATGTGGTATGTGCGACTAGCAAAAGCTCAGACCAGCCTGCGCATACGCGCAGACTGATCAGAGCTTGGCTTGTCGCTTAAATATTCATTAACCGATAAGCTACTGTGCGAACATCATTTGGAGATTCTAAGCTAAAAAAGAGGCTGCACAGGCTCATCTGAGTTTACACCTGTCAAAATGCCACATTGTTGGAAAGCACATGTCGCAGCTCAAATGTAGTCTAAAATTAATGATGATCAGATGTAAAAGGACGCCTGATCTTCATCTTCCCTCTCAGGCTGTAGGATAAATAGAAACTATGTAGCCCATGCAATCATTAATTTTAAAAATATTTCAATCAACAAATTTTAACCAGGAAGAGAAAACTATTTGAAAATAAATGTTTGATTTGCAATTCAGTCTTCCTTGTTTCCCAGTTTTTAAAAAGAAACAAAATGAAAATAAATTATTTACAAGAGTGAATCAAAGCCGAGTGATTTAGGTTGCCTTCTTTAACACAACGTTTCTCGCTGTGATGGGTCTTGGAAAATTCAATTAAAAATCTTGCAAAAGCAAATAACTCAGTTCTTTAATCCTTAATAGTCAAATACTTGAAAAAAGGCATACCTTTCTGTTTATCATGAAAAAAGTGTGGGGCGGATTTCATGTGTTGATCCACTATGACATGGATGTGGTGTGGATAAAGGGTCTAAACTCAAGGACACAACACAGTGCCTCCATTGAGGCTCGAACCTAGGTCCTGGGACCTCTCTACATCAAGTCAAGCACTCTACCCCTCAGAGCTAACAATGCACTGTAGGGAACAATTTGATCTGCATGTATTTAACAGAAGCCCTTCCAAAATTTTATCTTACACAGATTTTTTTTCATTGTGTCCAAATTAAAACAACTTTAAAACCCTTACCACCCTCAATCTGGATATAATCCTGTTTAGAAAACAGGGTTGATCAAGATTACACTGACGCCTGTGTATTTGTAGTGCGAATTCGCATTTCGTGTGCATTTTCAATGCGTTGTAATCACATACAATTTATAGTGCGTTGAAAACGAGAATCAACTCGTATCAACGCAAGGCAAGATTATGAATATTCATATGAGATGGGAAGCGTTAGTGTGTTAACCAACCAAATTGCCTCAGAAAAATCGATATTGATATGTGTTGACTTTATTATAGGTAAATCTAATCCAAAGTTTGAAATTTGCTATATCATCTTGTGTAAAACAATATCATTTCTTACCTCAATGTTTTATTTTGCTATTAAATCCGTTTAAGTGTATTTTGAATGACTATGCAGCAATGCATTGCAATGCGGATCTGCGTTGCTATGCAGTGATAAACGTTGATTCGCGTTGATAAATCAGCTGGAACGATTGGTGGACAGGTAAATGTGTTTCACAGTAGTTAAACGCATTATCAATGACGAGTGGGGATTGGCTATTTTGAATTCATGTTGAAAATATAGTGCCTATTACCTGCGTTTTCAATGCGTTTTCAATGCGAATTCGACAAGTACAAAAACGTGGGCGTTAGGGTAGCTGGCTTCTAAGAAGCCAGCTGATAAGGACCCACACTGTTTCCATGCATCTGCTTGTAATTTTTAAACCATACTAAACAACTGGAATCCTGCAAGTCATGATCAAGTGCTTTGTCTCAGTTTGGAAGGCTTGTAAACTTAAGACATAATTGATGGTCTTATATGCAACAGTGTTCTAGATAAGGATTTGGACCAATGGGTATTTTACCGCCTACTTTTTAATTTAATGAGTATTTTACTCACTACTTAAAAATATCAAAGGACCTCTGACGGTAGTAATGGGAATCACAGTGTATCGCTGCCTATAATTTTGATAAAAATTTAAGTCGATCAAATGCTTCCATCTTCATATATAAGCTTGCTGTTGGTCTCTATTTTATGATTTTGCATTTGATTTCCTATTTACATATATGTACAGCTTTATTCTGGAGCTAAAATGGTCACTTTTTGTATTCTACATATAGGAAATAGAAAAATATTTTTAAAACATCATTCCCCCCCCCCCCCCCCCAAGTTCCAACTAATCCTTTTGCATGTTAGTGTGTTCTCATATTTTACATAATATATGTGAAAAGCTAGTTGGAACTTGTGGGGGGGAATGATATCCCAGAGCCAAAAATGTGACATCTGGGGGAGCCCGAACATTAGCATTTAGATTTTTGGTGTGCTCTCTTGAGAATCTTTTTTTCAGTATAATAAAATAATTAGTACATATAAGCTTCCTTTTCATAACCCATTAGTCATGAAATATTACAACGTTTTAGCATATTTTTCTTTTGATTATGAAAACGGTCCTTTAACTTAATTCAATTGGTAGATTATTTTGCATGTATACTGTATCTATCCAATACACATAAACTACATGGCCCTTGACTAGGTTACTTTAGGCACGAGTGAATGGTTATAGAACATTGCTGCATAATATTGCACCAGGTAAATACATTGTCATCAAGGTTGAATGTAGACTACAGTTGCACTTCAAAATATTTCTTAACAAATCAGATAGGAAAAAAAACACACAAAAATAATCATTAAAATGCTCATGATTTTGGACTTTAATATACGTTCACTTTGAATATGTAATCAAGTATTGATGATACGATACCTTTACACATGAAAATAATTGATTTCTAAATGTTTTGGGGAAGTCAAATTTTGCGACCCCTACCCCCTTTGGTAGCGTCTCCTGTTTTGTCGTAGGGGTCTGTCTGTCTAATTATAATCTTAATTCGTTCCTACTACATCAAGCGTCCTTTACAAAAGGATACCAGTGATATCTTAAACATAGGGAAGTTTTGGGAAGCATCTGGAAACCCTATCAAAGTGTCAGAGGTCCTTGCAGAAAATGCAAAGCCTTGTAAAAAGACCTAATATTTGCTTAAGTCATATTTTAAAGAAAAGTTGCTTGTATTAAATACATGTTATATTTTTTTAGGAAAACTTCCAAGATTTATACAATTGGTGTATATTAGTTTGTTTCTTACAAAGAATAACAGATTTCACCACATATTCTTTTCAGTTTGAGGTTTCAGAGCTGATATTCAATTTATGACATAAATTGAATATCAGCGCTGGAACCTCAAACTGCAAAGGGTATTTTTACCCTTCAATTTAATTTTCAATGCTGATTTCCAAAAAATAAATGCTGAAATACCCTTTACTCCCTCTTATGTGCAGCCCTGACGCAAATGCCCTAAGGCCTTCATGTTCAGTTTAGACTCTGTAATTTTCTGTTTCAATGCACTTCCTGCTTGCTACCCATGTAATTTTTCCTTTCTTATAATATTCTTTGTATTTAATTCTAAATTCCCTCAAAATGGCCAAGGCTCCATGAAATGTTTGGCTTTTCCTAGCATATTATAGAGAATAGGTTTGGCAGACCACAGACCCTTTATAGGCTATGAGACAGGACCAGTAGCTGTCATGTTTTTTCTCCTCTTTCTTTTATCAATTTTTTGCCAGGAAGTGCTAAATTTTTTAATTTAGCTCAAAGAGAAAAAAATCTTGGCCGATTTTTTAAACTTATTTCTAAGAAATTGATTGAGATATACTAAAACACATAGTTCAGGTCCAATGACTAAACTAGAATGTGCAGTCGAAGGCCCGCGCCATCACAAATCCCCACGCTAAAGTTTTCTACCCCCTCAGCACCCCAAGACGCACACCTGGGGAACAGAAGAAAATTCTGTTCAAAATGTTTTCTATCTTTTATTTGAGATAACATAAACAAAGTTTGGTACAAAAATCTTTGAAATTGACATGGTAACCGAAATTTAATGATATTTGACCTTTTGACCTCACCCTAAGGTCACCAGTTTGACCCTAGGATGAAAAAAAAAATTGCCATTGCACGCCCAATTCATGTAACTCACACGCCAAATTTGGTTGAATTTCGTTCCAATTGTTTAGGAGGAGTTTTCTTAGAGCCTTGGCTTTGGGTGATCTTAACCCCAAGGTCAAATAATGTATTTTCATGTAAATGCATCTCCTCCTAAACCGTTAGACCTGGCAGCTTCAAACTTTGTAGCTGCGTAGGACACATGATGTAGAGGGTACTTAGTGCAACTTTTCATGTAGGTCAAGGTCAGAGGTCAAATAATACATTTCCTTTCTAAACTGTAGGACTTTGCAACTTAAACTTTGCAGGTGAATAAGTTACATGAACATGATGTAGAGGGTACTGGGCAATATTTAATTTGACCTGAATGCCAAGGTCAAAGAATATATTTTCTTTTAAATGCATCTCCTTAACCATTTGACATAGCCACTTCAAACTTCCCAGGTCCATGGGTCACATGATGTGAAGGGTACTCGGCAACATTTTGTGTAATCATAACCCCCAAGGTCAAGGTCAAAAGTGAAAAAGCTAGTATTTGCAATGGTGTACCATCAACTGCATTGTAGTTTAAAGACATTTCTCATCTGAAGCTCTTGCAACCCCTTTGTTCGGCAGAGCGGAACCATTTGTGCAATTTTGGTAGAGGGTATCATGAGGAACTATTCTGTGAAATTATTTGAATTTGGCCCAGTGGTTCAGAAGGAGATGTCATTTAAGGTTATTTCTTATCTAATGTCTGCGGCCCCTTTGTTCGTTGGAGCGGAACCATTTGTGCAATTTAGGTAGAAGGCATCATGAGGAACAATTTTGTGAATTATTTTGAATTTGGACCAGTGGCTCAGGAGATTTTGTTTAAAGATATTTCTTATCTAGAGCTCTGGCGGCCATTTTCTTCAGCGGAGCAGAAACATTTGTACAATTTTGGTAGAGGATATCATGAGGAACAATTCTGTGAAATTATTTTGAATTTTGACCAGTGGTTCAGGAGATGTCGTTTAAAAGATTTCTTATCTAGAGCTCTGCCAGCCCTCTTGTTCAGCGGAGCAGAACCACTTATGCAATTTTGGTAGAGGGCATTATGGGGAACATTCATTTGAAATTATTTTAAATTTGGACAAATGGTTCAGGATCACAATAGCTCACCTTGGCTCAGGTGAGTTAAAAAAAGAAGGGGCCCTCACATAAACAAGTGACCAAACAGTGGATTACAAAAATGCTTGCATATTTACAGATGTTCAAATAAATATGTACTAGGGCTACCATGTTTACATAATAAGATTTATATGTAAAAGCTGTTTTGTGTCTAGTGCTAGAACGAATATTAAAACTTAAAAAAATGACAGCCTGCATTATATTAAATGCAGACTTTACTACTCCTTCAAAAGATATGTTCGGATTTCTGAAATGGATGCCAATACATGATGATACACATGAGCTTATACTGTACAGTATAACAAAGCAATTCAAACAAATAAAGCCCTAAATGGTCTTACCCCTGAATATATCACAAATATGTTGACACCAAACTCTCAGGTTCATGATTAAATGCAAAAGATCATCGGTCAATGACACAGTAACGGTACAAAGGTCATTTACCTCCAGGGGACAAGAATTCCACTCGTCCGCTCGTAATTATGAGTGGAATCTAGAAAGGACGAGTAATTCTTCCAAAAGCACTCATCCTGTAGAATGAGTGCTTTGGGAAGAATTATTGCATATTACTCCCTTATATTCTTTATTGCATACGCTTTTAAGGGACAAGTGCATGTGTTTGCAGGACTAATGTAAATTGTAAGTCACTTGTCCTGCAGGACAAGTACAATATCGAAGAATTTTTGTCCCCTGACCCCTTTATATGATAAATCATTCTAAGTCTCAGCACCAAAGTACTGGAATTTATTTCCTTCTGGTATCAAAATCACACCTTCAGGCTTCTGAATCTCTATCTAGTTTTCAGACAAATTTAAAGGATAAACTTATGCATTGATACACTTGAACAACTAAAGATGTTGTTTCAAATAGAACATGCTTTTAATAAATTTTCATTCAAATTCACTAAGTTCTATGCACCAGTCTGAAACCTTCATCAGATCTTACCTGACCCAGGGTAATACAATGGATCATCTTTGTGTACTTAGAGTAGTTCTGGGCTTGGACATTAGAACTAAATTTGACAATCAGAGGATAGAATTTTATAAGATGATTTTTTCATAGCTAAAAAAAATATATAAATGTAATTATATGCATTTAGTGGACTGATGCCAGTCTAGACTGAACACTGTAGACTGAAAATAGATATGTCAAAGTAAGACAAACATGGTTATTATATATCAGCCAACAAAGCCATTTTGTCAACAATATAATACAACATTTAATTTGCATTTAGTATACCCAATTGTTTTGTTTCAGTTTTTGTATGCAAATTCATGGATTCATTATGTTAGCATGCTAGGATTGGTCAGCAAAGGAACTCTTCTGGCAAAAGAAACCGCAAACAGTTATCTAAGGCTCCACCCAGTGCCATAAGTTGGAGGTACTACATAGCTTCGGTCTTTATCTTTGAAAGATGCCAACTTTCAGCTAAAATATTTCCCTAATAAGAATTTTCTCATACAAACCAAATAAAAGACCTTTGAACAGATAAGGTTAATTATTGTTTTCTTTAGCAGAATTCCATTGTTTGTGATATTTTTATCTGCTCATTTTTTATCAATCAAAATTTTAGAAAAATGATAGTTAAAAGCAAGGAGTCTGAGTTTATCACCTGGCAGTAGATAAATCAAGGCTGTGATGTCAGCCTGTCTGCTGGTTCGGGGACCATATTACCTGAGCCGTGACATGTGATTTCCAACAATGTGGTATTTTGATATGTGTAGACTCAGACGAGCCTATGCAGCCTACTTTCAAGCTTAGAAACTCCAAATGATGTTCAGTCAGTAGCTTAACACTCATAGTTTTTTGTTTGTTTGTTTGATTTGATTCTTTACGTCCACTCAACAATCTTTCAGTTATGCGGGACGTGTCTTCCTGGGTTGAACCAGTACTAAGCTAGGATAAATGTGTCTTGCTCAAGGACCACAACGCAGTAACGCCGGTGAGGCTCGAACCTAACACTCATAGAATATTCAAGCGACTAGCAATGGCTCTGATACGACTACGCTTATGCGCAGGCTGATCTGAGGCTTTGATGGTCGCACATGCCACATTGTTGGAAATCTAGTGCGGCGGCTCACCTAGTTTGTAAGTTTCATCAATATTAGCCAATGGGACATAACAGAAAACCTAATCTTCTACCAGGCCAATGAGTAAATGGCTTGTACATAGCTCCAGATAAGGATTGGAAGCAATTGGGTATTAACCCACCTCTTTTTGGCTTAATTGGGTATTTCAAATTTTAAATTGGGTATTTCAAGCATTTGTATTGGGTATCCTTAGTTTCTTCTGATTTTTTGTTTACTTTCGGTTTCACTTTCAGAAAGCCGCTATTTCAGACTTATTTAGAAAATCAAACATATTTATCAAGTCATCTATGATTCTTCGAACCTTAAACGCAGTATTTAGGTTGAGTTACACGACATTATTATTCAATTGCTCTGGGGCTTTTTTGCCCACGTTTCACCATTGTTATAGTAAAAGGAGACGAATGTTGTAATTTTGTAAATATCGGGTAAAGCTTAACAGCGATGAGGGCTGTTCCTGGACTGGTTTACAATTAATATTCTAGATTTGGCACCACTCCGTGTATAAATTTTTACTTAACAATTGCTTGTGTTGTATGCAAAACTGCAATCGCAAACCAAATACTATATAGCGTCATACGCTATGAAAAAGTTTGAAATTGAGTACTAAGGATTTTATGGCGTTTTTGTACGCTAAAAATGAAATTAATTGCGTTTTCATGTCCAAGCAATTGCGTAAATACTCAATATGCAGCCTTATCTGGGGCTATGCTTGACCTGATTTTTCCACCCTATAGTCTAGATACATGTATATTTCTAGTGCTGCAAATTATTGGTCAATACGGTTTCACTAAAGTGTGGACGCTGATCAGTCTGGCTATCTAAGTAGATCTAACTAGAATAAAGGAATCCTAGAAATTAGAAGAAAATGAAACCGAAAGTAGGAATTTAGAAGCTCGTTAGTGGGTTTTATTTATGATATAAGCCAGATCGGTGGAGCCAATATTTACTTAAATTAGCTTGTATCTAGTATTGCTCTTATGAACCTATTACCAGGTCAGTATTTCGTGACACACGTATCCTGTAAACACATCTATTTGTCATATCTCCCTGATCATTCATCCGTTTCAAGATAAAAACTGATAGTAGATTTAACTCCCCAACTGTCAGTCTGATTTCCACTGAAATAATCCTCGCCCTGTCACTGGCTGAATTTTGAAAGACAAGCTAGCTTACAACAGTGACGTATATACCTATTGTAGGTCACTGCTTACAATAAGTTAAATAGCGTCAGGAAATTTCTCTCTAGGTCTATAGCTCATATGAGTTTGACCAGCCTAATTTTCGCCAGAGCTCAGCGACCAGTAAGATGAAATCGGCTGGGTAGGAAGAAAAACATTTTCATATACTTAGCAGACGATCGATGTTTTAAATCACACTCGGACCCAGTATAAAGTTTATTGGGTCCGAGAATCACACGAAACTGATTCTCAACTGACAGGAATAGATGGAAAGAGATATCATAGCTGACTTGTGTCTACACGGACCCTATATAGGATCCGTGGTGTCTATTAACTCTTTGGTCTGCTAGTGACAACTTAAAAAATGTTGTCTGCTGAGGGCATAAATTAAATGGGGAAAAAAGCTCATTTTGAAAAATAAATCAGCAGACGACAGCATACGCATATTTACAGACTTGTACTTTGGCTCAAAGCAATATACATGAGTATTGTTTTTCGAGACTTTGGCGAGCAGTGTAGACTCAGATGAATCCCACCGTCTTTTAACTCTAGATGTACCAATGGATTCTTCCTTTCAGTTTGATAAAATTAACTTGGGATGGCACACTGTGTTATACGGAGGGGTCACTGGTTATAATTACTAAATAGAATTGTAGTTATTTCTCTGAAGAACGTTTTTGTAGTAGCAAACAGTATAGACCCAGATGAAATGCTGCATCATGCGAAGCCGGGCCTGGTAAACTTGATATAAAAAGACATGCGCCTGACATGACCTGGTATAATATTCATCAGTTTAAACATGGCATGGGTTCACTCTTTGAAACAGCGATTAAACTAATTATTGATTTTCGAGTCCATCAACATGGTTACACGCCGCCGCAAATCATGACTCCTGTAGCACGGATGGGTGAGACTTAAAAAAAAATAAAAAGAAACGATAGGAAAGTCATAAGTGAAAAAAATATGAAGATTTGATAGGAAAGGTAGAAGAAAAATAAAGTTTAACCAGATGCATTTTTTCCCCTTCAATCTTGTCCAGTCAAGCTTCCTTGGAGGTGCCAGGGCACACGAAGTCCCCGCCAGCATAGCACAAGAATCATTAATTAGCACAAGAATCATGAGTCCATCTATCTATTTTCATTTACTGGCTCGACCAAACACGAAAACACGATCATTATGCCAGGAAATGCAAAAACATCTTAAGTTGTGTTTTTGACTAAATGAGGAGTGCCCTAAACTCCTCAGTGGTCTAGGAGTTTACCACCTAAGGAGAAAGACTGTTCCACTGTGGAATAGTTTGGGAAAAGAAAGAGTTCTTCAGGGCATCACTTTATGCCAGGTATCTACAATATTGGGCACTGTGTGATGACCTGCGATGGTAGTTTTCAAACTGTGAGCCGGGGTCAGGTACTTGTCGTTTTCTATAGACACAGCACCACAATGAAACTTATGAAAGAGAAGCAGGGAGGACGATCCCTTCGGGCCTCAAGAGATGGCCACTCAAGCTCATCAAGCATCTCGACAATACTACCAGCCTTTCCCCATCTCCTGCAGGTACAGCGGGCCGCTATCCTCTGAACTTTCTCTACCTGATTAATCTGAAGTTTTGTGTAAGAGCTCTAGCTTAAGGCCGAACCAAAGTTTTGTATGCAACTTCCGTAGTACTAGAACTCTTAGGTGCAAAAGCCAAGTTCCTACGATGGAAACCAAGTGCCATAGTTGCTGTGGAAGAAATTTCTGAAATGTGTTGATCCCAGTGTTGACCCCAGTCCATATTATCAGAGATAGTTATAGCAAGGTATTTTGCTGACTGAACGTTTTCTAAAGTTTGGCTATGAATTCCAAGAGAATAGTCAAAGAGTATGTGTTTGTAATAATGATGCCGAGTAACTATAGAGTGACATTTGGCCACATTGAATTTCATTTGCCAATCGACTTCCCATTGTCCTAAGCTAGTGAGGTCTTTTTGCAGGGCTGAACAGGCCCTGAATGGAACATGTTCTTATACACGACACAGTCGTGTGCGAACAGGCGAACAGAAGACCTGATGTTATCCTACAAATCATTTATAAACATAAGGAACAGGATCGGTTCTAAAACCGACCCCTGGGGTACACCGGATAACACTGAGACTGGATCTGAGGCTTGACCATTCAAAACGTATTGCTGTGTGCACCCAGAAAGCCATGCTTTGATCCACTTGTGAGTGGACCCTCTTATCCCATAATAGTCCAGTTTATGTAATAGCCTCCTCTGTGGCACCTTGTCAAATGCCTTTGCGAAATCCATTCTGATCAAATATGTCTGTCTGTGTCCACGATTCACAGCCCCATCCAGGTTGCTGATGATGTCATGCACGAAGTGTACCAAATGGGTTTTGCAAGACCTCTGACTTCGGAAACCATGCTGCAGACAGTCAGCAAGTATGGAAGTAACGCCATCAATGTCATTCAAAAAGTGCAACTTCCTGTTGACCTGATAAAGGTACATGATTGCTCCGGTATTCAGTTTTATTTACTGTTGAGTCCTTATCTTTGCTTTATCTCCTTGTTATACCTTGATTTATATGTTTTAGGAGATGATGCATTGATAAGTTAGGGGTCTTTCATGCAAACCAAATATCTATGTGTCTTGATCCACATCAGAATTAAGGGTGAGGTTGGCGCCGTTAAACCGGTTTAAGCCCTCCAGTAAAATATTTTACTGACCGTTCCAAGGCGGTACTTCTTTTGTGGATCTTTTATGTATTTGTTCTGTCTTGTGTTTGCTATGTCTTTGTGCGCGTCTGTTTATATGTGCTTTGTGGTCACCTGCTGGGAAAGGGCTGACCTATTGGCTCTCGTTTGTGGTGTCTACTATGAGTTTGTCATTTTCCCATTGGTATCCTGGGTCAGGTGTGGTACTTGATTGTATCGATTCCTGATCTTTGCACCCTTACCTACTATGTGTGTATGCAGTGAAATAGAGAACATACATGTATATCAGGTCAACGTTATAATTCAACAATATTATTAGTCTGTCTTTTTAAATGGACCGTAATTCCTTTACTAGATTGAAATTTAGTAGTCATCACACAAAATAAAAATGATGCGAGCAAATATACTCAGAAAAACAATTGAAGGATATTAAAATTCTTTTGGCTTTATAACGTTTGGGATAATAATTTTCGAACCAATTACTTTTGTCATTGATAGAATTATCACTATGCAATTCACCAAAATGCAAATTGAAATTCACAGGTCATTGGTTACGATACAGTACTAAACCACATGTACCGACCCTCTCTACCCAAAGTTCACAAGCAAAAAATTTAGCGCTCTCAATTTTTGCTGCAACCTTTACCAGGTCATTGCTTATGCTCTAATTCTGACCACTGACAAAAGTTAACACCAATTCATCAGTCATTGCCCCTAATAATGGAACAACTTCTTCAACAAAAATACACTGATATGGCATACCCCGGCAAATTTGACCACAAATTTGCAGTAAAACACTGACAACAGTTTCAAAATTAGGTGCCAATTTTTGGAGGGAGAACCAGCGATGATTTTGGAGCCAGTCATTATGGAATACAAACGACAAAAATGGGGTTCAATCATTTTTGAACGTTTATGACTTTTCAGTATAGAGGGTTGAACCATTTGGAATTGTACTGTACTAAAACCATTGAAGCGTGACTACAATAAAGCATTCATTTTGATTGCAGATGTCTGGAACTATGAAATGCATGCATAATTAATAAAGTTTTTATTGTATTGAATGCTAGAGATGGGACTGAATCTAAATATCCTTCAATTGTTTTTCTGAGTACATGTAACTATCACAATTTCATATTGATAACCGTATTCCACAATACTTCTGCTTCTGCTTCTGTACAGTGCAGGGCTTTTCAGCGTAGACGCATTGGGGGAGAGAGAGAGTATCTAGTCTCTGTGGTTAAGGAGGATCTTGAAGCCCTCTACTGTCTCAGCATGCACGACCTCTTATTCAAGATGGTTCCACTCAATGACTGTTTTTATAAAAAAAATGAGTTTTTTAATTGTTCACTGTGACACTGCTCTATTTCATATCCCCTATCGTGATTTACTGAATGTTTTTTCCACTAGGTTAATACTTTTGAAATTCTCATATGTCCTTGGTTTTATGTGTCTCTTTTGTTTTTGAGGTTTTAAATATTCTTCAGGATTAATGGCTGGAACCAACCCCTCGACCCATTTAAATAGAAAAAAACAATCTGCACATACTGCGCCTACGTTGGAGTGTTTCCAGTTCAAGCATATCAAGCAGTCCGGTTACACTGCCCTCTTCCCTTGAATTGTAATCTCCAGTAATAAAACGGGCTGCTTGTCTCTGAACTCTTTCTAATTTCTCAATATCACGTGAGAGATAGGGGTCCAAGATTATGGATCCATAGTCCAACACTGATCTTACAAGTGATATATATGCTGACTTCCTACAATCTTGCGGACAACTCTTTAGGTTCTGGCGTAAAGATCTTATTATAGAATTAGCTTTCTTGGTTATTTTTGTTATGTGTGACGACCATTTCAGATTTTCGGTTAATATAAGTCCTAGGTATGGATTTTCTTCCACTTATTTCAGAATATGATTGTTTAGACTGTAAAGATTAGTTGATCTATTGTTGATACTCATGATATAGCACTTTTTGGCATTGAAGCGCATGTACCGAGTCACCAATGTTTACAAATGTACGTCTGTACAGGTAATATTTTCAAGCCGTTACTGTAACCATTTAAGAAATGAATTCGATTTTGGAAGGTTCATGGAATCATGAATACTTCGGGTCTCTTGCAAAGTAAGTGATAGACAATACACTTGCTAATCACTGAAACGCTGGGTGTAACCCAAAGTACTCATCTGTAAAACAGTTAGGAATTTAGACAAGTTTGCCCAACTATACCAAGTCTTTTGTAAATTACATTTTTCTATGTACATTGTATCGCTATGTCATGTTTGTGGCCTGATATTAATAAAGATACTGTTCTGTAAAAAAGAGAATGACCACCTACTCATGGGATTTACATACAACTGAGAACTTGGTGTAGTTGAGGCCATGAATAGCTGATAGCGGATGAGCACCTAGAAACGCAAAATCTGTTCTCTTCTATCCAGTGTCTTAGGTTAAGTTTTTACCCAAAGTTAAACGATTTTTGATTGGACGTTCAAATGACCTCATTTTCACGAACTGTCCAATTATTTTTTATGTACTAAACAAGTTTATAAGAATTGTACTTCCGGCATTGAAGAAGGCCATTTGCAAGAAAACAGAAAAACAATTTTTATTTAGCTTTTAAACAAATAAATGTACTCCTGTCGACAGTTATGACAAGGGAGCCTGATGATATGGGTTTAACATATCAATGAATCGGAAGGCAGACATGAATCACGTGGTTTATTCAGGCTGGATGACTAAATCCCCACCCGAGAGAAAGTTGACAGGTCCATGGAAAATCTTTAGGGCGGTAAGAAAACGATATATGTATATTGTCAGCTAAACTGATATGTTTAAGACCTATTCTCTTAAAAAGTGCTACGCTTACCGTGGTTGTAGATGCCAGAATTGGATTCTACCACTAAAAAGATACTGATACGTCACATCCCGCTCTGGATCATCAATGCCCTTTACGGTCGGGTATGAAAGCCCCTGCCGAGCTGAGCTGCCGACTCGCCGACCCGATGAGTCAAAAGTTTATTTTTGCAATGGCATCCTCCGTGGAGATTTATCATAAATATTTTTTATATAAAATCATAATTTAGACTAAAAACAATAAGTGGAACATAAAGAAAATTTATAAATTTTTATAATTTTGATTTAATTTCCTTTTTATTCCTCGCAGGGGGTCTGAAAGCCCCAGCTGAGTGATTTGCGATTTCAGTTGATTTTCGAGATCTTAATAGGGAAATTGAGAAGTCTTCAAGCGAATTTGACAAATAATGTGAAATAAAAATATAAATGAAGATAATGTATAAAGATAGTTTACGTAAAAATGCGTTAATTTCACGAAAATGATAGTTTCATAACGGCCACTTCGAGTTCTATTTATTTACGACTTGATTAAAAACAATGACCGAAAACGGACAAATGTAAACAGCCCAAAACCACAATGTACGGTATGCAGTAAGCAAACTAAATCGGACAACCATCGACCTGCCATCAAAACGATATTTATATACATTATCTTCATTTATATTTTTATTTCACATTATTTGTCAAAATCGTTTGAAGACTTCTCAATTTCCCTATTAAGATCTCGAAAATCAACTGAAATTGCTTTGAAATTTTCAGCATCAATTTAAATTATGATTTTCTTTCGATAAAGAAAGTGTTTATAAAAAAATCGGGCATATTTATGGACATATTATTGATTAAAATTTCATGATTTTGAATGCTTTTTAATAAGCAGCTGGCATTATTTCACCGAATATCTCAGCGGAGCTGTTCAGCGTGGTTACATAAAGCCTAAAATACCTGGATGACTTAACAATAGAATATAGTTTTCTTATATCAAACCTAGGATGCATGTGCAGTTTTAAATTGTAAACACTGACTATAGAATATCCAATGGCACAGACTCGGACCCAGTATAAACGGACTGGTCACTGACAGAAATACAAAGTTATGTTGTCGAGGCTTTGTTTTATTGCTATTTCAAAGAATTAAACCCATAAAATTGAATCTGAACATACCTGAGATTATACAAAGTTATTCCCCGTGTGCAAAGTTGAAATATTTCAAGTCACAGTAAATAAAATTGAGGTTTTATCATCTTTTTATGTTGTTATCTGACATTTACGGCTAAAATTGTCGAAAATAGCTAAAAACGTTACCTTGGGTTCTTGCTGATGTTCAGAATGACAGATTAACATTCAACAAATATAACAATAGTATTGCCGGGCCGCGTAGCGCAGTCGGTAACGTGTCTGGCTACAGATGCGTGTCTGACTGCAGATCCAGGGGCGCGAGTTCGATCCCGGTCCGGTCCCATACTTTCGTGGAGATTGATCATGAAATGATTTCTACGGTCATTCTCCTCCTTCTGCTGATTCATTCAAGAAGGGTTGTTGTCAGTTACAAGCGAAAGTATGTGCACAAATTACTGGTTAACCGCTTGTTCAAGCCTGCCCAGGAAAAAGTGTGGTTAGGTGAACTGACCGTCCCGCAATGACCATAGCTGTTGACTTGGGACGTAAAGCAACAAAACAACAACAACAACAATATAACAATAGTAGATTGAACCATTGCTTTTTGAAGAAAAATCACAGATATGCAGAGAAATAATGGAGATATGTTTATTTAATCTTCAACAGACGTCAGTTTTGAAAACTCAGCCTCGACAACGTACTTCCAATATATACATTTACCTGTATGTCAGTTACCAGTCTGTGTATACTGGGTCTGAGGCCCAGATAAGGAAACTTTATTATCTATCTCCATATACTGCCTCTAGCCCTCGCAGACATTATAGGCAGGGATAAAATTGTTATTAAATCTCTTACATTATTAATTGAAACATGCGTTTTGGTTGCTCAAAAGAACCATCTCATTGAGACAGTTCTTTTGAGTACCTGCAACATATGTTTTGATTACAAGATTAGAAAATAACTTCAATTACACACTCTTATCTAGAAGCCTGTAAGATCTATGTAGGTTTTAAAAGTACAGTATCAAATCAAGTGTCAAAGACAAGTTGGGTGGTGTGTGTTTGTAGTGAGCAAGGCGGTTCCCCCAGGAAGAGACTGTTCAATTGCGCTTCATTTAAGCTGACGCCTACAATTGACCCAAATATGTCATTATGTTTTTAACTCTCGTATGCTGCATTGCAATTTATTAGTTATTAACATCCCACCAGAAGCTAAGGTCATATGGAGACAGGGGCATATAGTTTAAATGTCTCATCCCACGGACTGGTGTCAGAAGACTGAGTACTTATTGACAATTAATTGTTATAATTGTAGATTTTGAGTTTACTGATTGGCATATAATTTTGCTTTCCATTATTGCATTGGAAATAATTTAACTATACCATGCCAGTTATTTAGTGAAAGCAAAAGTTAAGATGTTGTAATATGGTAGTGCAAGCTATGAACTATTAGCACTTTTGGTAGCCAGAAATGTCCCCAAAAGGGTAATACTACAAGTTTTGAATGACTTCATATGGTCTTTTTGTTATTTTTAATACCTAAAATTACATATATGTATGCGTGTAATGACAAAAATATAGATGTCTGGGGGATTAACATATGATGGTCAATGTAGAAAATAAACAAAATTCAGAATCACCCATATTTTTCGCTGATCTAAGAAGTGTTGCCTTTAGAAGTTATAAGCAGTAACTCAACAGTACATTTACTAGAATATACATGTAGTATTATTTAAGCCATATGACACCATCCTAATTAATAGCATGTTCAAAACATTTAGCAAACACCTTTATCCTGTTTTGTCCCTGTTCAATACCCAGAATATTAAAATACTTTTTACTGCGTCTAACAACTATGTATAGTATGTAAGATTCCAAATATTTTCTTCCACAGTTTTCGGCCGACTCTTCTAATATTACAGTAAGTTGTCTCTATTTGGTATCGTGGTGGATGTTGTAATGTTCTGTTCTGTTCTTGTTTGGATGTTAATTTTCAGTTGTGCTACAAGGCTTTTTCTGATCCCAACAAGCTCGCTGGAAAAGGGCCAGATTAGATGGGAATGTACTTTATCAATTTGCAGAAAAATAGCATGTTTATAAAATCTTTTTTTCTGGTGAATTTAAAAATAACATTATATTATTTCATGCAGGCAAGACAATGAGGGCATTTATAATTAACCATCATTTTTCAACCAAAACTTATGTTGTGGATTATACTCAAAAGAACCATCTCAATGAGATGGTTCTTTTGAGCACCAAAACCCATAATTAAATTGATAGAAAAATGATAACAGGTTTCTTCAAAGCGATAACCAGGTTCTTGTACATAATTCCGAAAACCAGGCCCACTTTAGCTCTTTGTCTACTAGTGTCGTCTTCTCAGTACTGATAACCTTACCAAACAGTTTGGACCCAGATCTGGCCATAGAGGAGCGTGGTGGCTCAATGGTAGAGTGCTTGACTTGAGATCAAGGGTTTGTGGGTTCGAGCCTCACCAGAGACACTGCATTGTGTCCTTGAGGAAGAAATTTCATCCTCTACTTAGTACTGGTTTCACTGTCAACCCAGGAAGACCAGTTCCAAAATAACTGAAAATTTGTTGACTGGGATGTACAGAATCAAATCAAACAAAACAAAAGATCAGGCCTGACAAAATTTAACCTTTTGTAAACTGCATGGAAACCCATGAGTATTTTGGCAAACAGTGAAGAGTCTTTGACATATGAAATACACTACATTTTGTCAGGCTCTGTTCTGTTAAATGATAAGATAAAAAAGCTGTGCTCAAAGACTGAAGAACAGTCATCTTTTTAAAGTTCTAACACAAGTGCCCTTGATATGTATGAAGTGAGTCATCTCAAACCTATGGAGTAATTCATTATTATACTCAAAGGGTAGCATTGTAGCACGCCACAGTTCTGGCTACAAATCACCACAGTTTATCATGATCCAACTGCAATGAATCTTTTCCACCATGCAAGAAAAGTTTCATTTCTTGTGGCATTTGTATGGTTTCTCTGAAGTCCATATAAGAATCCTGGCAATTTATCCTATGAAGTAACACCATCAAGGAGACTAAATGTTAACTCTTTGCCCCCTGGGAAATTGTTTGTGCTTTTTTGTCGTCTGCTGATTTTTTTCAAAGTCAACCTTTTGAAAAATTCTTTCAGGAATTCCACCTGAGTGTCAAACAGATTGGAGCCAGATCAGGCCCAATGTTTTGTCTGTTCTGATCTGGGTCCAAACTGTTTGCAAAGGTTATCAGCAATAAATAAGAAAATTAATTTTTGGGTACACACTCTTAACTGAAGGCCTGATGCACCATAGTTTAATATTTACACTTTCAAAGCAATCCTTTAATGAATCTTTAGAAATAGCCTCATGAAACACACAACAGTTGATTGACAGCTGCCAAGCACACTTGCCTGTGCAATTTGCTTTGAACATCAAATTCATTCACCAGATGTGACACTGGTGTTGTGATTGACAGCGAGCCACAACTGAGTTGCATGTGCAAAACAAGCTTGTTTGCTCCATTGGCTGTCCGTGTTCACACTGGCTATTCCGATTTTCCTTTTTGCACTCCAACAAAAACGTTAATACCATTAAAGATTAAATGCAAAAATGTTTTATCTCCTAAATTATAAATAATTTCTATATATTAGTTATTTATTTAAATGAAATGTAAATTTTAGCAATAAATTCAATTTTCGGAAGGTTAATGGAATCATGAATACTTCAGGTCTCTTGCAAAGCTAACGTGAAGGGCTTCACTTACTTTGCAAGAGGCCCGAAGTATTTATGATTCCATGAACCTTCCAAAAATTGAATTCATTTCTTAATTGAATTGTGGTGAACTGTAGCCTGAGCTGTGACAGTGTAACTTGTATTTAATAGCTGAAGATGGTATTTTTTTTCTACCATTTTTCCCTTCTGCACCAAATTGACATAATCTCCATAATCAAGGTTTAACACTTATTAATTCTTTTGTTTCATTTTGCATTTGGTTTGATTTTATCCTTCACTGTATTTTATATAGCACTTTATAACTTGAATTTCTCACCATATGATGCCATCTGGTTTCTCAATAGAAACATATGAACCATTTCATTAGATTTTGGTACATGTACTTACTGCACTCTACCACTGAGCCGCTGCGCTCCCTGGTACATTTTGTGGGTAAAGAGTTAATGTTTTGTGATGGACATAAAAATACAGAATAATTTTGGAGACAAAATGAGTCTACTCTTTGACTTTTTTTGTACATGTAAATATAACCTTTATACATGTATTTGTGGCTACATCTATAGAGGCCAGAATTTTGTTCTGAAATTTGTGTGGACATGTGAGACAGTGTGGATTGGCGGGCTTCGTCTGATGTTTGCTGCTCATATTATGCGATAAGTACCAAAATATCATTAACTCTTTGCCTACTAGTGTATTCTGCTGATTACCTTTGCAAACAGTTTGGACCCAGATCAGGCCTGACAAAATATGCAATCTGATCTGGATCCAAACTGTTTGACTCTCATATGGTACATATTCTCGATTTCAGTCATGTCGGGACAGATCTTCCTGGGTTGAATCAATACTAAACAGGGGGTATAATGTATCTTGCTCAAGGACACAACACAGTGCCGAATGTGAGGCTCTAACCCGCAGCCCCTCCGTTTCAAGTCAAGCGCTCTACCACTGAGCCCCTGCGCTCCCTGGTACATTTTGTGGGTAAAGAGTTAATGTTTTGTGATGGACGTAAAAATACAGAATAATTTTGGAGACAAAATGAGTCTACTCTTTGACTTTTTTTGTACATGTATGATAAACAGCCTGTTACAGGCCTCTATTGATTAAAGAGTGCATACTTTAAGATCATTTTCTTATTTCTCAACCAAAAATATTAGGTCTGGGAAATTTAAAAAAACTGCGATCTAAATTATCACTTGAATGTGCAGCCATAAACATCCAGTATCAATGGGGATCACTCCAAAGCAGCAGTTTCTGAATGAATCACTACCAGCATCAACTTCTGGTTGTAATTATTGATTGTTCAATTCCGCAACGGCTGATGGTTTTCAACCACATGGTCCCTTTCTTTAAAAAATATTACAACCCACAAATAAAAGATTACCTATAAATGTTTAACCATCTGAAACTCTTTCAAAGATCAAGGATGAAAATGGTGTAAAAATTGTAGTGGAGAAAAATCCATGACTGTCAGCAGAAGGCTGAATCTGGTGTATATTTGAGAAATTTTTGTCTCTTTTTCGGCTGTAGATTCTTTCCTCATGGTCTGATTGCATTCAAAAAAACACTGACCAAATCATCCAAAACGAAGCTAAATGATAGGCTTTGAGTGAAAATTCTATCGCTCAGAACAGCCACAAAACAACTCCAATACTATTGAGATATGAAACCATCTGTACTGCTTCACAGTCCGCACACGGCGCTGTCGCGCATTTGAGCGATAATTTGATCACAGTTTTCTGAGATTTCCCAGACCTGAATATGTTGTGTGTACTCAAAAGAACCGTCTCATTAAGATGGTTCTTTTGAGCACCCAAAGTAAATTTTTAAACTGATGGATTAGAAGTTATTTACAATTTCATGCTACATTTTCATTTATTTATTTGGGCCTGTAATTATTATGGTAAAGTACATTACCATCTACTAGCAGTTTAATCCTCCCCTCCTTATTGAATTCTAATCTTAAAGATTAATACTTTGTTTATGGTTGCATGAAGCTTCTTTACTTTTACATATTTTCATATTGATGGAAGGATTTTATTTTATTGTCACAAAATGATTCCAGACATAGCCTTTTTTCATTTAGCTACAAGTTAACATGATAAAAATTGGGAAGGAGTGTTGTACATAAAAATATTTAGCATGACAGTTGTCTACAGTAGATAAGGATTTGGACCAATGGGTATTTCACCCCCTACTTTTTAATTTAATGAGTATTTTACTCCCTACTTAAAAATATCATATTGTAGAAAATGCAAAGCCTTACAAGTAAAAAGACCCAATATTTGCTTCACATATTTTAAAGAAAAGTTGCTTGTATTACATGTTATACATGTTACATTTTTAGGAAAACTTTCAAGATTTATACAATTGGTTTATATTAGTTTTTTCTTCCTAAGAATAAAAGATTTCACCACAGAAATTGAATATCAGCTCTGAAACCTTAAAATGCAAAGGGTATTATCATCCCTCAATGTAATTTTCAATGCTGATTTCCAAAAAATAAGTGCTGAAATACCCTTTACCCCCTCTTATCTGGAGCCCTGGGCCATGACAAGGGTTATGTTTACATTTTGAATGAAACAAGCAAGACATGGCAAGGGTTGAATTTTATCACTGTCACAATTTTAGCCAATCATGATACATGTATAATGCAAGTACTGACTACTCCATGCATGGGCTCAGAAAATCGTAAATGGTTAACCGTTACGATTTTTTGAGTCCCATGCATGGAGTACTCATGCCTCAGTTACATTTGCCACGGGCATTGTACAATTTATTTGTCTACGATTTTCGGTGCAATTTTTCAGGCATCCTAGGTGGATCTAAGCTACGACATATGTATTTACATTCTTTACGAGCACCCTGCAATTTCTTTTAGCGACAGAACGGGACAGTCCTTACAGAGACCTTGCTGAGAGTGTGACTGAAACCTCAGTCATCATTATGCAGACATTTATACCTGTGTGATGTCCTTGCGGGTTCCCTACGATGATCTCAAGAGCCTACGATCATGTTTTTGGCCCAAATGACTCTAAAATCTTGCGCTGTCCTCACAATCAGCGTGTGGTGCCCGTACGGGGATCATGAGATCTTCCTGCGATGTGTCTATGGGCTACGGGCTTTGAATTTTTCAAAATTTGTTATATTGCAGAGTTAAACAAAATGGTAGAGGCTACCATCGGGTGCCAGTGAATCCGTACGATTATCACAGGGTCACCCTGCGGTGGCCGCACAGAAAGGGTGATTTGGACATCGTATGGGCATCATAAACTCATCGGACGGCAAATGTAACCGAGGCATCAGTACTAATCTTGCATAATATTGTAGACCCAGATTTGACACAGCAGAATGTAGCATGTCATCAGAGTCTGCAGTTTTTCATATCAAAACTGATTTCCCTGCAATCTGACTAGTTTGGTCTTATTCATGCAGCAACCCATTTTAATGATTGAGCATAGAAGAAATATATTGTCAACAAGCACAATGCATGGCAGATAATAAGGCAAAAATGAGAAGACAGAAAGGAGTTTAAAAGCTAGTTATCTTAAGGTCCTTAAAGAGTTTTGAAGGCTTCAGGGGGACAAAAATATTTCAATATTGCACTTGTCCTGCAGATCGAGTGACCTACAATTTTCACTCGTCCTGCAAACACATGCACAATAATTTAAAAGCGTATGCAATAAAGAACTCAAGGGAGCAATATGTCATGACTTTGTCAAGAAATTCTTCCAAAAGCACTCGTCCTGTACGACAAGTGCTTTGGGAAGAATTGCTCGTCTTTTCTAGATTTCACTCGTAACTATGAAGGGACGAGTGGAATTTTTGTCCCCAGGACTTGTAAATTTGTATTGAGCATGTTGCATGACTTCACCTTTACAGATTATAGTTGGCCGAGTTCCCTATCTTGCATGGAAAATCAAGGCTAGAACCCAGGTACAAAGCTTTTTCCTGCCTTCTTTCCTTGTAAACCAGAATTACTCGCTTGTCAGTCCAAATATGCATGGACATGTGCAGTTACGCAAGTGTAAAGAGCATACTATATACCTGTAGCCATATAATAGGGCTAGATTAAACATCATTTTTGAGCCTAAAATTGTGAATGTCATGTAATAAAATCGATAATTTAGCTCTTAGTGAAATATAAAATGTGATTTCAAAATAATTAGTATCTAGAATCTAAACTTTGTGCTCCTGTATTTTTAGATTTATCAATCTTGTTGCAAAAAAGCGATTAAATGCAAGGGTTTGCAAGCATTGCATCACTTTTTCTTTGTGGAGCACATTGGCTCATAGATGTTAGACTGAGGATCCAAGGGTTGCTGGCGGAGTCACCATGTTGTGTCCATGAGCAAGACACTTTATCCGCTCATGATTAGTACTGGTTCAACCCAGGAAGACAGAAAATTGTCCCGACTTGACTAATTAGTTATTGACTAGAACATAAAGCATCAAAACAGAAAAAATCTCTTTCCCTTAAATTAAAAATTACAATTATGAGCACTCATGTAAGTCCCTCTCTGTATGTAGGTTGTCCATACATCTCTTTTACATGCTTAGCTCATCTGGCCCCGAGGTTATAAAAAATTTTCCATGCTCAACTCAGCACAAAATTTATCCTGCTCATAAATGTTAAAATGCCAACAATTGTTAGCATTTTAACATTTATTAGCATGATAGATACATCATATGAGAGCTTAAAAGCAAGAAAAACCTATCTTTTTCTGCGTTTCAATTTTATGAGCAATTGAAATTTTATGCTCAGTTTAGTCGAGCATGAAAAAAGTTTCATAACATCGAGTCCTGATGTTTGGTGGTTTATTACATGTATGTATATGGCCATCACACCATTATTTCACAATACATAGTTCTGTTTTTTGAACTTTTTATACATACTCAGACAATTTTATGCTCCTGCATATATTAATCTATGTGCTTTTTGAAGTTTAAAAAGCTTTGGTAAGAGTTTCATGTTTTATCTTATTATTTTATAATAATCAATATTTTTTACAGCTCATTTTTATCCCCGATTGACAAGCTTTAAGATTGGGAGATAATAACGAATTAGAGGGTAGACGAAATGGATGTCTATTTTTTAGTTGATACACAGTGCTATGTTTTCAAAAACTTCATTGCATATACAGTAAAATCTGTGTAAAACGGCCACTCAAAAATAGACAAAACAAAGATTTTATTGACAAGTGGTAGCTTAATGAAGGTCAGAAGTATTGCAGAATGCTCCACTCTGATGGTATTTCTGAAAGAATTTTTCGAAAAAGTTGATTTTGAAAAAAAGTCAGCAGATGACAAAAAATCATGAAAAATTACCCAGCATGCATTAAGAGTTAAACATATCTCAAAAACACTTTCTTTACCTTTATCCCACCAGATTTTTTTTGTCCTGAGAGACTGTTGTCTACTTTTTATGTCTGCTGCATATTTTAAGAGACTTAATTATCAGACTAGATTTTGTTATGGTGTCAAACATGAGTAGATTGCGTCTTTAGTCTGATCTGAGTCCATCTTAAGCAGACAAAAGAACAGGTGACAAAAGCAAGACTGGTGGGAAAGTGGTTAAAAATGTTTTATTTAATTGGACATCATTGTTTGATAAATAAGTGTCTCGAAGCTTTTGTTTTAATGTGCACGCAAACACTTAAGTTTTCTTTCAAGTGGTCTATATTTTACAAAGTTGATAGTTGTCTCAACCAATCGTAACACATTAGAAAAGGGAAACGCTTGTGAGTCAGTAATAAACTACCGGTTTTATATGAAATTTTAAATATGCAATTGGTACTGTCGTGCCAACCAAGAGTGACATTGACATAATATTTTGTTTACAATTCTTAAGAAAAAGATAACTTGTACACTCCACTTTAGCTACCACGAATCGCTAGATCACTTGTGTATTAATCCTATCCATAGGATAGGATAAATACACAAGTGATCTATGGATTATACATGTTATAAATCCCTGATAACTTTATAAACAAAACATGACCTCACTGTCACTCTTGGCTGGCAGGACAGTAAATGTTTTAATTAATAAAAAGTTAAAACACTTTTGGGCAGTCTTGCCGGAGCCTTTGATTCTGGCATACATAAAATATGGAAGGTGATGAAGGCTCAGATCAAACATTACGTAGACCTTTAGCCTCACTACTGTCGTGCCAACCAAGAGTGACAGTGATGTAATATTTTGTATACATTTGTTAAATAAAACATTTTTATACAATCCAATTGAACCAATGTCAATTGATAGATCACTTGTGTATTAAACCTATCCACAGGATAGGATTAATATACAAGTGATTTATTGATTCTAAGTCCCTGATAAGTTTGTAAACAAACCATGATGTCACTGTCACTCTTGGCTGGCACAACAGTAGGTTATTAAGATGTGCATGTAGTTTTAATAGGTGACTTAAGTAATGATATCTCATGTGCTGCATGGCCCATATCTTTTGTTGTATTCTTTGAAATTTCACACATGAGATGACGCTTCAAGATTATGTACATATTTTTTTAGAAAAAGAAAAAAACTTGCAAATGTATCACAAAAACAAACAACATGGACAACAATAATAAAATATACTATCTTTTTTTTGACAGCAGCTACATGTAGGTCTTGATTCAACTTCATTTATTTTCACTTCTGCACCACTGACTCGGCTTTATAGCCTGCATGGGGGGGGGGGGGGGGGGTGGGGGAGGGGGTCCACTCATCTGATTGACAGTTCTCAGTTGTCCATAATGATTTTGGCCTGCTTTAAATTTTTCCCCCCCAAAAAAAAAAAATAAAAAATCATGATTTATTTGTTTTTTAGAAAGGCAAGAAACTGCTTGGTTTCACAGGCTAGTAAATGGCCTCATTGTTGTTACATGCTATTTTCTTACTTCAATATAAGTTTGTGTTGGGTCAAGATAAACAAAAATTTTGAGCTTAAATTATGATTATTTTCATACCCATCAGTTTTAGCATACGTTTTGGATGCTCAAAAGAACCGTCTCATTGAGAAGGTTCTTTCGAGTACCCACAACATATGTTTTGGTTGATAAATAAGAAAAATAATTTACAATTACACCACCTTTCCTAGAGGCAAGTTTGTATTAACTCTTTGCCATTAAGTAGTGACAACTCAATACAACCTTTGCTTGCAAACTGTTTTGACTTAAATGTCAGATCGAGTCCCCGAAGACTTACATGTCAGGCCTCATATTGACGCTCTGTCAATTGGTAAAATTCCTGAAAGAATATTTGGAGAAGCTTATTTTAAAAAAAAATATATCAGCAAGGCGACAAAACAGCATGAAAAATTACCAAGCATGCAAAGAGTTAAATCTATTACTCATATTGACTGCTACTGCTAATTTTTTTTTCATTATGCTCGATGTTACTTAAAAATAAAAAAAAATGTTGGTAGTTTTCTTTAATTGTGCATGGAATATTTTGAATAAAGCTTATTAGAATTATAATTAAGCATCTCTTGATGCTCCTATAATGTGCCCTCTTACAGAAAAAAGAAAACTACGTAGTAATAATTTTATTTATTACGCTGCCCTGATCCAGCTCTGTTAAAATAAAATTAACAATAACAATTTTTCTCTCTCCTGCTTTATTACATTAAACTTAAAGGCAATATATCTTTCAATTTTTAAAGTATGTTTAATAGTAGCCAAAGACTAGATTTTTAAGCAAGATGACGTGTTTTTTCAGGCCGGTTAAAACTGCTTTTCATCTGTTCTGTGGCTCTGATTGGTTGTTTTATTTATAGTAGTTCCTTATTGTTTATGGGAAATACTATACTTGAAAATGTAAGTAAAATGAAGTAGGATTACTGTATTTTGTCCAGCAAATTTGATATATAATAGGTATTTGTAAATATTTTTTTTTATATAAACAGAACAATAAACTTCCTTATGATGGAACCACATCTAGCAAGAAGGTCCCACTGAGCAAACTCTCCTTAAGCCTTATCTGATAGCTTGAAATGCTGTCTAAATAAGTCAAAGTAAATTTTGCAGACTTTGGATTCAGATATTTTAAGAGGACAATAATATTTTTTTTTGTTCCTGAATCATATTTCATTAATTATTTCCTGTCACTAGATATTCTTGATCCTAAGAAAAACTGTCTCACATTGAGCATATATTTTGAGAAGAGAAATAATAATGGAAATATTTAACTTTTGCATTAAATATTGTTTAGGTCTAGATAAGGAAACTTTTTTAGATAATATTTTAATTATTTTCTGATATACCCATCAATATAAACATGTGTTTTTGGTGCTCACATCTCACTCTTTTGAGTGTGACCCACACTCTCCTCCTATGTTTTGATTGAGAAATAAGAAAAAGGGTCTCTAATAAATGAAAATACTCAAGCCCCCAGATAAGAGTGCATAACTTATAAATATTTTTTTATATCTCAACCAAAACATGTTGTGGGTACATAAAAGAACCATTGAGACGGTTCTTTTGAGCACCCAAAACACATATTTAATTAAACTGATTGATAAGTAAAAAATCGCAGTTTTACTCCAAAAAGATTTGCTTAACTGGCCCTATGAATACTGTCATATTAATCAGTTTAAGAAAAACAATCTTGGAGCCATTTTCCATCTTCCATTGCTGCATGGATTATGCATTCTGATGTGTGTCCTAATAATCTGCTTTTGCTTACAATGGCCCTTTTTCCTGCATCTTGGCATCTATGTTATGCTTATAGTATTCATTATCAAAAGTAAAGTGACATTTGAGCCGTGGCATGAGATTTCCAACAATGTGGTATGTGCGACCAGCAAAGCCTCTGAGATCAGCCTGCGTGCTAAGCTACTGGTAGACTAACCACTAGTCTGATATCATATTCTTTTTTAATAAATGATAATTTTATTTAAAAATAATTATTTCTTTATTCTCTTCCTTTCCTCTTTGAAAGCGAAATTTGTGATTAGGTGAGGATTGATGTCAAAGAGAGAAGAGAGGAGACTAGCTATAGATATGAAATCAAATTATATTGAATGAAAAGTAAAGTAAAATTGACAAAAACATCAAGGTCTCTAGGAGCTATACTTAGCTACTGGCTGAAACATGATTTGGAGTTTCTAAGCTTAACAGGAGGCTGCACTGTGAGGCTCATCTGAGTCTACACTTGTCAAAATGCCACATTGTTGGAAATCACATGTCACGGCTTAAAATTTTGAGACAATCATACTCCACAGTGATAGCAGTACATATCATAGGTGCATAGTTAGGCAATTTTGAGCTTAAAATTATTACTATTTTATTACCCATCAATTTTAACATGTTATGAGTGCTCAAAAGAACCATCTCATTGATATGGTTCTAATGAGTACCCATAACATTATATTTTGATTGAGAAATAAGAAAAATATTCCATAGTAGGTTACATTGATCTCATCAACCTAGGAATACTCGTCCCTTTATAACTGAAAGATTGTTAATGGGACTTTAACATTACAATGATGTCGCGGGTCTACTTGCGGCCAACGTATGGCTGTTCATTTTTCTTTCCCACGGGCTAGTACGGGTATGTGAGATCTCACATGGGTAAAAACTAGGGAAATCCCGATCTGGTGTGCGAGAATTTTATCTACTACACACTCCTCCCATTGTTAATCTGCTGCATTCCCATGGATGAACGTTTTCAGGATTTTGAGGCTGACTTTCCATAGAAAGTCAGCCTCAAAATGCTGAATTATGGAGATTTACAGTAGCTTCTCTGATCAATTTAAACATAATTAACCACTCAAAACGATGAAATTATAATTTTTGTAGGGATCCTGCAAGTTTAAAAATTTGAGTTTCTAAAGTTCAGGATTTTGGAAATTTTGAACTTTCACCCATGCATTCCCATATAAGCTTTTACATGTATTTTCAGTCAGAGTGGAAGACTATGGATCCTGATCAGAAGGCTTAATCAGAACGAATCCAGCTGATCTGAATCTACAGTGTTCTCAAGGATAAATCCAGGTCCAGTGGGACAAGGTTTAAAAAGTACACTTTTTTCCTGTACACTGTTTTAAATTTCTTATTTTCAGAGATGGAAAAGGCGCTACTTTGTTTTATCTAAACCGGCTCAAAGTCTACCAGGTGCTTTCATTCTAAATTACTACAGCGATGAAAGTTGTAAAAAAGTGAAAGGCTGTATAGACCTAGATCAGTGCTTAGAAATTATTGAGTCTTTAGATTCCGACCAGTTCCCGTATCTACTAGCGATAAAAACAACACACAAGGGCAAGGAGAGAACCTACTTTCTGGCAACGGATACGGAGGAGCAGATGACCACCTGGGTCCGGAATCTGTGTACAGTATGTGGAATGAAACCTGAGGAGCCACAACCAGGTTCGCTCATAAACTGACATAAACTTTATGAAAAGAAAGAAATTTGTCCCAAATTTCTGTTAAAATAGAAATCAAAGAAAAAATCTTTCTTTTAATATTAAAGCCCCCATGTATCTTATTACTTTTTTCTTTCGGCTTAATGTCCTCTCCGTCAGAATAAATGTCCTTCTGTCCGTCCATCCATCACTTTGGAACTCTGGTTGCTAGGGTCTTGAAATTTCATATTTTAAATCCCCATTAAAATAGCTGATTCTTATTTTTGCAAGTCTGAGTTATCTCCCAATCTTGAGTTATGCTTCTTTGATTAAAATAAGATAGCAATCTTGTTAGCAAGTGATATGCTAGCAGTCTTGTTATTTGGTATACTGTAACCGATTTGGGCTGAGGAACAGATGACCTGAAATTTTGGTTAGGCTCAATAAAAATATGACAGAGAGACTGGTATTTTTCCCAACTGTTTAACCACTTGACCTAAAAAGCTGATATTTGGTATATTGAGAGTATTTTGATGTGTATAACATTTTCATGAGGGTGACATAACTTTGCATCGGTTTATTACAGAGTTACTACCCCTTATTTCACACATACATTATTAGCCTGGATATCTCATATCTTTGGCAAATATAAGTAGTGATAAGTAAGCAGAAATTCGGAACATGAAAAAAAATGCATTTCATCCTTTTTAGTTCACCTAGGCCAAAGGCTCAAGGAGAGCTATTGTGATCACTCTTGGTAGTCCGTCCGTCCATAAACTTTTTCTTTGAATGACATCTCCTCCTGAACCCCTGGTCCAAATTTAAAATAATTTCACAGGATTGTTCCATATAATGCTACCAAATTTGCACAAATGGTTCTGCTCTGCCGATCAAGAGGGCTGCCAGAGCTCCACATAAGAAATCTTTTAAACAACATCTACTCCTGAATCACTGGTCCAAATTCAAAATAAATTAACCGAAATGTACCTCACCATGCCCTCTACCAAAATTGCATAAATGGTTTACCTAGTCAATCAAAGGGGCCACCAGAGCTCTAGATAAGAAATATCTTCAAACGGCATTTTCTTTTGAGCTACTGGTCCAAATTCAAAATAATTTCACAGAACTGTTCCTCATAATGCCTTGGTCTAACACTGCACAAATGGTTCCACTCCGCTGAACAAAGGGGCCACCACAGCTCTAGATAAGAAATGTCTTTAAACAGCATCTCCTAAATCACTGGTCAAAATTAAATATTCTGTCACAGAGATGAAAATTGTTCCTCATAATGCCCTCTACCATAATTATACAAATGGTCTGTTTTGGTCTGAACAAAAGACATCTCCTGAACCACTGGTCCAAATTCAAAATAATTTCACAGAAATATTCCTCATGATGCCTCTACCAAAATTGATCAGAACCCTCAGCTTGGCTGAACAACATGGCCACCAGAGCTAAAAATAGAAATATCTCTAAATAATATCTCTAAGCCAAAGACCAATACATCATTTACTCATGTCCCAGGATTCAGGTGAGTAATCCAGGGCCCTAGGGCCCTCTTGTTTTCAGGAAAAAATCACCTTTTTGGTATAACTTTGGCACTGTATCGACTATCGCTTAACTCACAACATAAATCTTGTTAAGCAGATACACAGCTGGATCTATAATTGACAATTATTAGCAAAGAATATTTTCAGAAGTAAAATATTAACAAAAAATAGCTTTTCAACAACCAGGTACCCTAAAATAATATATTTTGTGCCCTCATAGACTGCAATCAACCCGCAATATTTAAATTTCCATTGTAGTTGCCTTCGATGAAACCTAACATTCCAGATGTTTGCATTTCTCGATGCAAAACAATGAACAGTCACATAATCTGGCACGCACCTATAAACAGACTAACATTAATGTCAGCCAATGTCTGTCACTGCTTATCGTGTTTGTGTGATATAATTATGGTATCGCCATGATGTAATTAATGTATCGTCCTGACATTGTGTACAAGAGTTTCTCTGGCTGGCTGTTTCAATATCCCCATTACAAATAAAATGATTCATTTTAAAAGGGTAACAAGCAGGGCTGGGTGTAAGATGGTCTGGCATATTTGATTGATAGTATAAAATGTAAATATAAAAAATGAAACTCAGATTTTTAGGTTGCACTGGATATTGCTAAGCATTAGCTTTATAATGTCTCCAATCGCGAGAAGCCCGGCATTAAAAAGCCTAATGTTTTGCATCATCCAGTACAAGCTAAAAATCTGCAATTCAATCTTTAAATGACTGCGCTGTTCAAGTCAGTGATTCTCTTGCATGTAATAACCTAATTGCATTGTTATATTACTATAAAAACTTGATGTGTTTCAATCGCTAACAGTTGTACATTTCATCTAAATTTAATGTGTCACAATGCGGCTGATCGTTGACCAATCAGTGGCCACAAGTTTCATTCCTATTTAGAATACACTGCAGGAGAGGGCTTCATTGCCATTTAAGCCTGGTGTGCTGGAAAGGAAGGTATATAATAATGACAATATAACATTCTTTTCCGTATTAGGGTTTGCCAAGCCCTCATCAGGCTCATGTGATAATGCAGCACTCACCATTTCGTGGTTCAGGCTGCAAAACATTATCACTCTCTGGCATGGCAAATGTTTATACATGGAAATGAATGTTTTATCCTCTTAGTAAAAACTTAGGTCTTGTGGTCACCTTTATTGTTTTTTTTTTAATTCAGAACCTGAGCCACCAAGACGTGAGGAGCCAGTCACTACAAATCCAAGGCCACACACAACGAAGACAAGTCCAAAGCCTAGTGTTCACAACCATGCCAGATCTTCACCATCAGTGAGACACAATGAACCCTCCACCTCCCCACCTAGGAGACCTCCAGCAGTAACATCACAGCCAAAACCCAACAATTTACGTGAACCATCGGAATACATACCATTAGAGACTTGTAGTTCAGGGACGTCAGTGAAAAGAACACAACGTCAGATGAGTATTGATAGTGTTCCGGATGAGTTAGCACCCCCACCCCCAGGTAAAGCTGGTGGTTTTGATTCTGATGACGTTTTCCATCAACCCGCATATGATATTCCTCCCTCGGCTTCAGAGGATGACATTTATAAAGTGCCGCCTCCTCGGCCAACTCATAACGGTGGTTTGGCCATATCAGAGGACACATATGATCATCCACCGGAACGAAATAGTCCAAGTACCCCTAGATCATCTAGTAGTGAGAGCCAGAAGGGAGATTCTCATTTAAGTCAAGGATTTGTTTATGATTTCCCTCCCAATAGAGAGCTTTCAAAGGATGATGTGTATGATATTCCTCCCCATTCTCATAGTGATTCATTAATTGATAAAATTTCATTGAACGATGTGCCCCCGGTACGCCCACCAAAGCCTTCATATTTGATATCACAATCTGCTCAAGAGCCTTATATGAACCTTCCAAGTAACAGTAAAGTGTTTACAGACTTAAACAAAGGTATTCCTATAGACACAACTATGGCACCGCCACCAGTATCGTGTCTGGGAATGGTACATATGTCAGAAACTTATGACATACCAAAGTCAGACAGTGCTAGAAGCATACCCGGTGCTGAGGGAAAAGAAACGTTATTAAATTCCACGCCTCCACCTCCAGCACATTGTGGTGTGGAACACAAATATATAAACGCTGCTGGAGGTTTCGTAGAAAATCAGGATGTCTATCTGCCAATGGACCCTGTTATTAATGCAGTGGGGAGTTTAACGCCAGAACCAAGGAAATCCAGTACAGACAATGAAGTGGAATACACGGACATGTCTGGTAAAAGTTCATTTGAGGATTCAAGGCCAGTTTATGACCACCCACCAGTGAGACCAGCCCCAAGAATAGATGTACCACCACAGAGGCCAAGAAAACCAGGTAAAACACAATCATGAAAGCACACGTTTAGATAAACAAAAATTTGCAGCGTAAAATTGTAAATATTTTCTTACCCATCAATTTTAACATATGCTTTGGGTGCTCAAAAGAATTGTCTCATTGAGAAGGTTCTTTTGAGTACCCACAACATATGTTTTGGTTGAGAAATAAGAAATTAAATTTTCATTACGCACTCTTAACTAAAGTCCTGTGAAAGTCCACTTTAACTAGAGACATTTTTAAGACAGCCTCTGCTCAAAAAGGACTTTCCATAAAAATTGTTTTCTCATTGTAACCAAAACATATGTTATGGATACTCAAAAGAACCATCTCCAGGAGATGGTTCTTTTGAGTACCCAAAACAAATGTTTAGTCTGATGGAGAAGAAAATAATCACAATTTTACTCTCAAAATGTTTGAATGTGATTTAATCTTGTTTCTCAAAACATTTCTTGTGGATACTCGTTAGAATGATTTCATTGACCACAAAGTTTTCTTTTTCCACATTAAGAATTCTTACCAGGTAAAGGCAGAGAGCACTTTATTTTTAGCTCACCAGAGCACAAAGTGAGCCTCAGTAAAACCTGTTTTAAGCGGCCACTCAAAAATATATAAAACAAAGGTCTTAAAGACAAATGGTAACTTAATGAAGGTCGAAAGTATTGCAGAATGCTCTCTTGGAGCATTCTGCAATGCTTTTAACCTGCATTAAGCGATAATCGGTCTTGAAAACCAATTTTTGGTCTTGTTGAGTGGCAGCTCAAGACAGGTTTTACTGTATATAAGCTATATAGCGAGATCAGTCAATTTCTGGCATCCTGTGTGGTGTTGTCAATAGTTGCTTTAAATATACCACTGGGCCAATTTAACCAAACTTCACAGGAGTGTTCCCAAGATGACCCTCTACAAAAAGCACATAGCCACCAGAGGGCGCGGCTTATCTCAGCTAAGGAAACATCCAAAATCTACTGAAACCTCTGATCAGAATTCAAAATAAATTGGCAGAAATGGTCATTAGATGATCCATCAAAAAGCATGGTCCCCAGGTGGCCTGGCTAGTTTCCCTAATGTACCCATGTAAGACTTTAAACACCTTCTCTTCAGAAACAAATGGTCAGAATTGTTAACAATTTGGCAGAGATGGTCACTTGGTGTGAGCTTCTACAAAAATAGCTAAAAGAAATTTGATCCGTCAAAATTGTCGACCTCCAGGGGATGTGGTTGGTTTGCCTTATATACCTCTATGGGAAGCTTTTAATATCTTCTTGTCTGAAACTAATGGTTAGAATAAAATGCAATTTGGCACGGATGTTTATTAGGTGACCATCTACAAAAATAGCTAAAACAAATTTGATCCATCGAAAAAGTCGACCTTCAGGGGTGTGATTGGTTTGCCTTATATACCTCTATAGGAAGCTATTAACATCTTCTTGTCTAAAACCAATGATTAGAATTAAGTACAATTTGGCAGGGATGTTTATTAGATAGGTGACCATCTACAAAAATAGCTAAACACAATTGATCTGTCAAAAAAACGTGGCCACCAAAAGGCGTGGGTTATTAAACTTAAATTCTTCTAAAACGGTTTAAACCACCGATCAAAATTTGAAATAATTTTGCAGAAATGAGCACAGTGTGGCCTACAAAAATAGCTTAAACAAGAGCTCCAGATACAAAATGTAAGAGGGAGTAAAGGGTATTTCAGCATTCATTTTTGGCATTCAAATTTAAAATGTAGGGTAAAAATACCCTTTGCAGTTTGAGGTTTCAGCGCTGGTATTCAATTTATGTGGTGAATTTTTTTATTATTTGTAAGAAAAAATACTAATATACATCAATTATATAAATCTTGGAAGTTTTCCTAAAAGATGCAACTTGGTTTTAATTTAATACATTGTCAGCCAACTTTTCTTTAAAATAAGTTCAGCAAATAAAATGGGTCTATTTACAAGGCTTTGCATTTTCTGCAATTTGATATTTCTTAGTAGGGAGTAAAATACTCATTAAATTAAAAAGTAGGGGGTTAAATACCCATTGGTCCAAATCCTTATCTAGACCACTGTAATAAACAAATTTGATCCATCGAAAAACATGGCCAGCAGAGGGTGTGACCAGTTTCCTCTATATACCCCTAAACAATATGTATATATATGTTTCTTATGACAAGACGCAGTCAATAGCACTGACAGGTGTAATGTAATATTTTGCCATACCCAGGCATGCCCCACCCCTTTTACTCAAAAAAGGCTTAATATCTCGGAAACCGTTGAGATCACGACCCCCAAGCCATTTTTAGCTCACCTGAGCCGAGAATTATTCTTCTTTAGGCCTTCTACCAAAATTACTCAAATGGTTCAGCTCTGCCAAACAAAGGGGCCGCCAGAGTTCTAGATAAGAAATGTCTTTAATGTTCACTTCATAAAAGGCTTAATATCTCAGAAACCGTTCAGATCCCCACCCCTAAACCATACATTGTATTTATGTTCATGTTTCTTATGACAAGATGCATCCAATAGCACTGACTGTGAAGTCCCCTGGGGCATGCTAGGGAATGCCCCACCCCATTCACTTCATAAAAGGCTTAATATCTGGGAAACTGTTCAGATATCAACCCATAAACCATATATAATGATATTCCTTATGATAAGACACATTCAATAGCACTGTCCATGATGTCACTGGAACAGATTATAATCTAAATCATATCTTGTTCAATTGTATTTTGATGTTTATTGTAGGACCAAATGCTGAGGGAGGTGACACATACTCTATATTTAGCACAGCCCGAACCCGCAGTTTCAAGAAAAGTAGCAGTAGTTCGGGCTCACCCATGGTTAAAAAAAGGTAAACAACATCACTTGGTAGCATGATGAAATGCACTACTGTCGTGCCAACAAAGAGTGACAGTGATTTAATATTTTGTTTACAATTGTTAAGTAAAACATTAAACTGTACACTCCACTTGGGCATACGCGAATCGAAAGATCACTTGTGTATTAATCCTATCCTGTGGATAGGATTAATACATACGTGATCTGTCGATTATAAATCTCTGGTAACTTTGTAAACAAAACATGATGTCACTGTCTCTTTTGGCTGGCAGGGCAGTACAAATAATGCATTATAATTCACTTTTCAGAAAACCCAACTACTTTATCTCTTTGTCTACTATTGTCATTGGCTGATATTCTTTGCAATCAGTTTGATGGTATTTCTGAAAGAATTTTTTAAAAAGATTATTTTGAAAAAAAAAAAAAAAAAAACAGCAGGAGACATAAACCATGAAAAATTACAAGCATGCAAAAAGTTCAACAAGTATCCATCCACTAACTGTAAGGTAAACCTTGAGTTAATTGTGGGAGATTGAACATATGCAATTTTGTTTTTGGGGACTACAGTAAAACCTGTCTTAAAGCTGCATACTCTGTAACTATGAACATTTTTCGAAAAATTTTATTTTCTTTTTAAATCATTTGTAAAAGTAGAATTAAGCTATGTTTTCACAATAAAAATGTTCAGTACAGCTGAAAACTGCATGGAAAAGTGAATTATCTTATCAAATAGGTGTATTTTTCTCTTGTTTGTAATTATTTGCGTCCCTCCAATAATTATAGACCGTTGAATTTTAACATAAATGCAGTTGTTTTGATAGTGATAACTTGTTAAGATTTACGAAAATGGTAAAATGTTTACCTGAATTTGAGTATTTTTACTGCGTTCTTGAAAAATAAAAACATTATTTTTAAAATAAGAAGATCGAAAGTTACAGACTATGCAGCTTTAAGCGGCCACACAAAAAAACCCAAAAAAATATTGTTTTCAAGACCGATTATTGCTTAATGCAGGTCAAAAGTATTGCAGAATGCTCCAAGAGAGCATTCTGCAATACTTTCGACCTGCATTAAGGTACCATCTGTCTTTAAGACTTCTGTTTTGTCTATTTTTGAGTGGCCACTTAAGGCAGGTTTTACTGTATGTCACATGCTAAGCCGTTGTTGCACTGGCCAGTTATACACTATGAGGCGAATTTTGAGTGACAAGCAAAGAGTTGATTTTTTGTTTTATTTGATTCTTTACATCCCAGTCAACAATTTTCCAGTTATGTTTGGACGGATCTTCCTGGGTTGAACCAGTACTAAGCAAGGATTAATGTGTCTTGCTCAAGGACACAATGCAGTGACGCTGGTTAGGCTCGAACTCGCAACCCCTCGGTCTTGAGTCAAGCACTCTACCGCTGAGCCACTGCACTCCCTATGCAAAGAGTTGATATCTTGGGTAACGTTTGATGTGTTACATGCATTGGTGACTGGATTTGCAGTCATCTTTTGTCAGACAATGGGCAGAGCTTACGCCATGAAAGATAAACAATATTTTATTCCATTCATAGACATTTTACTTAGTGATAGTTCTAGGAATCATCAGACAAAAGGTAAAGTTGGCATTTATGACCAAAATGTGTGTGTAGTGAGGGGGAGAGGACGGGAGCCATTACAGACCCACATTATCAGATTATACCATCTTTTACTACTTGTTTCATCCATTTGATGATTTATATAACTGGAAACCGGAAATTCATATAAAAGAAAGCAGAACACAAAAAGTACTCTTATAGGAGCATATGCACTTATAACATGCAAGTGCTGATCCAGAAAGTTTTTTCAGAGGGCGTCCAACTTTGAGAAGTTTTTTTTCTCTCTTTTTTTAGTTAATGAGTGGATCTAAAAACCACTAAAATCTGGCCATCATCGGCCAGCCAGCGATATTCATTTAAATGGCTTTTCGCTGGTGGGCTGATGATGGCCCAACATTGAACGCTGTCGGGAACCCCTGTTCCCTGCTCTGGATCTGCACATGACATTGTCAGAGCCAGTTCATGAGATTTTGGTACTTCTTGCATATGGGACCTGTGATGGCTCAGATGAGCCTGGGAAAATGTGCATTCCAACCGCAGCCTTTGTTGCTTGCATGATGGGTCAAGATTTAAACAAAAATTTTGAGTGTAAAATTGTGAATATATTCTTATCCATCAGTTTTAACATTATGTTTTGGGTGTTCAAAAGAACAGTCTCATTGAGCCGGTTCTTTTGAGTACTCACAGCATATGTTTTGGTTGAGAATAAACAAAATTAATTTTTGATTTTACACTCTTATCTTGGGGCCTTTTGCATACACAAAGTATGGAAGTGGAGAAAGTGTCAAAACAAACATTAGTGCTTCAGTCCCCCTTGATGTACATTTAGAGACTTTAAATTTGTACACACTTGTTGTAAGTGCCATAAATTGATAAAGCAGGAGCTAACCAATTTGTTTACTATTTTTGAGCCGCGACATGAGATTTCCAACAATGTGGTATGTGCAACCAGGAAAGCCTCAGATATGCGCAGTCTGATCAGAGCCTTTGCTAGTCGCTTGAATACCTATGACTGTTAAGCTACCGACTAAACATCATTTGGAGTTTCTATGCTTAAAAGGAGGCTGCACAGGCTTGTCTGAGTCTACACTTGTCAAAATGCCACATTATTGGAAATCACATGTCAGGGTACATTTGTTCCTAGCCTCTTATTTCATATTTTTATTTCTCATCCAAAACATGATGGGAGCGCTGTGGCTCAGTGGTAGAGTGCTTGACTCAAGACTGAGAGGTCGTGTGTTCGAGCCTCACCGGCTTCACTTCGTTGTGATCCTTGAGCAAGACACATTTATCGTAGCTTAGTACTGGTTCAACCCAGAAAGACCCGTCCCTGTTTAACTGAAAGATTGTTGATGGGAAGTAAAGAATCAAATCAAACAAAAAATCAACTTTTTGCATGTCACTCAAGTCACCTTATAGTGTATAACTGGCCAGTGCAAATCAAACAAACAAAATCCTAAACATGTGGGCCGTCTCAATGAGACCGTCTTTTAAGCATCCAAAACACATATTTAAACAGATTGATGAATTCTAATACGCTCAAAACTTTATTTTATCTGGACATATGAGTTCAACATGTCCCTGGCCAGCATATAAGAGTATGTAACTTGAAATTCGCATTTTATTTCTAATCCAAAACATATGTTGTGGATACCCTACTCGAAAAAACTGTCTCAATGAGACCTTTTTTGAGAATTCAAAACACGTTTAAACAGATTGATAGGAAAATAAGCACAAATTTACGCTCAAAACTTTATTTTATCTGGACGTATGAGTTAAACATGTTCCTCGCCTGCATATAAGAGTACGTAACTTGAAATTCATATTTTTTATTTATCATCCAAAACACATATTTTCTGGGTATATCATACTCAAAAGAACTGTCTCAATGAGACCTTTTTTGATCACCTAAAACACATTTAAACATATCTATAGGAAAATAAGCACAATTTTACGCTCAAAACTTTATCTGGCTTTAAGGCTATAAAACTTAAGTTCATTCTCAAACTCAAAATAAAGCACAATGATTGGCTGCTTGTGGACACGTGTCTGCAAGCAGCCAATCATTGGGCTTTATTTTGAGTTTGAGACTGTACTTACATTTTATAACCTCGGGGCCTGATCTGGACGTATGAGTTCAAAATTATGGTAATTTTCTTGCAGAGTTCCTCCACCGATCATGCAGACCAGTGTTCCCCTCCCGACTAGTAGACGCGGAGAGATGAGACATCCTGACTTCTCTACCAGTGATGAGGATGATGACGAAGTGCTTGGTTCACCGGTAAGTGACGCTTTAATGGCAAAGGTTTGATAAGCACCACCTATATTTGTGGCTGATCTCTTGTCTTGCTGTTCATTTGCATGATAGCAATGTTAAGCTCACCCAAACACAACATGCTCTGAAATGTTTTCATTCACATTTTATGCAAATTTTCACAAGTTTTCCTGATGGGCCATAAAAGCAACAAATATGTTACAGCTTTACACTGCTAATTGCTTATATGGTTTATAATCCATTGAAAATGGTGGTCAAGTTCTAATTGACTGCATCAAATTTCCCAATTCTGATGGTCCAAATGCTTTTTATCCCAAATTCAACAGGTCCTGGCCCCCAACTTCAGAAAGGTTGGAAAATCCAGAGCATATATGTATGCAATATGTACAGTGACACACTTAAACTCAGATGAGCAACTTTAGGCCATATTGGCTCACTTGTTACAGCGAAACCTAGATAGAGGCAGGAATGACCCAGAATAGCAGGGTAGCAGTACAGGTAGGCAAGAAAGTAATACTATTGTGCCAAGATCTGACAAAAGGGACCTCCTGGCAATAAAAGTCAAAAGAGAAAGAAAAACCTAGCTGTTGTGAACAATTACAAAAACATTGAGGAGATTATCTTTACAAATAACAAAGATATGAGCATTTAAACTCGTATATATGATTTGATTTAAGCATGACATCATTTAACGTTATTAATGACGTTCCGACGTCAAGGCCATTGTGTTAACTTATGACGCTAATACAAAGACGCTAGTAGCAATATTTCAAGAATGCTTCATGTTTCTGTAAATTTGATGTGTATGCAAATGCATAGGCTGCACAAATAGCCCATATACGCACATCCCGTGTTTACAAAAGCATTTGAAATGAGGTATCCTGTTTTCAAGGAAGTGTGTAGTCCATATGCACAGCTGTTGCCATGGCAACATACATTATATGTATCACTTAATTTTATCAGAACTGTTTGCGCCTATGATTGTATTACATGTAAGAAGCAATTCGAGTCTATTGTAAGAACATGAAAAATCTTGAAAATTTACAATTTTTGAAATTTTGATTACATAAATACTGCTAAAAGGTCCGAAGGACCCTTTTGTCAGATCCCCACTCAATTTTGTTTTTTTGTTTGATTTGATTCTATACGTCCCATCAACAATCTTTCAGTTAAACAGGGACGGGTCTTCCTGGGTTGAACCAATACTAAGCTAGGATAAATGTGTCTCGCTCAAGGACCACAACGCAATGACGCCGGTGAGGCTTGAACCCGCGGCCCCTCGGTCTCGAGTCAAGCACTCTACCACTGAGCCAATGCGCTCCCTCCACTCAATGTAATTTTGAAAACCATGGTCACTATATTGGCTTGAAACTTTCAAAATAATCATTGGCAGGCCTTAAGAGTGAGTAATTGAGTTTAAGCATTTGTTTTGGATGCTCAAAAGTACCCACAACATATGGGTACTCGACGCGAGAAAATCTGTCTTTAGTGGTCTGCGGCCAAACAAAGGCGCAGACCAGCCTGCGCATCTGCGCAGTCTGATCAGCCCCTTTGTTATTCGCTTTTTGGAAAGTATCATATCTAAACTTGATACAGGTGAAATTTCAATTTTCTAGCCAGTATCTGTAGCTGAGGACACCGATTTGAATATCGCTTTGTCGGAAACCTCGAAGACAGGTTTTGTCACGTCGTGGCCCATATGTTGTGGTTGAGAAATAAGAAGAAAAATTGCGATTCAACAAGCGTTCTTCAAGCCTTGCCTGGTAAACTTGATATCAATAGACACTCACCTAGTATTCTCTATATCCCTACCTTGAACAGTTTACAAAGTTCCAACGGTGTTAATTTACAAAGTTCCAATGGTCATTTATCGTCATTCTCATCCAGCAGACTCTCTCCTATAAATGGCTATGCAAGAATTTGGAACAAATGCATTAGTTACGCTTTGGAATCAATGACGTTTCAAAAATAGTGTGTGTAATCAATACTATAATATAGTATTATTGATAATGGCGTCATGCTTATGTTTTCAGCTTGTGACAACAACCACATATCTTGTCTTTTACTTTGGACAGTTTACTTCATGTGGAATGTCACTTTTATATGTATAATGTCATTTTGAAGCTGCATGAAAACAAATATAAAATGGTTTAAATGGCTTTAGATAATACATGAGGGTCTGGATGGGAGGGTCTGGAATTCACTATTCATTAAAAATTTAGCCCATTATTCATCTCATTAAAATTTTTGGTTATTCATTAAAATAAGACTAATTATTCATTAACAGTAAGAAAGGTGGCAAAGAAATCTGATTATTCACTATTCATTAATTTTTTCTTCAATTCATTAAAAAATAGGATTATTCATTAATTTTTAGGCCCTCATTATTCACTATTCATTTTTTTGGCTCATTATTCACTATTCATTATAAAAAATGGCCATTATTCACTAATCATTATACCCCATCCAGACCTTCATACATGCACTGACAATGTTTTTCAGGGATGGCAACCCAAAATACATGTTGTCGATATTGTGAGTAGCTGTGAACTAGGCGCTTACTGTAGCCGAGATAAAATTGCTAGATTGTGTTTACTTCTATATAAACCCTTATTTGGGCAAGTTCATGAGATTTTGGTGCTTTAAGCATATGTTTAAAATCATTTTTAATATGTTGCACATTTATTGCTAGGTGCTACATCTTTTAACCCTTTGTTTATTGGAAACCCCTAGATGGGAACTTTCGCAAACCGTGAAGACTCAGATGAAATGCATCATGCATTTCATCAGGGTCTGCACTGTTTGTTAAGATAAAAACAACCTTCAGGGACAGAAAAACATTATAATTTAGAAAATTCTACCGCTGACCCCTAGCTGCTTCCCTATGCGATAAGTACCAAAATTTCATGCCCTGGCTAAATAACTCCTATTATGCTCACACCCCATGTATGAGCATCATTGAAGATCTCATTGACATTCAAATTGCTTGGACATCTGAGCATCATCACGCAAGAGATACCTTAACCCTTACTATGCTGGATATATTATGTACTGCACTCCTCTCCAACTAATTAACTTGAAGGAGTACAGCTATAAGCATGTTTTAAGAATTGAAATTCAGATGTTTAGCTTGCACTGGATAATGAAAAACATTAGGCTTTTTCTTGGAAACATTTGAATAGCTAATGATTTTCATCATCCAGTGCAATTTAAAAAATCTGAATTTCAATCCTTATATTGACATTTTATATTTTTAAACAAATATGCTTTTGTTCTGAGCTAAGATTTGCAAAACATCTGCATACTTTCTTCCTTTTGACAAAAAACTGAAGAAATTACATTCTGTGTTCGATTTGGTTACGGTTCTCATCTCAAAGCAAAACTTTTTTCAACATCACATTTGGTCTGTTCAGCAAGGTAAATTATATCTACATGGAATAGCATTGCCGGATTTTTAGATAGTTAGCTCATTATTTTACAAAAAATCAAAACATGCGAGAGTACCTACCTTTGTTTGTATTTTCTGTGACAATGCCACTACCACGAAAGGTCCCGGATGTGACGAAGGAACAAATTTACGTTAACGCGATTTCGTGGTAGTTCTGCTGATGCCCACACGTGTTCTTGTGATGATGCCCATATTGCTTTTCTACTTTGCTTTCTCATATTGCTGTTACACTTAACCAGTCGGTGGTTTATTTTATCTTTGCAGTTTCATTCAAATACCAAAAATGGGGTTTATGTTTTACTTACACTAAAATTTCACTTTCTTATAATGTTTTTAACTGGCTTTGGGAATGAAAGACTAAGCACATGTCCAAAGGCAAATCAGTATTTAAAGCCAATCTGTTGTTTTATGGGCTTAACTCACAGTATTGATGACCAGTGCAGGAGCCCTCATTTTTACGTTGAATTTTTTGTCTGATTGCTGAGCTCTTCAGAAACGCAATGTTAAGAGGTACCTGATTATATGTAATTTTCAAATCTGTACAATCTAACATTACCGGTCAGCATAGCACAGTTGGTAGCCACTAGAGAGTCGGATTGTTAAAATTCTGCCTTCTGCGGACTGCTGTAAAGGGGTTTTGAGTCCAAACCCTAAGTCCAGCCACATATTTTCATAGAGATGATTCTCTCCCATAACCGCAGATTGAAGAAGATCAGGTGTCAGTTACTAATGAAAGTATTCAGGCACTAAGTATTGAATGGTAAATTGTTTAACCCTTTATGCACTAGTGGATTCTTCCTCCTGGTTTGATACAATAAACTTAGGATGGTCCATTGTTTATTTTTAGGGTTCACAGGTTATAAATTCCAAACTGAATTAAAAATGTATTTCTCTGAAGATAGTATTTGTCTAAGCAAATAGTGTAGACCCTGATGAAATGCTGCATTATGTGGAATTTCATCTTGGTCTTTACTGTTTACCACAGTACTCATTTAGGAGTCACTAGTAAAGGGTTACAAGCATCTTGCCCGGGAACGGTTTTATTTGATAAATGACTTGTAATATGGCTGAAAAATTGTTGAAACCGACAGTAGGACCAAACACACCAGCAACAATCTAACATATTTTGATAGAATATAATATTTTAACTGAACATCTTTTTATTATGCACATTAATACAACTAATTTTGTAAACTTGTAAATCTAATACATTTATGTTCATGTACCTAATTTTTGAATGATTCAATCAGACTTATATTGGATGTGAAAATGTCGCACAGTGAGAGAACTTCAGTTGAGTTTCGATGTTAAAAATTAATTGCAGTCTAAGCTTTTCATGTTATATACAAATAAAAAGCTTTTTGACACACCGGTCACAGGGTATGACATTTATCCATCTGCTTATTCATTTGTCTGTCTGTCCATCCATCTGTCAATTATTTACATTAAAGTGTGTTACTCTGCAGCATTTGATTACCCTGAGTGACAAAACTCAACCCTTATGAGAAATGAGATGTGATACATTTAACTCCAGATCAAATTTTTGCTTTAATATTTTATTATAAATGTCTATTCAGTCCTAATTTTGATGATTGTTGTGTAAAAAATGTGGAATGTAAATGTGCAAAAACTTTATTTGTCATTTGGTACTGCATGGTTCCATTTTACCTAATGATGTTTTAATAATATAGCTGCCAATACAGGAAACCAACATTATCTTGGATGGGCCTCATTTTAGATTCCTTATCAACACAAGTTTGATATGTATATTAGTTACATGTTTGAGTATCCTGTATTTGTTACCCAGAAAGTGTCAAATTCGAGACCTTATCATCACGAGTAGGAAACTTCTGGCCCTGAAAAGAAAATCTTATGACGATCTTTCCGGTTCTGTATATAGTTGCTGAAAAAAATCGTAAGTTTTCCATTCGGTTCTTTTATGGTGTATAATAGCGAAAAAGGAAGTTGTGCTCGCTCTGGTCTTTTAACTTCTTATCAAAGCTGTTGAGAGCTGCAAAATGTGTACTGCTTTTTCTGAATCTGTTTTGTCATATGTTTACCTCACGACAAAAGAAATTCAGATAAAGCTGTGCACAATTCGCAACTCACATCAGCTTGGATTAGAAGTTGGAAGATTAGAGCGGAGTACTACATAATACATTCTCCTTTTTTTGCTATTTTACACGATAAAAGAAATATTTTTACTTTTTAGACTCTTGTTGATGAAGTTTCCTAGCCTTGATCATTAATAGGTCACTATAGTAATCTTAGTTATCAGTATGCATAGGTCCAGATCAGGGCATTTTTCGAGTGTAACAGTGTAAATATTTTCTTGCCCATCAATTGAAACATGTGTCTTGGGTGCTCAAAAGAACCATCTCAATGTTTTTATTGTTATATTGTTATGGTGAACAATGTAAACCCTGATCGGCCAGCTGCTCCTTCAGGAGCAGGCTGATTTTGGTGTACATTGTTTAGGCTTATCTGTCTGAATCTTTTCGGTAAAACAGTAAAACCTATGTAAAACGGCCACTCTCAAAAAGACCGAAAATTGGTTCTCAAGACCAATTATCGCTTAATGTAGGTCAAAAGTATTGCAGAATGCTCCAAGGGGAGCATTCTGCAATACTTTTGACCTTCATTAAGCTACCATTTGTCATTAAGATCTTTGTCTTGTCTATTTTTGAGTAGCCGTTTTACATAGGTTTTACTGTAACTGATCTTTATCCACAGTCATGTCAAAATTTTTCCATGTTCAATGATTCAATTTTTCTTCTCTTTTTGCTAGTTATGGGAGACAACTCCTCCAGCACCTGGTGGCACAAAGGACTCAGAGTTGAAGTACATTGACTTGGACCATGACGAATCATCGGAACAGCCTGTGAGGTCGCCAGTAGGACAGAGCAGCTCACAGGCACCCACAGAATATCATGAAATAGACTTTGTTAAAACAGACGCATTAAAAACTGTAAGGGAGACAACCAATAAGGAGCGGCAGAAAAAGGTGGATTCCTGAGACCAGTAATGTAATTATGTTCAAACTTGGTGAGCTTGATCAGTTGCTGTCAATGCGGGTCTGTTGGGGCAGTCTGTAGCTCATTGGAGTGGTAATCTGATGCACAGGTTTAGATAAACAAATATTTTCAGCGGAAAGTTGTCAATATTTTCTTACCCTTAGTTTCAAGCATATGTTATGGGTGCTCAAAAGAACCGTCTCATTGAGATGGTTCTTTTGAGTACCCACAACATATGTTTTGGTTGAGAAATAAGAAAAAATATTATTTTGTTACACACTCTTAACTAAAGGCCTATGATGGCTGTTCATTGTGAGTGAATTCAAACTCTTATCAAATACTTTCACAGAGATTGATCCAAAAATAACATCTCCAGCAGTCCTTAGCACTGGTTCAAGTAGGTATTTGTTTGTAAAATTGTCTCTTTCAAACACAAATTCACTTAAAACACAGTGACTGTCCATTCGTATGGACCCCAAAGGTAGCGTTAAAGGGACTGCGCTTCATATCAAATATAATATATGGTAGATGTTCCAAAATTTCGACCACTAGTTGCCTGCCAAAAAGCATAGACAAAGATGGCAGACCCAGATCAGACTGCTTCTGAAGCAGTCTGATCGGTGTCTCCCCTGTTTGTTATTCTGACAAGCATTTGGTGAGTTGCAGTCCTGATAACCATTATTTTTTTTGAAAACGGAAAGAGAAAACTGCTCGAAATTTTAGAATATTTACTGCACAGGACTGATGTAATGGACCAAACAAGTTAAATTGTATCAGTCTGTATGGAAATTCCATCAGCCTAAAAGGGACAGGCTGGCCATTCTTCTCAGTTTGCACTGATGGTGGTGACCGAAGCTACTTAAGACAGACAGCAGTCTTCACTTGATGGTTTTGTCATGGGCAGGTGCAGATGTGTCTATGTTATTGTATGTGTTCTTACACAGTGATCTATCTATATAACATTTATCATCTCATATCCTCTTCTACTAAAAACGTCATCATTATCAATATAATATCTAATAATGATAGCTGAACTCTTTTGAATTGTAAATGTACTCAATTTACTCTGTTAACTTTCATTCTTTTTTGTCGTCTGCTGATTTTTTTCGAAATCAACTTTTTTTTTAAAATTCTTTTAGGAATGTCAATGTTATTGAGTGTCAAAAAGGTATGATCCAGATCAGGCCCTATGTTTTGTCGGGCCTGATCTGGGTCCAATCTGTTTGCAAAGGTAATGAGCAGACGACACTAGTAGGCAATGAGTTAATTCCAAGTTTTGGAAATAAAGGAAGTTGATCTAGCTGAGAGTAGTGACTCAGTTGATAGAGCCTTAGACTGGGGATCAAAGGGTTAGTTTAAACATATTTTTATTGCCAAATTTCATACAGCAATGGGTTTGGGTCACAAGTTCTCACAACCTTAGTTACGACCCTTCCCCTGATCAAAGGGTTGCTAGTTTGAGACTCACTGGAGTCAGAGTCTTGTGTTCTTGAGCAAAGCAAGACACTTTATCTGCTGCTTACTACTGGCTCAACCCAGGAAGACAGAAAACTGTCCCAACATGACTGAAAAATTGTTGACTGGGAAATATAAATAAGAATTTGACATTTAAACGCTATAAAGTCCCCAGTTGTCAGCCCAGTTGTCATATTTTCATAAGTCAACATTTATGATGATTCTTGTAAGTAAAATTGAAAACAGACAATTATTCACAGGTTCTCAAAAGCTTGACAATTTTCAAGAGATCTTTTTCTGGCAGAAGCGATGAAATGAAAGATGCTGTATTGACTGACCACTGTGTCTTTTATGTGCTAAAAGCATGTTATGGTTTTGTACTCAATGTTTTTAGAAAATTATACTTTGGAGTATAGCCCTAGTACCTGTTGTAAAATAGATGCAGCAATCAGCCTGGTCTAGATGAAAAGACATTCTTTCTGCATAAGGGTCTTGGTCAGTCAGTGCTTAAAACCCTGAATGTGTCTGAGACCTGTGATTGGCACTTAACCCTTTGTACATGTATATGAATGGATTCTTCCTTCCAGTTTGATAAACTTGGGATAGTCCATTGTACATATCTAGGGGTGTCAGGTTATATCTTGCAAAAAAAGATTGTATCATTTTTTCTGAATATCTTTTTTAGCTTAACAAACATTGTAGACCCAGATGAAATGATGCATTATGCGACATTTCATGTGGGTCTACACTGTTTGTAAAAGTACCCGTTGAGGGGTTTCCCTTATACAAAGGGTTAAAGAGTAATGTCAAATGCTGGCCAGGCACATTGCAGGGCTTTTACTGTGACGGATCTGGTTTTCCCATAGAAGTCTAGAGGCGAGTTCAACAATGCGAGCACTCGCTCAAGTGCTTGTTAGTGTGATCATTACATTGTTGAAAGATAGCGAGCACTAGCTCAATAAATAATGGCTGCGTCCTGTAATTAGCAAATCAAATGTATCCATTGGTTGGAAAGCAAAGAGAAACACATATCTACCTGTAGTTTCAGTTGTTTTAATCATATATCCACACAAAGAAACAAACCGTCATTCCAAAAGGCAAATCTGAAAAAATTGCACCCACGAAAACCCATTATCTTTATGGTAGCCATTTTGGAATTTTGTGTGAAACACCTATCAAGTTGAATCACGATTGCAAAGGCTTTGGCGAGTGCTTGCATTCAGAGGGAAACAGATCGATAGCACTCAGAGGGCTCACATTGTTGAACATGCCTCAGGGACTTTAACTCTTGTCCTGCTGAACCTAAATGTAATTATCCTCACTTGAAAACAGTTTGGATACTGAGCCAGCTGATCAGTATCTACACTGTTTTGCTATGATAATAAATTGAATCATGCAACTGAACTGCAGGGATAATTTGGGGGAAGGAAATTTTTTAAAAATGCTCTTTTTTGTTCTAAAATCTCTTTTCAAATGGGCAGATGGGAGGAATTCTCACAAAATTTTGTGAGCTTTAAGACAATTTTGCTTAAATTTCTCACTGAGGACAAAATGTTAATGATACACAAGGGTTGATGTGTGGTTTAAAGTCAAACTAAACACAAATCTCATACAGTTAAAGAGTATGAGATATTTTTCTTTCATCAAATTTTGAGGCACTTGCTGCATTCAGAGGTGGGGAAGTGTTTAAATATAATTGGCAGGACATGGGTTAATCACAAAGACGAAACACACTTACAATTTGTGCTTTTAGATATTTTAGATATATTTTAATATTCATTATACATATATTTTAATTGCTAATAAATTTTTAGTACATAGTTTTGAGTTGAAAATGTTAAAATGTGATAAATTTTGTGATATATGCCTTAAACAGCAATAACTTTAAACCTCATCAAGCTGAAGGCCTTGATCATACTGTATTTTGATCTGGGTCTGAACTGTTAAATACAGCCTTTTTGTTAGGTAACTTGTGTTCAAAAGGTTTTAACTTAAGGTTTGCTGCTGTATTAACCCATTTAAGCGGAATGGAATTTCCCATTACTATCAATTGAAGCAGTCCATTTCCAATTTTAGGGGTGTTGGGTGGGTTTTTTTTGTATTTCCCCCCCAAAATTTTAATAGATTCTGTAAGCAAACAGTGAAGTTCCTGATCAGACACTGCATTATGCAGTGTCTGATCTGGATCTGCACTGTTTGCCTATGGCCTGTAAAAAGGAGGCTAGGCTTATATGGGTTAAAAACAAACTTTACATAATCTTTTAATCTAAAATTTATTGACAATTCTACTATGTCATTTTTAACTAATTGCCAACTACAGTTGTCTGCTCATATCTTTTGCAATCAGATTGGATCCAGATCTGATCTGACGTTCTCAACCAAAACATATGATGTGGGTTCACAAAAGAAATGTCAGTCAATGAGACGGTTCTTTTGAGTACTCCAAACATATGTTTAAATTGATGGGTTAGAAAACAATTACAATTTTTACGCTCAAAAAGTTTCATTATCTGGACCAATGCTTTGGGTTGCATTCTATTTGTTTATCTATCTGTCAGTCACAGATCATTCCCACTCCAGGCCTCCGAGTTTACAAAACTTTTAATGACCAACTCAACTGAGACTGAAATTTAAACTGCTCGTTAAAGCTAAAATGCTGAAAAATATTGACTTCTTGTTTTCAAACTCTCAGATATTGTATATTTCTTGCTAATACATGTTAAAATACCAATAATTGTTGGCATTTTAACATTATGAGCAGGATAAATTTCATCCTTAGTTGAGCATGAAAAAGTTTTATAACCTTGAGGCCAGATCTTTATTACTCATTTAGCAATTTCCATTTCATTTTGATAGGCAAATGTTCATCTTTTCAAGACAAATGTGCAGAACCATTGCTTCATATATCTATCAAATGCTCTGATTCTCAACAGCTGATTGATTATGGAAAACAACTGCCCTAGGAAGAATGTCATGCAGTAGCATATGAATTCCTAAGTTTGTAGTATAAATTTGAGCTCAGAAAGTATTCTCATTATGTCATATTTACTTTTTGCGTATTGAACTTATTCCTGTGGCATTCTGGTACAGCTTGATTAAGCAAAAAGTAATCTGACAAGCTAGAATTTTCTGACCTCGTATTTAAACCACAAATCCATAGGCTATTGCATGACATTCCTGGATTTTCAATTCTCTTCCTAGGGCAGTTGTTTTTATATTCAACCAGTTGAGCTTCAGGGCATTTTGAAGGTGTGTTTCAGCCGCACAGGCTCAAGACATAGGTCACAACAGTTCAATTTGCAGAGTTTCAATACATAGGTCACAGTTTAATGACAACAGTTCCATGTCCAAAGTTTTTAGGAAAATAATGGTACAACTTGGTTTGTTGTGCTAGGAAGCCTCAGGGTGTTTGGTAGGCGTGTTTCAACAGCACAGGCTCAAGACATAGATCGCAGTTTAATGACAACAGTTTCATTTCCAAAGTTTTTTAGGAAAATAATGGTACAACTTGGTTTGTTGTGCTAGGAAGCCACAGGGTGTTTGGTAGGCGTGTTTCAACAGCATAGCCTCAAGACATAGGTTACAGTTGAACGTGTAATGACAACAGTTCCTTTTCAAAGTTTTTATGAAAAAATGGTACAACTTGGTTTGTTGTGCTAGGAAGCCTCGGGGTGTTTGGTAGGCGTGTTCCAACAGCATAGGCTCCTCAATACATAGGTCACAGTTTAATTACAACAGTTTCATTTCCAAAGTTTTTAGAACAAAAATGGTATGACATGGTTTGTTGTCCTAGGAAGCCTCAGGGTGATGGGTAGGCATGTTTCAACGGCACAGGCTCTAGACATAGGTCACAGTTTAATGACAACAGTGACATTCCCAAAGTTTTTAGGGAAAAAATGGTATGACTTGGTTTGTTGTCCTAAGAAGCCTCAGGGTGTTTGGTAGGCATGTTTCAACAGCACATGCTCTAGACATAGGTCACAGTTTAATGACAACTGTACCATTGCCAAAGTTTTACATATGTAGGTAGAGACATTAACTGGATCCTGGTCAGCTGGCTTTGTAGTGCTTGGAAAACTGGATCCTGGTCAGCTGGTTTTGTAATGCTTGGAAAACAGGGTTCGCACAGGCTTGAAAAGTACTTGAATATACAGGACTGTCTTGAAAAGTCCTTGAAATTCAAATTTGCCTTGTAAAGTACTTGAAAAACACTCAAAGGCCTTGAAAAGTCCTTGGATTTTTACCATTTACGGGAGGATTCAACACTGTCTTTGGAGATCTAGATCAGTATAAAATTGTGGTACTTTTATTTGGTGCAGCATATGCTGCACCAAATAAAGGCACCGCAATTTTATACTAATTTTCTCAAATTTATATCTTTAGTAATGCAGTCTAGCATTTCAAAAATAGAATTTTAACGTGTGAATCAGTATTTTTCATAAGTTTTCAGTACTTGAAACAGTAGGAAAGTCTTTTATAAGTACTTGAAAAGTCTGTGAATTTTACACAAACTTGCCTGTATGAACCTTGAAAACTGGATCCTTGTCAGCTGGTTATTCAGACAGTCTGTCGGGACCTACACTGTATTCAGCTAGATATATCTGAGTTTATTAAGATAAAGACTAAGTAAATAATTGTATCAATTTCAATTAAATTGTATATAGTAAAATGTGTATATGTAAATAAGATTTTTACTCTAGAAATACTAACAGCAAACTTACAACTAACAAATAGTTTTAAAAAACTTTATATTAACATAAGAGCTTAAAGTTTTGTCCTTATATCACATATGTAGCCTCGAAACCGAAAGCTCACAAAAAGCATTACAAATATAGCTAATATAGGTTTTTCTTCTATCTTAAAGCATTTTACTGGTTTTAAAGACCAAACTTCAGGCGCCTGTGCTATAAACAAAATTTATTGAGTACTACCATGTAATATGGTATTGTAACATATACAAATCAGCCTGCTCAACCAAAAAGATTAAATAGAAAACTTTTTGTATGTAATTAGTCTGCATGGTTGTATCGGCACCAGTACAGTACACCCATTCACTTTTTTATGAGAGGTCCACAGGTTTAGATAAGCAAAATTATTGAGCATAAAATTGTAAATATTGCTTTAACTGTGTTTTGGGTGCTCAAAAGAACCATCTCATTGAGACATATCTTTTGAGTACCCTCAACATATGTTTTAGTTGAGAAATCAGAAAATAATTTTTTATACACATTCTTCACTAACAACCTGCAGTTTGCTACAGTTTTATTCTGTAAAAGCATTTTAAGCTTGACAAATTTTCTAGCAAGTATTCTATTGCTGTATTTTAAAAAGCAGACAAAAATCCTTGATTTTACCAAACAGAACATTCCGTCCTAATCATTTCTAATCGGGATGGTCTATTATGCATTTTAAGGGGTTGCTGTTTGAAATTCCCAAATTATTCTGGTTGCTAAATGTGGCTCTTATGATAGCAAACAATAGTTATAATTTTTTTTTTTTTTTTAAGTTTTATAAAGAGGATCTAATATCAAATCTCATGGCTTATTGAATTTATTAATTTAAAAGTGATAAAGCGCATGGCTTCATTGGTGAAAGTTTTCAGGATTAATCCTGAATGTAGGATTTTGAGGCTGACTTTCCATAGAAAGTCAGCCTCAAAATACTGAATTAGGAAAATTATTATAGCTTCTCTGATTTGTTTTTAGTTTATTAAAAGACATTTAACCAGTCAACTTGATATTTCACTGCATTGTAGGCATAATGCAAGTTTTTTGTTTTGTATTTCTCAAGTTCAGGATTTTGGAAATTTTGAACTTTCACCCATGTGGCTTGCAGAGCATTTTATCTCTTTTTCGCATTTTCGCAACAAGTTAAATAAGTTCAATAATACAGGTGCATGAGTGTTTGATTTTATTTATTGTATATGACATTAATACTGTTAAATGTTTATATTTGCGGTCATTTTATTTTTGCACTATTGGGGGGGGGGGGGGCAGAGGGGAAACCGTCAAAATTAAAAACTGCCAATAAAATCACAGAGCGAAAGAGTTGTAGACTGGCATAGTATTAGTCATCGGCATTAAGTATAGCTGTCACTGTACAAAAATTGTAATTACTTCTTTATAAAGAAGTCAAACAATAGTATTATGAAGCCATGTAGCATGCATGGTAATTAATTAGCCACTATACTGGTGAATAACTTAATAACAAGGGAACTGACGATATTCACTCTCACACACCAAGAACAATGTTGAAACAGCTTTAAATCACCATGTATGACTAGCAAATTAAGCATGTGGAGCTTACATGTACAACATAGGACTTCATCAGAAATCACATATTTTTTTTTTAAATTTTAAAATCTGCCAAAAATATAAATCCACCAAAAGATCCATCTATTAAAACCGCCAAAATTTGCTGCTCCAAAAATATATGAGCCAAGATATGACAAAAGGGACCGTCTGGCAATAAAAGTCAAAAGTGAGATATTTACAAAGATAGAAAGATCTAGCTGTTGTGAGCAATTACAGAAAATTTGAAGAGATTATCTTTACAAATAACAAAGCCATTGCGTTAACACATGACGCTAATACAAAGACACTAGGTGCAATATTTCAAGAATGCTTTATGTTTCTGTAAATTTGATGTGTTTGCAATTGCAAAGACTGCACAAATAGCCTACATACGCACATCGCGTGTTTACAAAAGCATTTGAATTGGGTTTCCTATTTTCAAGGAAGTGTGTAGTCCATATGCACAGCTGTTGCCATGGCAACATACATTATATGTATCACTTAATTTTATCAGAACTGTTTGCGCCTTTGATTGTATTACATGTTAGAAGCATTTTGAGTATATTTTAAGAACATGCAAAAAACTGAAAATTTAGACGTTTTTGAAATTTTGATGACACAAAAACTGCTAAAATGCTCGAGGGACCCTTTTGTCAGATCCACGCTCATATGTGTTTTACAGTATTACTCTGAAATCATTTTTTTGCTGCGAAAATTTAAGATATTTTCATTATGTACGCAACTTTGTTATGGAGGTCACCTAACATTAAAAATATATAAACTACCAGTGTGTTTTTTTTAAATATCACTCTCAGATGCCAGGGCATGTGATAAAAATTAATTTGATTTAATGGATGTAGTAAAATAGTTGGCCTATTTACATACAAATCTCTTTTTGTATCTTGTGCATCCAAAATAGTTCCATGTAAAGTATTTGATCTGAAATTACTCTGACCTTTTATAAGTTCTTTAAATTTGAAAAGAATGTTCAAATATGGATTTTCCCCTTAATCCTTCATTGGCTGGAAACCCTTAAACAGAATGTTGACACTGTTTGTTGACTCAGATGAGATACAACTCTTCTTTTGCATCTCATCAGGGTCTGCATTGTTATCTTAGCTAAAAAAAATCAGTGACCTCCCTCAGCATGTACAATGGACCTTCTTAACTTTATTTTATCAGGCTGAATGTAAGGTTCAATCCTCCAAGAAAGAGTAACATGAAATGCTAGGACATATTATATGTGACTGTCTTTTGTGGATCTGATTTTAACAATTAATTGCTAAACCAATTACATGTACTAACTGTATATTTATTGCATACAAACGAAATAATATATTAATGTTTACAATTTTATATATAGACTGTATCATTCTGTACTATAAAGGCTATTACTTGCTCTTAATGAATGCTATGGCTAAATACATTTTAAATACATGTAAGTTTCAATTTTGTGTTTTCAATCTTTCCCACCACTTTTAACCCATTGTATACTGGAAACCCCTAAACGGGCACTTTGGGGGAGCGCAGTGGTAGAGTGCTTGACTCAAGACCAAAGGGCCGTGGGTTTGAGCCTCACCGGCGTCACTGTGTTGTGTCTTTGAGTAAGACGCATTAATTCTTGCTTAGTACTGGTTCAACCCAGGAAGACCTGTTCCGATATAACTGAAAGATTATTGACTGGGACCTAAAGAATCAAATCAAACAAAACAAAACTTTGGCAAACAGTGAAGACCCAGATGAAATGCAGCATAATTTTGCATTTCACCAGGGTCTCCACTGTTTGCTAAGATTTAAAGGCCCTTCAGGGACAGAAATACATCATAAGCCATATACTTTGATATTATATCAATATGTATGGGAAAATCTCCCAGAATACAAAGAGTTTAATTTATTTAGAGAAACAAGTTAGTAACACTACCTGTCAGTGTCTAATCTTTGCAAACAGTTTCAACCCAGACAAGACCCAACAGATTGATGATATATGTGTACATGGAAGACTCCATGTGAGCTAAACATAAGTTTTTGAACAACAGCAGAATCTAGGGCGATGATTTTGCCAGTTGCATATTTTTACCATTCCACCCTTGGCTGCAGCTGCTGTTCATTCTAAGGTAGCAATTCCATGGGTGAAAGCTTTCAGGATTATTCCTGAATTCAGGATTTTGAGGCTGACTTTCCACAGAAAGCCAGCCTCAAAATGCTGAATTAAGGAGATTATAATAACTTTTCTGTTTTAGTTTCAGTCATCTAAAGATGTTAGATCATTTAAACTTGAAATTGTGACTATTTAGTGGGTATACTGCAAGTTTTTAGATTGGAGTTTCGAAAGTTCAGGATTTCGGAAATTTTGAACTTTCACCCATGCAACTCTGCCTTTGTCAGTATATTATTCGTTGTTGTATGTAGGTCTTTTACCTGCAACAATGTATTAATATGGCAATGGTCAGGCATTCTCCCATCTGTCCACCATCCATTCACATTTTAAAAGAAGTATATATCTTAATGTCAGTTGGCCACTTGTGATTAAATTTCATGTAAAGCACCATGCTTATTAAGAGACATGTAAATGTTACTTCATATAATTCGAGATCGGAGTAATTTTCAATAATAGGTAGGAGCGCAACAAAAAATACATGTAAGTCCCGCTAGAAATCCCGATCATGATTGTATATGTCATAAACAAAGAGTATGTGAGGAGTGACGGATGGCTACTATGAATGCTATAACATCGTACCCATCAATACTTTCAGTGCTTTGATTCAAATTGCCAGTAAAAACGCGAAGCAAAATGCCCTTTTATGCCTCATTAATGCCGCGCAGGCGGTATATATCATCTTTAATTGAAACATACGAAATCCAATACTGCTAATATGAGAAATAAATAGACATTTACAACTACTAAAACCGATTAATTAGATAGAAATAACCTGAAGATAGAATTCTTGAAATGAAAAGAGAAATCAAATTGACATGTATGTATATTACATAGCATTTGATACACCGAACGATAAATTACAAGATGACACTTAAGGATATTTTACAAGAAAATTGGACATTTCATCTGGATAAAATAACTACTTACGTAGTAGTTTTCTACCCAAATCAAGGACTGTGGGAGCTCAGATTAATATTTATAAGCCAGGCCCCGTAGGTATCATGAAAACTTCTTTCAGCAGAAAATCGAGAATGCTTGAGCTATAAAAAGTGAACATTTCCACAAGCTTACAAGTAGTCCTACAATTTCTAATTTTCCACTCTTCCTATTTTGTTCCTACTTTTCTTTTGAAGCATCCATTCTTCTTTTAAAGTTAAATCTCAGTAATGTGTTGGGTTTAAAAAGACAATATTACATATTTTGTGATTACTGAGCACATAGATGGTAGTCGTTTTCACACTGTAGCGATTTGGTCTCATATAGTCCTAACATTGCACTATAAACGTTATTTATAAGGAAAGTCACGTAAAGAACAGTAATTCCAGATGTCTAAACTAATTATAATCATCATTTTGCTACCAAGCTGAATTCAATTAAAAGATACGGATGATCATTTTAATGTTATGTTAAAACACAGAAAATGACAATAACACTAGAAAAGGAGTTCCTATTATATATTAACAATTGGCTGTTGCATGGTAATTACCCAATTTCCAAAGAATATACATGCATTTATTTTGCCACGCATTGTGTGGTTTAGAAAATCATAGTCTGCAAAACTCTCTCTTCATAGGTCGTTTGGCAATCCATGGTCTTGTAATAAAGAGTAACATATTTTAGAGTAAGTAATGTATATAACAGCGATAGAAGAGTGAACTTATACAGTTCGTTTGCCACGCTGGATTAAGTGCTTTTAAGACAATATGCAGATTGTAAGAAATATGACTTATCTGGCCAAACTTAACTTTTCTTTCAATTCCTAAGAAGTAATGAAGTCAATAGTCTAGCATGGGGGCAGCTATGGTTTCCCAATAATTTAACATCTTTTCCAAGACTTAAAATTTGTGCAATATAAGTTTTCACACTCCCGATACATTATTCTAACTCAGGCTATAGTCTAAAATTCTACTACTTTCCTGCCACTTTTTTTCCAAATTGCAACTCTCTGGGTTCTCTTCGAATGCATCCCGTTCTGAATCAAAGATTTTTCATATGTTCCCAAACAGGAATCACTGTTCCCTGATCGGGCTTCACAACTTTCTCAAGTTCCCGATTGGGAATCACAGACTACCAGAAAAAAGCCTGATTTTAAACCTTACTAACTTTTTTCTAGACAGTTTAAAAAAATTCTGAACGGTCAAACGTTTGGAAATTTATTCATCTTTGGACTGTTGAAATTGATGAAAATACGTTAAATTTGGTGAAAATACGTTAAAAACTGTGACACGTTTTTTTTTTCTCATTTTCTGAGACCACTATAGAAATGATAAAATGGAGCCCGATCTAGTAGCAAGTTACTATTAATAGTAACATTTACCTGTATTTTTCTCTCAATTTATGTAGGTCAATGGATCCCGATCGGGCATCTCTCCTCCACTGATTAAGAGAATGCATGTGAGAGAAGAATGGTGCTGTGTTTCTTACAAATTTGAAAGTTACCAGATTATCGCGCAGTTCCTATATATGGCAGTGGCATATGGTGGTGCATGCTCTTTTTCCGAACAATTCCCTTCTGTGGTCGTTTTCCAGATCACAAATCATCAATTAGTCATACGATCCTAGTAAGGCTCCCATACCTTCTTGTAGCGCTAGTTGATCACTATTTGTAATGTTTATATGCTATTCACATATGTTGTATATATACATTTTGTGTCAGGAAATGGCTTACATATAAGCTTAAAGCTAATTGTCAGATCCTGAATATATCGAAATTGCATTATATCTGTCTACATGTAAATTATCTGAATAAACCAAATATTTTAAAGGCTCAGACCTAAATAAAAAAAATAGCAATTCACAAATACATGCTGATCCGGTATCTGAACATAGAAGTTAAACACATCCGTGCCTTTTAACATGTTTGCCAAGGTTCCATTTTCTCCTGATTTTACTAAAGAAGATCAATTACCATTTTCATTTCAATAATCACCAAGGACTGATACTTAGATTACAGATCTCCACGGAAGGAGAAGTGGAGTATCGGCAAGCATCGCTAGTAAGTTTTATCGTTTGAAGACAATGAGCAAAATCCATGAAATCTTGGCAATATCGCATTAACGAGCAGCGAAAGCTCGTGTTTGTCCACCTGTACCTAAGATTATCCGCTCGCTAAAGCTCGTGGATCATCTCAACGTACAGGCGGACAACCCATAGTATAACTATTACGTAATAAAATATCTCTTGACAAGCAGTGGGGACCTGTCCTTCTCTGATAATGTTGAAAACATAGAGGATCTTACATGAGCACTCATTTTTATTAAATTTATTATTGTGGAAAAGAGATAAAATGCGAGGTTTACCGAGCATTTTATCTCTTATTCCCAACGAGTTTAATAAATTCAATCATACAAGAGCACGGATATTAGATTCTATTTATCATATGACATTAAGATTACTTTGAAGTCTCATTGCTGACGTAAACACGTTATAGTTTTGTCCATATGTACGCAACGTTGTTATGGACGTCATCCGCGCAGTCTCGTCAGAGCCTACACTGCTCGCACACCGGCACAAATAAGAGATGCAGATGAAGTATCAGACAAAATTTTAGGCATTTATCCTCACTAGGTGGCTGTGCATGCATGCTTAAAAGATGATTTTACGACAAAAATATAATTTTATGAATCGTGCACAGATTTCATAGTTTGTGCAAACAATACACTATAACTACCGCTTGTATTTTTTGAAAGAAGTATTTTTAAACAATTTGTTTTCAACATTATCCGAGCAGAACATGTCCCCACTGATATTGGCATCAATCAGGTCACACCCTTCTTGTCAAGAGATATTTTATTACGTAATTCAGTAAAACCTGTCTAAAACGGCCACTCTCAAAAATACCAAAAATTGGTTTTCAAGACTAATCAAAAGTATTGCAGAATGCTCTAAGCGGAGCATTCTGCAATGCTTTCGACCTTCATTAAGCTACCATTTGTTATTAAGATCTCTGTTTTGTCTATTTTTGAGTGGCGGCTTAAGACAGGGTTTACTGTAGTTATATCATTGGTTGTCCGCCTGTACGTGGAGATAATTCACGAGCTGTAGCGAGTGGATTACCTTACGTACAGGTGGGACAAACATGGAATAACTATTTTATACCACCTACATCAGTGTTGACCTTGCACATCACGAGATATTTCATGCTAAAGTTGTTAAAGGTGTTATAAATGATTTTAAACTTCGGTGGGGACAAGCTATTAAATGATAGACATTTCAATATGTTTAAACGAACAAATTAGATTTGAGGTGTACGTAAGTGCACAAAACTGTCGGTGTCTGTTTGACGCCAGATTATGCTGGTGCATTACAAGCCGTGTGTTTACGACATTTACTTAAGAAATAGATCAGCTCCAGCAGTGAATTGTTGAGTAATAATTCACTGTTTGGAGGTCAGTTGTAAAGAAGATCAAATCACGAGCGCGCAGCGCGAGTGATTTATCGTCGTACAACCGACCGACAAACGGTGAATTATTACTCAACAATTCACGCACTGGAGCTGATCTATTTCGATTCTAACACACAGTAAACGACGAAAACACATTCGAAGTCTTCAGCTTCTTCCAACTTTCCGCCATTGCACTGAATAACTCCCGCCAATTCTTAGACTACGTCGCATACCTTTACATGTAATTGTAACGTCTTTCAAGCGTAAAAACGACGTTACACCGTCTAACGCCATGAATGACGTCATTTTCTAGTGACGTCAGCTATCACACACTTTAGCAGTGAATTATTGTGCGATATATCACAGTTTGTTACCGTTGGCTCTATAGGCGAGGTGTGTTAGAATCATTTATATGACATAAATAAGTTAAAGGTACAAGCGTTGTATGCCCAACTTTTGTTATTTGTATTTAAGCAATGTTTATAAACATGCTTTTGAATTAAATTTAACGAATAATTAATAAAATCAGTATTTTTTCTTCTTCTTTAGGATACTGAACACCTTTAGGCAGAGAGAACACACACACATTAGAATAGAAATATGGACCTTTACTTATTGTGTTTCATTTTGGGTTTACCGATCTTTGTCAAAGGTAAGATGTCCTTTGCGCTCAACGTGTTTATTTCAAAGGTACTTAATGATGTTGATATCTGTACTATATCATTTGGTTTTAGAAATTTACAGTCTACAAAACTCATTTTGTGGAGGTCGTTTGGTTGCCCATAATCTTATGATATTACTGCTTTTATTAGTAGTACATTTTAAAGTAAGAAACGTATATAACGAAAAATATTTTGTTTTATAATGGTTAAGCGCATACTGGCTATTTGCTGCATTTCATTTAGTGATTTTAAGGCTATCGTCATGTCCATGTATTAGAATTTAGTATAAGTCACAGTTACAATGTACACTGAAACTTGTGTAATACACGCATTCCTGAATTGTCATTTCAGGTGGTATGTTCTTTCTTTGATTTGTAACATATGTAAAACATGACAAACATACTATAAGAATAATGTTTAAATATGATTATAAATATGCTATTTTACTTGATAAATTAAGATATGGGGAAGATTTTATTTCTTTTTTAATTTGGATACATTATATTCAGGGGGTGGGGTAAATCAACCCTTCCGTTGGGCATTTTCACGTCTAATATACCATATATACAAAATTTTTATATTGTTTTACTGTCGTATGCCATTGCATACATGTAATGTATAAATTAAAAAGGGAAATATGCTGAATAGGAAGCAATGGTTCAACGCGAGACGTGTTTTCCTCTCAATTTACCTAAGCCTCATTTAGCGTAGGGAACGTTCAAAGATGACGTCCTACAGCAAAACTGCTACCACAATTTAACTGTACGACGTACCTAGGAGTATTACAGAAGACACAAGGATTGCATTTCTGCAGACAAACCTTTTCTGGCAGGTAAGTTGTGCCAAGTCAAAAACTAAGGCCTGTACAGAAATCAGCGCCTGGACTATATTGCATGTATAAACTTTTGATTAAACCAACTATGCAACAATCTCCGACACTGATGACAGAACTGTAGCCTAACCACAGTCAGTACTGGGTCTGAGGTCAGGACAAGATACAAGCATATGCAAGGTTTCTGAAACAGTCAACCAAGAATACACGAGGAGTTGTTAACAGTAGGAACCGCGTACCTACATGTATACACTTTGATAGTATTGAGTTCCAAACTGGCATAAAAATATTCTGAAAATCAATCTTAGAATTATATCCAAACAACATTTGTTGCCAGATTATAATTTGCAAAGCGTTCGACCAATTATTAAATCTTAAAACCTAGCATAAATTTCCGATCATAAAGGTAACTTATGGGTAGAAATATGACATTTATGGACTTAGTCTCTGACAGAACGTTGGTGAAAATTGCATCAAAATGGGTCCATAGCCATACACAGCTTCTGAAAATTTGGCTGCAGATAAAGGACACAAATTGCTACAATATGACATGACCATTATAGCATATACGCACCAATTATTTGATACGGAAGATTTATTTGGAACCTCAGCAAATAGTACAGTAGGCGTATAAACTTTTATTGTAAAGAGTTGACATAAGTGGAAGTTGGATACGGGCTTTTGAATGTGGCTTAATGTGTTAGCTGTAAATTACTATTATAATTTTTCTTGTTTATATGGTAGATGGAAGTGTTATGGTAACTTTCATCTCAAAACAAAGTTTATACTTTTGTTTTATTAGAAATGAACTGCAAACTAAGTAGCCAAGAGGTGCTAAAATCCCTTATTTTGTGCATAAATGACGTCATGGAGCGTTACTTTATTTAGAAAATACATTAAAACTGTTTTTGTGCCTCTAAACAGGTGTTGGGATTACTGAAATAAGAAAATTCTGCAGACCTAATTGTTATTGTTTTTTCTACGTGGGATTGATTTACCCCACCCAAATTCTATAGCATGGGGGTATGACAGTACGTGAGGTTGCCAGGTACATGCGTTAATCGATACATAAATATAACTGCTGACAAATGATTGAGTATATAATATGCGATGCAAAACCAGAAGAAATAAAAAAATGTTCATAGTTGTAATTTTAACAGATATAATAAATAGCACTTGACTGTGATTATTTTGTTATATTGATGGGTGATTTAAAATTGTTATAGAAAAGCAAAGAACATGTCTATAATTTTGTTGCACTTGTCTACGATAAGCGTTTGAATAATTTATTTTGATGGTGCAAAAGAAAAATCGGCTTGACAAATACTTATATCACCATAGCGAATGGAACGTAACAGCGTCTAATTTTCTAATGTCTGCGTGGGTAAAATTACATGGAATTCGGCCAGTGTCCTTTACTACGCCTTTTCAAAGCTATATATCTTGACCGAACTAAGAGCTAATGATGTCAAATTTATATCAGTTGATAGACAGAAGCTAGACCTTTCAAAATATATATACTTATGGTACCGTAAATTTCTATATTTGTAGAGATACAGCTCGATTCTACGAACATAAAAAAGTCCCTCGAAGTATTTTTGTATCTGATAGAACTACCAATATGCAACTCAGCAAAATGAAATTTACGGGTCATTGGTTACGATACAGTACAGGTACCACCGAAAGTTAACAAGCAATACATTTTGCTTTTATATTTTTGGCTGCAACCTTTACCTGGTCATTGCATATGTTATAATTCCGACGCAGGAATAACGATCACACATGTTTGTTTCATTGCATTAACACTTGCCGGGTCCCTCGGGAGATGTTTGAGCAATCGGCCTGTCTGCCTCGTGCTCAAACAGCTTCCCCGTAACCCCGCAAATGTTAATGTATGAAAAAGCATGTATGATCCCTATTAATACATGGCTTTATATCAATCCCACACGCGACGGAGTATGTTTTTTTTATACAAACCCAACTTTTTACCCAGGTGACAGCAATGTATGTGGAAGCGTTTCCCGGAGTACTGCAGGTTCTTTCGGATCACCAGACAGGGACGGAGATGGGCTCTATGATCACAATGTGGACTGTTTCTGGAATTTGACAGCAGACGACAATCACGTGGTGCTTCTTCGAATCTGGAGAGTAGACATAAAATCTAGAGATGACGACGGAATCTGCCGCCATGATGGTCTCGAGGTAAATCTCAGAATCGTAGTTTCATTTTAACCCCTACTTAGCAGGATGTTTTATGTACTGCACTCCTCAGTCTACAGCGTATTCCAGTTGTTGAGTATACTATGTGATGTAAACTGTGTACACCCAGAAAAGATGCTTCTTTGAGTGAATGTTAATCCCCCATTCTCTCGACGCTACAAATGTGTGAACACTCTTTTCTCGTATTGGTATTGTATTAATCCGAGCCTTCTCTGATGTTTAAGTGGCTTTTCCATATTTTGATATTTGCCACTAGTGTCAAAAATCAAAATTAAGAAAAGCCACTAATAAAAACTCGGACTTGTATTGTATAATGACTCGGCCCAAAAAGAAGCACATTCACAGAATGTATCTTCCTCTCTTTTTGTCTTAGTATATGAACTCTTATTATTAGACTCTTAAAACGGGAAATATAAAAAGGTAAAGTATGAAAATCAATCTAAGGATTATGTCCAATGTACATGCACACCATCAGACAAAACAAAATCACGTGCAACATTTCAAAAAGGAGTTGCGCAATTATCTAATTTTGTTAAATCCAATGTTTATAAATCAATGCGTAAAATGTGGCAATAATCAACGTGAGCCCGCAACAGTATATGCAAACCACATTCAAGTAAAGCACAGACACCCCTAACGAGTGTGCTTAATCCCAGATGTCAGTAAATTAGCATGACAAGAGCTTTTTTGTCTGCAGTATAATGAACCATAACAGGTCTAACATCAACCACCGCAGTCCTTGATCCACGCAGATTTTGGACATGCATCCTGATCGTTGTCCATCATCAATACTCTTCTTGCGACGCTTGAAATCAGCAATTCACTTCAATGTTGATAATACTTTTGGTTTATTGTTTGCCTGATTCAAAGACTATCACTACCATACACTATCAAAGTGTATTATATACTGAGGGGAAAAAGTTTCGCAATTATTTATGATGGGGTTTCCCATAGACGATCTTTGAAGCATTAGATCTTTTTAATTGGCAGGTTCGCGAACATGTCATATGTTTGAAAATGACCGCAAGTGGTCAAACGAAACAAACTCCGACTTCATTGTGAGGATTTGATCTACTGAGCATTTTAACTTCAAACGTTATTCAATTTAAGGGGATGTAATTTGGAAAAAATACGATTTTCAACTAAAAACTGTACGAAAAGGGCAAACATAACATTCAGTTTTAAACCGTTTTTCACTTTCTTGCTTTTGGATCTAAACATTTGACGGAAAATGAAACTTTTAGTCGAAAACTATTCGCACTATTGCCAGATAAGCTGTTTTAGCAAGGGGGCATAAAATCAGACTTTACATTATGTGAAATATCAACCTGTTAATGTCATCGTATTCGTGAACGTTTGTCAACATATTTTTTGACACTATGAAATGAAAAGTCCTATTTCTTCTAAACTGTGAATCCTCAAAGTATATTGCTTAAGTTTTTTCCCTCAGTATATATACAATGTAACCACTCCTCACAAAGTCCTCTACCTTTATTGCATAAGCCCAATAAATTGGTCTCCTGAACATTACAACCAGGCAACAACCAAGTTAGCATTTCATTCCAATGAAAAATCTAAAGATAAGCTGTCAATTATATAAAAATGGCTATCTATTATTGTCATCCACGTGCATGGCAAACTACACAAAAACTTGTTCATTTCTACATGCTCATTTATGGTGAAAAACACTCATTTATTGAATGGTTTGTTTTTGTTTGATTTGATTCTTTACGTCCCATCAACAATCTTTCAGTTAAACAGGGACAGGTCTTCCTGGGTTGAACCAGTACTTAGTTAGGATAAATGGGTCTTGCTCAAGAACCACAACGCAGTGATACCAAAGAGGCTCAAACCCGCGGCCCTCGGCCTCGAGTCAAGCACTATACCACAGAGCCACTGCGCTCCCCATTTATTGAATGGACATATGTTGTATGATATTTGTTTTGTTGCTTTACGTCCCAAGTCAACAGCTATGGTAATGGCGAGACGGCCAGTTCACCTAACCACACTTTTTCCTGGGCAAGCTTGAACAAGCAGTTAACCAGTACTTCGTGCACATACTTTCGCTTGCAACTGACAACAACCCTTCATGAATGATTCAGCGAAAGGGAGGAGAATGACCGTAGAAAATATTTCATGATCAATTTCCACGAAAGTATGGGACCGGGCCGGGATTGAACTCGCGACCCTTAGACTCGAATCAGTTGCCAACCGTGCTACGCGGCCCGGTATATGTTGTATAAGGCAATGCCAATGTGTACCAACAACATATGTTACTGAAAATAAGGAGACCTATTTTGAAATATACACTAAACAAGTATCATGTCCATTGGATTTCCTCTTTTAAACATCTCAAACTGCCAATCAGTATTAAAATACCGCTCACTCTATGCATATATTTTATATTTACTGACAGCTATATTACCAAATTTGATTTCATGAACTATGTTTTTGCTAAGCTGGTAGTTGCATGGTAGTAGCTGAACCACTGGCCAAATTCATAACCATTTTACAAAAATATCCCCTTAATGAACCTAAATTAATGAAAAAAATGTTCTGCTCAGATTAAATAATGGCTGACAGAGCCAAAAAGGAAAAAGTCTCTTTCTGAGCTAGGACTCAGGTGAGTGATCCAGAGGCTTATGGCAATCATGTTTATTTGTTTACAGATATTTGATGGTGATGTCCGTGACTTTTCCAGAGTTGGTATTTATTGCGACGAGGCATCATTGTCACATGTTCCGTTACCTATTGCCATCACAAGCACAACAACTCGCCTTTATGTCAGGTTTCATACGGATGATACTGAAAACGGAGTTGGATTTAATGCCACATATTCACATATAAATGGCAAGTGTTTACAAACTGACGTATTTCTCCCATTTACCAGCCTATATCTCCTTTATGCTTTCTGACGAAATGTTTTTATACATAATTCGCTACAAATAGTTCAAAACATATATACTCAACAGGCATATTTCGTGCTCCTGTAGTGACACAATTTATAGAAGAAATATAAAGAAAAATCGCAAAAAGTCCCATTTTTGAAAGCTTACCATTTCTCTTTTAGTCAACATTTTCTGCATGTAAACACAAGCAGTGATCGCACAATACATTTTTAATAAAAATATGTTTATTGCACTAAGTCGTTAATTTGTCAAATCATGGGCGTAAATAAGGCCCCAAATTTTCCTTCGATTTTTTCCAAACATTTTGCATAAAATTCCCGCCAGTGTATAAAAACCTACTCAGTTCGAGCAGGCGCTACACATGCACGCCAAGTCCTTTTCCGACAAAGATCAAACCATCAAGTGGCCGTTGAATTCGTTTCCAAACATGTATTATTTGATAGCATTTTATCAACACATTGTGGAGTTAATGCCATGCTAAGTACTTTCCAAATGCCCCTCGTACTATAACCTACTGACATTCAGTGAAAACCCTGATGCAATGCCGCATATGGTGGCATCGTACTATAACCTACTGACAAACAGTGAAAACCCTGATGCAATGCCGTATATGGTGGCATATAATCAGGATCTGCTTTGTTTGCTAAGATAAAAACAGTTTTCAGGGACAAAAAGACACCAATTTATAGAAATTTTGATAGGCAACCATTTAAAATCCAACATGGATAATTTCATACTTATTGAATCAATATGTATTGGATGATCCGTCAGTTAAGAAATGAATTCAATTTTTGGAATGTTCATGGAATCATGAATACTTCAGGTCTCTTGCAAAGTTAACGTAAGGCCCTACGAGCCAAAACTTGTATTTATTGCTTATATTTACATTTTATTATAAATATCTAACATATAGAAATTATTTATAATTTAGGGAAAAACAGTTTTGTATTTACATGAAATTGTATTAACGGTTTTGCTGGGGTATAAAAAGCAGAACAACCATTGTGAACACGGATAGCCAAACAAAAGACTTAACTCAGTTTTCATAATTCTATGAACAGACCAAAGATTGAATTTATTGCTTATATTTACTCTTATTTTATAACTATATAAAATATAGATTTTTTTTATAATTTTGGGGGAAAATAGTTTTGTATTTAATATGTAATGGTGTAAACGGTTTGTTGGAGTATAAAATGGAAAAGTGGAACAGCGAGTGTAAACACGGTCAGCCAACGGAGCAAACAAAGGGCTTAACTTTACAAGAGACCCGAAGTATTCATGATTCCATGAACAGACCAAATATTGGATTGATTGCTTATATTTACATTTTTTAAAAATACGTAAAATATAGAAATAATTTATAATCTTGGGGGAAACCAGTCTTGTATTTAATATGTAATAGTACTAACGGTTTAGCTTGAGTGTAAAACGGAAAAGTGGAACAGCCAGTGTATGCACGGTCAGCCAATGGAGTAAACAAAAGGCTTAACTTTGCAAGAGCCCCAAAGTATTCATGATTCCATAAACAGACAAATCTTGAATTTATTGCTTTTATTTACATTTTATTTCAAATAACTAAATCATAGAAATTATTTATAATTCAGGAAAAACAGTTTTGCATTAACATGTAATTCTATTTACGGTTTTGCAGGAGTGTAAAATGCCTCTGCGAACGTGGTCAGCCAATGAAGCAAACAAAAGGCTTAACATTGCAAGAGATCCAAAATTCAAGATTCCATGAACAGACCAAAAATTGAATTAATTGCTTATATTTACATTAAATCATAAATATCTAAAATAAAGAAATTATTTATAAGCTAGGGGAAATCAGTTTTGTATTTAATATGTAATCATATTAACGTTTTTGTTGGAATGTAAAACGAAAAAGCAGAACAGCCATGCAGTGTATACATGGTCAGCCAATGGAGTAAACAAACGGCTTAACTTAGCAAGAGACCCAAAGTATTCATGATACCATGAACAGTCCAAAAAATGAATTGATTGCTTATATTTGCATTTTATTATAGATATTCAAAATATACATTTAGAAACTATTCATAATTTAGGAAAAACAGTTTTGTATTTAGATGTAATTGTATTAACGTGTTTGCTGGAGTGTAAAACAGAAAAGCAGAACAGCCATTGTGAACGTGGACAGCCAATGAAGCAAACATGGAGCTTGTTTTGCACGTGCAGCTCAGGTGTAGCTCGTTGTCAATCACAGCACCAGTGTCATTTTTCGCAAATGAATTTCAAATTTCGAAGCGGATTGCATGGGCAAGTGAGCTTGGCAGCTGTCAATCAAATTTATGTCTTTCATGAGGGTATGAACGGATACAAAAATCTAAAGATTCATAAAGGGTTCCTTTCATAACTTCATACCACTTTGTTGAGTGGTGTAAGCCCTAAAGGGCTTGTCAAATTATCCTTTAGTGTTTGATTAATGTTTTGAGCTTCCGGTCGGGTTAATATTTTTGATTCAAATTGAATTGTCTTCGCTAAAATATTTATCCAACTGAGTATTAAAACTCAAGACTATATTAAATTCCACTACATAATCTGGCAACCTATTCCAATCATTAATGCAACGCACTGGAAATGGCTGTTGTCTGAATGACTTGTACACCTTGGTGTTTGAAGCGTGAATATATGACCCCTATTTTTTTATCATCTAAACCAAATTTTCACACATCAGTATCCTCTATATCGTCCGTCGGTAGTCAAGACCTCGTATCTTTGATTTTCACATTTTTCAGGAGAGACAAAAAACTGAATAACTTTTGCTAGGAGTGTCCTATGTTGCTGAAGGTCAGACAGGGTTATATTTAGTAACACCCTAATTCACTGTTATTGGTGTTTTGAACTTCCAGGTCATTATGAAGCGTTTCACTTGAGTTACGACATTTTGAGCATATTTTCGTGGTAAACTATCCAGTTACGACATTTTAAGCATCTTTTGTATGGCAAAACATCGTATCTCTGTAAAAATGATCACCAGAATAATGGTATCATTCAAAGATACGATATTTTGAAGCATGATTGATTCTTTTTAAGGTTGTTCTAATTGGTCTAGAGCTACGAGAAATTGACAGCATGTGCGCCATGCGTTTTGTATTCCCACGTTGACAGAAAATCGTTTTAGTAAAAATCAGAATTACGAGGTTTTGACTCCCGACCGACGATATGTGCTATTACGGTATCTTGAATAATTGAATGAGTTTGTATCTATTTTTTCTATAATATAATGTTGGTAAATATAGTTCTCTTAGCATTTCTTGATGTCTTAACACCTTTAATTCATGGACCATTTTTGCCACTCATCTCTGGACATTTTCTACCAATTGTCTGTATTTCTTTGTACTTGGGTTTCACACTGGAGAGCCATAATCTAACACTGATCTGATCAAACTTTTGTAAAACGTCAGAAATAATTCTATATCCAAATAGGAAAATGTTATTTTAACTGTAACTGTTATATGTTTATTACATTTCAAATTCTTCTCAAACAGAATGCCTAGATCTTTTTCGTCACTATTGCTATTATCTCATTATCTTCGTAAGTCATTTTGTAATTATACTCGTATTTAACATTTCCATATTGAATGTAGTAACATTTTTGTATATTATGCTCCAGTAGTTTAGCTTATACATATTTTATTGCCACAAATTACAGCGATGTGGTTGGGTCACAAGTTCTCGCAACATTAGTTACGACCCTTCCCATACATACACAGATCAATCAAAGCATATAAACATGGCTATAAAACATAGATTCTTATGCTCCAGTAACCAGTCTTAACCCCACACACAGAAGTCAAATAAATCTTCTTTAAGTTCCTCTTGGTCGTCAGGTGTCTCAATAGCCGAGTAAAGCTTTGCGTCATCATCAAACATTTTGCAATATTTCCTCAAAACGTCTGGCATATCATTAATATGTATCATGAATAGTACAGGACCTACCACAGACCCCTGAGGTACTCCTGAAGTTATATTCTTACAATCTGAACTCTTTCCATTTAACATTTCTCTTTGCCGTCTCCCCTTTAAAAAGGCTCTAGCCAATTCTAACGCTTCACATTCTATACCATAAGCTTCTAATTTCTGTAAAAATCTTCTATGTGCAATAGAGTTAATGTCTTTCTTTATGTCTAAATAAATAGTGTCCCCCTGCAGATTTATTCCAATAATCTAGAACTTCCAGTAACAACTGTAATACACAGCTTCTTTTATTCCTGAAACCGTAATGTGAATCACTAAACAGTTTGTTGTCAGTCATATGCTTCATTTTAACACCATAACAGTATTTTCCACATTATCTACATGAAACCTATGTCAGTGATACTGGACGATAATTGTTAGTCATGCACGGATCCGAAAATTTAGGGTTTCTTAGAAATATTGCCGGGTCCAGACCCCTGAAAAATCACAAAGCTACCAGACCAGCTTTCAATGTAGGGCCAACATCGACACGCCAGCGAAACGCCATTTAAATGGCGTTTTGCTGGCGGGCTGATGCTGGCCCGCTTATAGTGGTATTTGGATCCTCTCTTCCCTCATAAAAAACAAAACAAAAACAAAAACATTGTCAAAGTTGAATCCTCTCTGACAAAATTTCTGGATTCGCTCTTGTTAGTGTCAGATTGTTCACCTTAATTTTTATATAAAGCTGTGGCATGAGCATCTTTCCATACTTCAGACAATGTTCCTTCTTTAAAAGTCTTATCAAATATTGTCTGTAGAGGTTCCTTAATTGACTCAGTAGTTTCTTTCATTATAAGGGGTTGACAATTGTCTGGTCCCATTTATTTTTGTACATTCAATAAGTTCAGTCTTTTGTACACACCATCAGTGGATACTATCAACTTTAAGATTTGGTACCAGTAAAATTCATTTAAGCCGCCGGTGGCTTAGGCTGCTGTCCGTTCTAAGGCGGTGGTTCTGTTGTTGTTGACTTTTTGTTTATTGTTACTCCCATTGTGGGAGTCTGTAATTGTTCTTTGTTTTGTTGTACGTTACTTTATGTCCATTCTAGTATTACAATCATCTTGATGGAGAAGAGAGAGATGGTTGCTTTGCTTAATTTGTCTTCCTGGTGTCTCGTGATGGTTGAGCGGCTCCTCCTCGCGGTGCCACGGGGTTGTCTGCGGTTTGTGATTGTGGTATTTCCTGATCATACTCACTTACAACTTTTAAAACTGATTGCCCTTGAAGATAGGTAACTGTCCTGGAGGTTCTTTAAAAAGCAGAAGCCAAAAAGTCATTTAATGAATTAGCTTTTTCTTCAAAACTTTGAAAATGTTAATATAATGAAAATGGATAAATGTAGTTACTGTTTTGGTTCTTGTTTTCAGATCCATTCATGGGTTGTCATCGCATACTCACTGACACTACTGGTATCCTTAGGTCTCCAGACACCGACGGTGACGGTAAATATGACCACAATCGCAAATGCTTTTGGACTGTTATTGCGGAGGAGGGCAAAATACTGCAGCTGAGCCGACAGAGAATGGACTTGAAGGGCGGGCATGGCTGCACACAGGATTATCTAAAAGTAAGGGAAGAGAATGGTTATAGAGTAAAACATTGTATGGGTCAGTAATGCGATTTTGGTGCTACAGCCTTTAGCATACGCGCAAAAGCGAATGGGCAAACTTGAATGTTGCAATTTCATTGCTAAACATACACAAAAAGAGGCCTACGGTTTTAAACTTATCATCATCATTTTGTAGCTTTACCACAAAGGAGATGTCTTATAAGTATAAACTGTTAATCGGTTGATAAATTATTTTCTAGTCTGTGCGAATCGATATTACAACACTGTACATATTTAGGAATTACATGACGCGAAATTGAGAAATTTTGGTGTGCACTACATTCAGTTGCAAAAAAAAAAAAGCAAAACAGACTTATTGGAATCACAGGTTTAGATAAACAAAACTTTTGAGCGTAAAATTGTAAATATTTTCTTACCCATCAGTTTTAACATATGTTTTGGTGCTCAACAGAACCGTCTTAGCATATGGTTAATACGGGTCATGCATATTACTCAATTGATCTAAATATATTTTGCAGCTTTATGACGGCCTATTTGATGACAAAGGTCTGATGGGGACATATTGTGATAGTCGTGTACCTCCAGCTAAGATGATGACGACAGGGAATATATTGTATGCCTTATTCTCTTCAGATGATAGAAACAACGGAAACGGCTTTATTGTCAACTTTGCACAGATTGATGGCAAGTTCATATTCATAATAGAGCCGCGGCATGAGATTTCCAACAATTTGGCATTTTGACATGTGTATCCTCAGATGAGCCTCTGCAGCCTCCTTTTAAGTTCAGTCAGTAGCTTAACAATCGTAGAATACTCAAGTGACAAGCACAGGCTCTGATCAGACTGCGCGTATGCGCAGGTTGATCCGAGGCTTTTCTGGTCGCACATACCACATTGTTGGAAATCTCATGCACTGGCTCATACGAGGGCGGGATCAAAAGTAATGCAACTATTGATGTTAAATGACAACTAAAGGTGGGATTGCATTTTTGTTTATTTCAAATTGTCAAAATACCATCCTTTCACAGATACACACATTTTCAAATTTTTAATTCAATCCTTGAAGACTTTCTCATAGTCTTTTTGGGGTATACCTCTAAGGAGGTTTAATATGGAGACACCTAACTTTTGGCGGGAGGTATATTTCTGCCAGCAAGCTTTTTCCTGAGACGAGGGAAGAGATAAAAGTCACAGGGGACTAGATCAGGGGAATAGGGTGAATGTTCTAGAACATAGACCCCCTGTTCTTTCCAAAAGCGGCGCCACACTTCCGGCCTTGTGACTTGAGGCATTTCATGTTACAAATAAATACCACAGATGCCTATCTTCGGTCAAAATTTCTGGTAGAATTTGATAAATTTTCTTAGAACTTTGTTCCTGTAAAACCTTGTATTCATTGACTTGCCTTTGGGTATAGAGACTTGTATTGCTAGTACGTTAGGAGTGAAAAATATGGCATACATAACCTTTTTACACTGGTAATCCTTTTGGCAATACAAGGCCTTCTTGCATTTTGGTAAGCCATACTCGATTACTTATTTTTCGATGCGGTTCGAAATAGTGCATCCAAGACTCATCATATGTTACTACATTCATAAATAATTTCTGATCATATCTTTGAAATCCTTTTAACAATTTGCGCGCCTTCCTAACATGCGTGTTTTTTTGCTCCTCATTGAGCAAATGTGGGGCCCACCAAGTGCTTTCCTTCTTCATTTTCAAAATATTTCGCCAAAAGCGCAGTGCAAATGCTTTTGAAATGCCAACCATGTCCGCAATCTGCTGAGAAGTATATCTTTGCGTCTGATTTTACTATATAATTTTTTATAACAATCTTTGGACTACTTGCAGATTTAGATCAACAATATTTTGGAGCACTTGTAACAGACCCTACGCCTGCACTGACCTGTCCCTAACCTGTCTGCAAACTGTGGAAAATGACATTGAATTACTAACATAAACAGTACATATGTCAGCATAAATGTCCGTTGAACCTCTGCTAAGTAATGCGCGAGTCTTAATGTCAGCCCTGATTTCGATCTCATTTTCAACGCTTCTCCAACCATTTTGCTTAACCGCCTATGAGTAGGGTTTGTGCAAAAGTAAATTTCACGAGAGATATTGTGTCTACATGTGCAGTTGATACATCGATTGAAAGGTGAGAGAATGGAGAATACATACAAGGCGTGGGTTGCGGTGAAAATTAGCCAGTGGTATTACTTTTGATCCCATCCTCATATTTAAGCCAAATGGATTTCCCACTGTTATCAATTGAATCAGTCCGTTTCTGTTTTAAGGGTTGCTGGGTGGTGTTTTTCATTTTATGCAAATATTAATAGAGCATTCTGTAAGCAAACAGTGGAGACCCTGATCAGATGCCGCGTTCTATGGCGTCTGATCTGGGCCTGCTCTGTCTGTCTATGTCCTACAAAAAGAATGCTAGGCTTATATGGGTTAACTAAGAAAAAAGCGACAATATTGCATCACATTTTTATAAAAGACATATTTATTTTTCATTGTAAAGTTTCATGTTTGAAACCTTGACAAAAAATGTAGAAACTACGTTTTGTGTCGATGATATAAGGTTGGTTCAAAATGATATTTTTACATTTTGTGTTGAATGGTGGCATACTTGTTCAATGCATTTGTATTTGGATGGACATGGGTGGTTTTAGGAATTTCTGAGTTCAAAAGCACTACGAGAGTCCAACTTCATTAATCTATCCACTTTTTTTTATGAAAGCTCACCCTCTCTGAATCTACCTATTTTTGGATTTGAATAATACTTACTAAGACAATGCGAAATTGACATTACAGCCTCGAAACTTTTTTATTGTATTTTGAAAAAGCTAACGACTGGGATTGTATAGTATATTTACATTTTCAAAGCAAGCCTTTAATGAATCTTAAAATTTTGCAACCGTTCATACCCTCAGGAACGACACAACTTTTGATCGACAGCTGCCAAGCTCACTTGCTCGTGCAATTCGCTTCGAACATCGAACTCATTTGCCAGAAGTGATACTGGTGTTGTGATTGACAGCGAGCCACACCTGAGTCGCACGTGCAATACAAGCCTCTTGTTTGCTCGATTGGCTGTCTGTGTTCGAGCTGGCTGTTCCACTTTTCCAATTTACACTCCAACTAAACCGGTAATAGGATTATATTTTAAATACAAAACTATTTTAATTCCTAAATTAAAGATAGTTTTTTATATTTTAAATACTTATAGTAAAATGTAAATATGAGCAATTAATTCAATTTTTAGAATGTTCATGGAATCATAAATACTTCGGGTCTCTTGCAAAATTAACGTGAATGGCTTCACTTACTTTGCAAGAGACCCAAAGTATTCATGATTCCATGAACATAACAAAAATCGAATTCATTTCTTTTATATATAGACTACGTACATGATTTCAAGTACATCGTCTGCAGGGCCCGGAATTACAATGCCTTCTTAAAGCGAAGGAATACTTAATTTAAGTATTGATTTTTCAGGATGCGAAAAATAACATTTCAAACTGATTAAAATCAAAATTGTTTCTTTTTTTCTGTAGATCACAATGATATCTTTGACCACAAGTACTGCATCGATCCAGGCAATTTATTTAGCATTTAATATAGCATGTTGAAATATCAATACTTAACTTAAGTCTTCCTTAACTTTAAGGAGGCATTGTAATTCCGGGCCCAGAACGCTATATTAAGCACACCTCTACGTCAAGAAAAATGAATATAAAACGAGAAATAATAAATTTGAAAGTCATATGGCTTAGATGATCAGTTACTGAAATAGGATCCATCAGGACTTTAGTTAAGAGTGCGTAACGAAAACCTAATTTCTTATTTCTCAACCAAAACATACGTTGTGGGTACTCAAAAGAACCGTTTCAATGAGACGGTTCTTTTGAGCGCCCAAAGCATATGTTAAAACTGATGGGTAAGAAAAAATTTACAATTTTAAGCTCAAAATTTTTGTTTATCTAAACCTGTGATCCATGACTTATTCTTATTGTATACTTTTCTAGGTCCTGGACAACCCTGTGGGGCATTATTGAAAGAGGATTCTGGCTGGTTTGGCCCAAGTGATTCTGACAACTCTGGGGTATATGACAATCACCTGACCTGCTGGTGGATCTTACTGGCTGATCCACAGAAAGACATTCTCTTCACTATTACAGATGTGGACATACCCTCAGGAGGTGGCACAGCTTGTAGCGGAGATAGTTTATATGTAAGACTCTCTAACTCGAAGCTTTCCACAAATAAGATTTGAGCATCTCGCAACACGAGAAAGTCAATATTGTGTTACTACACAAAAAGCCAGACAATATTGGGTTACTACACAAAACCAGTCAAACGTTGGGATACAACACAAAAACAGCAAACGTTTGGCTACAACACAGAAGCAGCAAATATTGGGCTACAACACAAAAGCAGCAACTATTGTGCTATATTAAGTGGATAAAACATTCTTTTCCGTATATTAACGTTTGCCAAGCCCGAGTGTGATAATGTGTTGCAGCCGAAACCGCGAAGCGGAAAAGATTGTTTCAGCATCATTGTTATAGCTTCATTTCCAGCACACCAGGCTTAAAACGGCAATAAACACGGGTGGTAAACCTAGGAACTACCACGAAATTGTGTTAACGTAAATTTGTTCCCAAGCCACATCCGGGACACGTCGTGGTAGTTTCCAGGCCGAAAATTGGATAAAGGAAGGTTGGTGTCACTTTCATTTTTGTTTTATTTTACATTTAAGAACGAACAATGGTGAAATCCGACAATGTGGTTCCGTGTAAATATGTTTCAGCGTCCCCTCTAGCCCAAAATTTTGTTTGAAAAATTATTTTCTTTCTTTAGATTCGTGTTTCCCCACTGAGCATCGGACCAACTTTTCCCAAAGTTCGAAGGAGTTTAGCCCATATCTGTCAAATTAAATGGAATTTGATATCATTTGACGATGAAAATGATAAAAAGACCCTGAATAGGCATTCCTAAAAAGAAAAAAAATCTGAGCATTTACTCGTTAATGATTCATGCCCCATTCGTCCCGTGTGGTAGTTTCCAGCTCATCGTGGTAGTTAAAATGCTATTGTGGTAGTTTCCAAGACTTTGTAGGATACGTTTCTGAAGTGTTACAAAACATTAAAGTGGTTGTTTGTTTCGCATGATAACCCTCCAACTCGTCAATTAATTAAAACGGTAAACAAATAAATCACATTTCAACACCATGAAGAAGCTAAACTGAGGACTCAAAAGATTCAGTGTGATGCTTGACAGGTGGAGATCATGCCCTGGACTGCCAAACAACACCTGTCTGGAAATCTAAAGCAAAAGAAGGTAATCAGTTGAGCCGTGGTGGACCAAGCAACAGACAAAACAAAATGATATAAAAATTGCGTCACTCGCTACGTTGTTCCATGTTCAGTCAACTTTAAGATAAAATGGCAGGCTAGGACTACTAGCCCAAAGTATCGTTAGTACTTGCGCTTCAGAAAAAATGGAAATATCCTCGGGTTGGGACACCTTTTATATACATGTGAGTGTGACGATGAACCAGCATGTTATTTGATAATTAAAAAGCATGTTCATTCAAAAACAAAATATGTGAATATCCCTTCTTTTCATTCTTCTCATCATTTCAATAGCCCACTAAAATCAAAATTCAGGCAGTCGACATTTGTTATCTGACAAAAGGTTGTTTGAAAAGGTCTTCGTATGAAGAAGAGGGGTATTCAAGGTTCGAACCGCACAAGCTGTCTTTATAAAATTGAAGTAGCCCCTGAATAGTGAACATCTGCTGATGTGAACTACTACTAAATTCCTACAAAGTCTTGGAAACTACCACGATAGCATTTTAACTACCACAATGAGCTGGAAACTACCACACAGGACGAACGGAGCATGAATCGTTTACGAGTAAATGCTCAGATTGATTTTTCTGTGTAGGAATGTTTATTTAGGGTCTTTTATCATTTCCATCTTCAAATGATATCAAATTCCATTTAATTTGACAGATATGGGCTAAACTCCTTCGATATTTGGGGAAAGTTGGTCCGATGCTCAATGGGGAAACACGAATCTAAAGAAAGAAAATAATTTTTCAAACAAAATTTTGGGCTAGAAGGGATGCTGAGACATATTTACACAGAACCACATTGTCGGATTTCACCATTGTTTGTTCTTAGTTGTAAAATAAAACAAAATGGAAGTGACACCAACCTTTCTGTATCCAATTTTCGGCCTGGAAACTACCATGACGTGTCCCGGATGTGGCTTGGGAACAAAATTACGTTAACACAATTTCGTGGTAGTTCCTAGGTTTACCACCCGTGATAAAGCCCTCTGTTTCCTTGTATTTAAGCTGCATAGTCTTAAATTTTGATCTTTTAATTTAGAACTAATGTTTCGATTTTTAAACAACACAGTAAAAAAACTAAAATTCAGGTATACATTTTACCAATTTCGTAAATCTTAACAAATTATCAGTATCAAAACAACAGCATTCATGTTAAAATTAACTGTCTATATATATATATTGAAATAATTACCAGCAAGAGAAAAACACACCTGTTTTTATAAGCTAATTCACTTTCAAGATATCACATGTGATATATTTGAGGCTTATCTGATCTAAAACCCATGGATGATACATTGCACATTTTGAACGTTTTTGTATGACTGTCAAGTGCCATTGAACGGGATACAATGTTTTGTGTTTTAGCGGTCACTTTATTCTATAAAATTTGCTTGAAAGGGTGTTGTCTTATATGACCTTGTATCTACGATGTGGACAATTTATACTGTGTAGGATATAGAAATTATGTCTGAAATATGAGTGATGCCCGGAAAACCGCAAACTGCAGTTTTCTGGGCATCACTCATATTTCAATCCGGATTTCAAGATAATATTACAGCATATCATAGCACATTACAGTCTCTACATCGTGCTGTAGGACATATATGGCAACACCCATCCAAACTTTAATATGAAAAATTTCAAAGAAGGCGTCTGCTTAATCACAATAAGTTACGACCCGTGCTTGTGTGTCACTGTAAAGTAATATTGTTTCAGATATACAATGGGTTTACACAAAAAATTCTCCTAGGTGCGTTCTGCAATGAGAATCCTCCGCCCACCGGAACACTCAGGTCCAAAGCCTTCTACCTGCATTTCTCTTCTGACGCTCAAAATGGTGGTACAGGGTTTAATGCGTCATTCTACCAAGTCCAAGGTAAGAGTAGAACAGATCCCCTACCCTATTCTTTCTGCCTTTATAGTGTTGCATTGGGGACGAATCAAAACGAAACTTTAATAGAAGTTTACTTATTCCAAAGCATGCTGTATAGTTCGTGCATGATTAGAGTATCGTGATGAAACAGATATACCGTTAGAAATATGAAATAAATACATGTCTTTGTCCAATCAAATGATTACAGCAACATAACGTGACCATTACGTGACTCTACTGTGACCACGCACAAACATAGGGATATTTAATGTAAGTATGTAAACACAATATAAAGCAGCACATTTTTATGCTTAAAATAAAAATTATGGGTTACCTCGCCCTTTAAAAATATTAAATTAAATGGAAGTCACCGTTTTAACCCATACATGTATAAGCATAGTGGATTATTTATGGGATATTTACAAACAATATTAGACGCCGCAAAACGTTTGCTTATATATTTTTCAATTGGAAATGAAACAGAATCCAAATCGTAATGAGCTTAACCAGCGGGTGTACATGGAACTTTCACTCGAAATGTCTGGATGTATAAAAATGCCAATTTTGAGTTGTTTAACAAAAAACTCTCCGATTTTGACTGGTCATGTCTTCATCAGGGTAGTGTAAATAAGCAAGCTCCTTATTCACAAATATTTTTATTAAATTCGCTAAATTATGCATACCTAATAAAACAATTGTAGTTCGTGAAGATGACAAACCGTGGTACGATTCTGAAATAAGGAGGAATTCAAGGAAAAGAGATAGACTGAAGAAGAAAGCTATACAATCAGGTAACCCAAATGTCTGGAACAAATACAAACTCTTTAGGAATAAGGTAAATAATCAAAAGAAGCATGCTAAGGAATTGTTTTATAATAATTTAGATATTATTGTTTCAGACTTTCAAAATAATGATAAACGTAAATTTTGGAAAGTAATTCGCCATTTTGTAAAAAATAACAAATCTACATCTTGTATTCCTCCTTTATGTTCAACGCTTTCAAACGGTGACAATCAATGGCATTTCAATGATCAAGACAAAGCTAATTGTTTAAATGACTATTTTGCTTCTATCTCAACGGTCAATGATGCAGAAACCCAGCTACCTCCCTTTACTAAGCTTACTGATAACTCTCTTTCTCAAATTATCTGCACTGAACTCGAAATTGAAAATATTATTGAAGTACTCAAACCTAACAAAGCAAGTGGTGATGATGGCATAAGCCATAAAATGCTCAAGAGTGTGTCAAAAACTGTTTCAAAACCCCTCTGCATTTTAATGAATAGATCCTTTCATGAGGGAATATTTCCTGATATATAGAAACATGCAAACGTTATTCCTATTTTTAAGAAGGGAGACAAATCGGAACCCTCTAATTATAGACCAGTTGCACTCTTGAGCTGTATTGGGAAGCTACAAGAAAGGATTGTTTTTAAGAACATGTATAATTTTTTAATATATAATAATCTTTTATATAAGTATCAATCTGGTTTCCTACCTCATCATTCAACAGTGTTTCAGTTAATCGACATCTTTCATAGTATATGTCAAGCTTTTGACAATAGCATGTTTTCTTGTATTGTCTTCTGTGATGTGTCAAAAGCATTTGATAGAGTTTGGCACAAGGGTTTTCTGTTTAAGCTAAGACAAAATGGCATCGATGGTAAACTCTTAGAGTGGTTAAATAGTTATTTAAGCCAAAGAAAACAGAAAGTTTGTTTTAAATCATGTTATTCTGGCTTAAAATCTATCTTTGCTGGTGTGCCTCAAGGGTCTGTTCTAGGGCCTCTTTTGTTTTTAGTATATATTAATGATATAGCTAAACAACTTCTTAGTTTGACAAGGCTGTTTGCAGATGATAGCTCACTATTTTATGCTGCAGCAAATATTGCTGACATAGCTGGTATTATTAACCATGATTTACAACTGTTGTCAAATTGGGCTAAACAGTGGTTAGTTACCTTTAATCCGCTAAAAACAGAAGCTGTCTTATTTACTCTTAAAAAACTAGATATATTACCACATCTTATTTTTGATAATATTGCAATTAGCTTTGTAGATAGCCATAAACATCTGGGTGTAACATTAAGTAGTAATGGCCAGTGGCACACTCATATTGAAAATATTGTCAATTCAGCAACTAAAATTTTGGGAATAATGCGTAAATTGAAATATTCTATTAGTAGAAATGCCCTCAACCAGATGTATATGTCTTATATTTTACCAGTTGTTGAATATGCATCAGTTGTATGGGATGGCTGCTCTGAACAAGACTCACAAACACTTCAAAAAATTCAAAATGAGGCAGCCCGAATTGTTACTGGGTTGACTAGGTCAGTATCATTAGAAAACCTGTACAAAGAGTGTGGCTGGGCAACTCTATCACAAAGAAGGCAGCAACATAAACTATCATTTATGTACAATGTAAATAGTGGTATGGTGCCTTCTTACATACGAGATTTGATTCCTCCATTAGTTAATGAAATTTCGGATTACCCATTGAGAAACAATAGAAAATTATCTGTACCTCTTAACCGAACTAGTATTTCACAGAAATCGTGTATTCCATCAGCCATTAGGCTATGGAATTCTCTTGATGATAACTTAAAAGATATATCAACATTGCCAACCTTTAAAAAGCATATATTCTCAAAACTTAGCATAGCACATGTTCCTCCCTACTTTACTGTTGGAAATAGATATATGTCTGTCCTACATGCAAGGCTGCGAAATAAATGCAGTGGTCTTAACGGTGATCTTTTTAGAAACCATAATCGTAATAATTCTTTTTGTGAATTGTGTGACGTGGTAGAGGATGCCTACCACTACTTCTTTCAGTGCAGAAAATATACTGTTGAAAGACAGGTTTTTAATGATACAGTTAGAGGCTTTCATCCTCTAAATATCAATGTGATCCTAAATGGCAATGAAAACTGGAATACTGAAGTTAATGTGGTCTTGTTCAGGGCTGTGCATAGGTATATACATACCTCAAAACGCTTTTAATAACCTTCTATGACTCTTTTTCGAAACATACTTAGAAACCTGTACCAGATGACCTGACTATTTAACATTTCAAACTGAAGGGGTTCATAATAGCAGTTATACATATATATATATATATATATATATATATATATATATATATATATATATATATATATATATATATATATATATATATATATATATATATATATATATATATATATATATATATATATATATATATATATATTTTTTTTTTTTTTCTGTATTATTATTTTTTTTTCATCTTATATTCAATTACCTATCAAAGAACTGCTATTTATTTTTTTTTTTTTTTTTTTTTTTTTATTTATTTATTTATTTATTTATTTATTTATTTATCTTATTTATTTATTTATTTATTTATTTACCATGTATTTCTTCATTTATTTTGCTCTAACTTAAATTATTTACAATTTGTTTAGTATTCATGTGTAGTTGTATATGTATTCATATGTATTTGTACATGTTTAGCCATGTTTATTAGCTTTTATGTATGTTTAATTTGTAGGGGAAGGGTCGTAACTAAGGTTGTGAGAACTTGTGACCCAACCCCATTGCTGTATAATATTTGGCAATAAAATATGTTTAAACTATAAACTACCAGCGGGTGTTGTTATGAAAGCCCAATCCGCAAACATACTGTTCTGCCAGCCAAGAGTGACAGTGACATCATGTTTTGTTTATAATTGTTAGGTAACAAAAAGTAATGTGTAAACTCCTATTGAGCTAATGTGAAACGATAGATCACTTGTGTATTAATCATATCCTGCGGATAGGATTAATACACAAGTGATCAAACGATCATAAGTCCCTGATACCTTTATAAACAAAACATGACGTCACTGTCACTCTTGGCTGGCAGGACAGTAGGTTAAACAAAGAATTGGATTATGCCTTTGCATCTTTTCGAAATCATAACTTAACTATGTCTCAACCATTCCCTCAATATAAACTATTCTAAAAAATCATCCACTAATTGAGCCAGTGTATGAGATTTCCAACAATGTGGTATGTGCGACCAGCAAAGCCTCAGATCAGCCTGCGCATTTGCGCAGTCTGATCAGAGCCTTTGCTAGTCGCTTGAATATTCTATGATTGTTAAGCTACTGACTGAACACCATTTGGAGTGTCTTAGCTTAAAAGGAGGCTGCAGAGGCTCGTCTGAGTCTACACATGTCAAGATACCACATTGTTGGAAATCTCATACACTGACTCATTATTCGTCTACCTTCAGATTTTGTAGGTACCTGTGGTGGATATCTAACAGATACCAGCGGGGAATTAGGTTCTCTGGACGTTGATGGTGATGGCCAGTACGAGATTAATCGTTATTGTCATTGGACCATAAAAAGGCAAGATGGCAATAAGCTTCTACAGTTGAAGATACAACATATGGACATAGAGACGGGACAGATATGTCGATCTGATTATTTAAAGGTAAGAGTTATAAATTGGTTTGTTGATAAACTCTTTTACTTGATGATAACATCGTTTTTTACGGTTATTACAACTGAGTAAAATGCATAATCGATTTAACTTTTGTCTCCTTTTTATAAAGCGAGGTCTTTTTAGTAAAATTATAGATTCTTGAGATAATAATGTTCATCGTAAAATGTATAATTATTGCCAATAGAAAAGGTGCAGAGTATCTAGAATGATCATGAATAATTTTAGATGATTGGTTTAAAGCGTTTTAGCAAAGATTCTCTATAAAGTTTGTCTTGCAAACAGATTTCAACTTATATTTGCTAGACATCCGGTTGAAACATCAATTTGAAACTATGTAGCCTTCTATTGAAACAATATTGAAATAGCCGTTTTATAAATTCTCACCATGACAAGCATCTGTAAAATATTTTGCCAATCTATAATGTGGATATTTCATTTTATTGTTTTATATCTGTTAAACCAAATAGTGCAGGCCGCTGTGTCGAAATTTGGGCTCCCGTGGAAATTTTTGGGTAAAAGTGATTCATGTCAATTTTCAACTACAGAAATGTATGCAGTTTAAGAAAAACGATGTTTCCAATTTTTACTTGCAGTATTAACGTCACAGTGACGTCACAAAATGACGTACCGTATTTTCACATGAATCAAACAGTATATATCTGCTAGTACTGTATACACCTAAATCAATCGCATTGTAATATTGTTTATTGCGTTGAAGTGGTTGAAAACGTCGATAGAAGGACCAAAATGAAAATTGATTCTACGTGGACTTCAATTTTACGTCAAACTGACATCGATTTGATATCAGTATGCAGCAAAATAATATTGTGTACAGAAATATAATTCTGGAAAGAATGTGTGTGTCTTGCGATTAAAATCAAATGTTAGCATAAATTAATGTTTCTAGCTAAGCTTTTTGAAACATGTTAGCTCTCTGACGGTTGGGGCGTTTGGCTGTTGCAGCATGTAAACTACGTTACCCCTCAATTGTTTAAAACACAAATAATGTAAATAAGGTTGTAAAGGTAGCGCCGGTATAATCGAATTGGCCAAACATTCTTTTTATTGTACAAGAACATTTCATTTCCTACAAATATTTATGTTTAAGTTATTAGGGCCCATTGTAATGTCGTTTATGTTACATTTTAACTACCCCTTCCCCTGTAAACCCATTGAAATGTTGTTAGATAGTTTCATTTAATAAGCTTCTCATTTAACAATTATGTTTTAACTATATGTTCCAAAAGACAATTATAGGCCATTTTATAACTGCAAGCAGCTTGTTTTTTATATAAAAAAATAGTTATATGCTGTTTAATATGATACCACTGAAAAAGCACGTTAAATAAGGCAAGAATATTTTCATTCTAAAATTGTATGTAATGCTATATGAAAACGTTTTAACACCATGTGTGAGCATTATATTGAAATTTAATAGTAAAATGCTGTAACCAACATCGTTTCTGGTGTTAGTTATCTTTTTATTATTAGTGCAGCAATATGTAACGTATATTACAGCTTACAAGACTGTATATGACTTGCTTAATTCCTTATATTATACGTTATATGGTATTTGTTATCATTTCAAAACAGCAAGTAAGTATGAATAGGAAATACCACAATTACACACTGCAGACCAACAAATGGTACCGTGAGGAAGAGCGACAGAACACTACCAGCCATAAGACTCAGGAACACAATTAAAGTAAAGCAACCAACTCTCTTTTTCCCATTAAGGTGATTGCAACACTAGAAAGACACAAAGTACTGAATAACAAAACAAGGACCAAACACAACCCTCCCACAAACAATGGGAGCAACAAAAAGCAATGGATCAACAACAACAAAACCACTAGCCTACGACGGACAGCAGCCTAAGCCACTGCAGCGGGAGGGGGCTTAAATGCATTTTACTGGTACCAAATCTTAGTCCTAGATTATGTTGTTGTTAAAGCACAACAATTGTTTGGTTCGCATGGAAAAATGAATTGTTTTTGTTATAGATATCCAGGTTCCTGTTTGTCTGAAAAAAAAGGTATCAATTCCCCCATGCAACATTTGCAAAATATTATATCTTTTAACTTTTTATATCTTCAAAAAATGAATTGCCCAAAATTATAGATTCTAAAACTCATAAGCAAATAAAATGATAGCTTTCAAGACCAGTACTATAGAAGGATACATTCCCACTTTCTGTCAAAGTTGTTAAAATAACATATAAAGCTGTATAAAGTATATCAAAAGGCCCAATGTTTATCAAAAATGTTGTCAAAGACGATATATAATTGAGCCTGAAAAGCTAATATATCATGAAGAGTTTAGAGACTTGTTTTGTAGTATTTATCTGGAGAAATCTAAATTAAATTGAAATAATTAGAATTAGTAAAATTAATCACTCTATGTAACTGTTTACAGTTGTTCAAATTACCAGTACACATATTCAGTTACGTTGCATGATACAGGCTAGATTCCATGTATCCACGATTATTTAGGTTCAATTACCATAAAATAGTAACCGGTCTAATTACTAAATGTTTTGAGGGAGGTATGCATTATAACTGCCTGTAATCAGTATAAACTTGAATTAATTTAAAAGCTTCAGTAATGCCTCACCATCTGCATACGCAACTAGATGCCAGGATACAAATTGATTTGGTGATAGCTTTTGTTGTTTAATTAACGAAACTGTCAATCACATCAACTTAGTACTTCTGGTCACTTGCTCAACCAATAATGGGAAAATAGTGGTGAGTTTTACTCTAAGGCAATGATAACATTAGATATGACCATATTCAAGGAAACTAGTTAAAGGTCAATTGTTACTTCAATACCAATTTAAATACAAATTTTATCAGCCCAAAATATGTCCAGCCAAATTTGATCAGGTGACATTAAAGTTATTGTAAAATAGAAATTACAATGTTCTTTTAGAATGCTGGATAGAAAAGTGAAATATTTAATATGAAAGTGCAAGTATAAGCTCTTACTTAGTTTTAGCAATACATGCTTACATACCTGAACTGACTGTGACTTTGACAAAATATTACAGGAACATTGTAAACATGATAAATGGAAATAATAAAGAGTTATATGTGTATTATACATTTGAATAAGTTGTAAACTCACCAGGATATAGATTCAAAAGAAGCACGCAAAAATGTTAACTGATCTAGCTAATATCAGCATTAAGAGAACACTCTACTGAGTCGCCAATGATAGACTCACTTGCAAAGTACCAAAATCAAACGAGCTAAATACTTTTAATTATTCTTTCCATTACTACTGTTAATCTATTTTGTTTGATTTGAAATATGCAAAGAAGTAATTGGATGTATTTTAGTATTTATCGTAATGTTCACATTTGATTGGTTAAATATCAAAATGATGTTATCTGAAACAAATTCAACTTGAAGACTAAATTTAATTGATAGAATTATGCAAAACAAATTAACCAATACTTTATTTGGGTCCATTAATATAGCAATGGCTACAGTATATATGCTATACTTATAATGCCAGGTAGCTTTTCTAGGTGAGAAACCATTTTCTTTCAAATGTATGACTATCATGAACCATTAGAACAAAAGCTGTCTGTTCAATGCTTCACAAAATTTTAGAACCAGACAGAATGGAAGATAAGTGTAATATGCTCCTTAAACTTCTCTTGTAATGCATTTTACCAAAATAAATGGTATTCTTACTTCACCAAACTAGACATCCTTCTTCATATATAAAAGCGATTATAACCATAAGTATAGGCTTGGTGTGTGTCATACTCGTCTGTTGGGAAATAGTCGTTAAGTTTCCAAAACACTTCAGTTAATTGTTTCACAAGACAAGGATAAAGGTCACGATTTAGACCTGCGTCTGAAATAACTTACTTTTTTAACGAATTCTAGGTAAGCCTTTGTCTTTATTAATACAGTTGGTGTAATCAATAGTAGGGTTACAAAATGTGTAATAGATCTTACTAACTTAAAGCTACTTCATGCTTAATATTATTGTGTCATCTAAAATGAGGTGTAGTCAGTGAAGAAAAGCGCCTTTTTTTATATCATTTCATGCGTAAAATGAAGCAAATACACGAGTGTCAGTGAGATAAAAGATATCATTTTTGCATTAAAGAAACATTAATGGATCATAAGATAAGCAGCATCTAAAATGCTGTTTATAAATTTAATAAAAATACACGGAATTGAAATGACGTTTTATGTGATTTAGGCTAACATGTCTTACCTTATTATCAATGCTTTGTTGATATTTCAGGTAATGGCAATTACTGGCAGTTAAATGACATTAAATAAACCACTAGCAGTGTAAACTCATAAATAGCTGTTTTTGCTTTAACATAATGCATTTAAAAGAAAGTAAAGTACATAACAGTAATAACAGGTCTTTTATTTGATAGAATGATACTGCTAGTCATTTGAATACAATTAAGAGTCTAAGCATATATTGTCACGTAGGAAAAGGAACAATTTGATAGGAATTCCTATTATTTCAGGGTAACGAAGTAACTCTGTAACCGCTACAGAGTTAATATACATTATTCTGTGGCTTATATATTTTGGTTTGAGAAAGATGTAGTGTACAAAACTCTCCCTCAGGGGTATTTTGGCAGCCTATGGATTAGTGATAGTACTACATTAAGTAGTAATACATTTTAAGTAAGTAACATATATAACTGTCATTTCATAGAGGTGTATTGTTCAAACGCATACTTGCTGTTTGCTGACATTTACTAAATGCTTTTAAGGCAATCAGCATGTCGATAAATAAGAATTAGATATAACTTTATATTTGCACAATATGATTTGAAATTACAATAGAGTAACGTAGTAAACATAGCTGTTACAGGTCAGAGAGCTAACCTGTGTCATTTTGTAGTTACAGTAAAGCATAGTGTACAATATTCCAGCAGTGGGAGAGGAGGGTCTATTAGCATATTGTGATCTAATGTCATTTGAGCTTTAACTATAACATACTTTTTCATTTTGATACTGACGTCATTTGTTCCTCTGCTGACATCATTTTGAAGTTAAAGTAACCTCTTTAAAATTCTGAGTCAGAGTCTATACTCCAAATACAATATATCGCCAGTAATATTACTATAGCTGATCAAACAGTACATGTTTGCACCACCTGGAATTCATAGCGCTCAATTTTCAAGTCCTAAATAAGCCAAAAATGGGTACATCACTTTGTGACGTCACCATGACGTTAAAACGACAAGAAAAAAAAATGGAAACATCTTTTTTCTTAAACAAAATACATTTTTCTACAAGAAAATGTATGTTTGACACTTTTACCCAAAAATTCCCACGGGATTACACAGCGGCCTACACTAAAACACGTAAAGATATATTTGTTAGGCTGTGTTTTATCAATTTCATATAGATTAAGTAGAATATTCTGTAAGAAAACAGTTAATACCCTGATCAGACGCCACGTCCCATGGGCTGTGATCGGGGTCAGTATTGTTTACTTATATCTATTATAAAGGGTGCTATTGGAATGTTAACATGTAAGTCATGTTTTTCACCCTGAAATAGGCCAATTTAATTTGAATAGAATTGCTACACAATAATAGGATACACTACGAGAAATTTTCTTAAGAGATTATCACGTGATGCATGTGTTTATAGGTCTACGATGGCATAATGAAGGAGAAGGCTTTGATCGGGAAATACTGCAACTTCTTCCTTCCAAGGACAATTGTGACGTCATCCAAACGGCTACACGTTGTTTTCTTCTCGGATGGAAGTGTCACAGGTGCTGGGTTCAACGCAACTTACAATCACATTGATGGTAGGTATTCCCATGATGGGAAAGGCATAACAAATATTTTATTCAAAACATTCAACCATGGACCACATTTGTAAGCACCCCCTAAATGGAATTTCCTTTCTGTATTTATCAAGTCAGAAATGTAAGAAAGAACAGAAATCAAAACTTATTATGTGAATATGCCTTTAGCTATGAGTGCGTACTGAAAAAAATACTTATTTATCAACCAAAACATATGTTGTGGGTACTCAAAAGAACTGTCTCAATGAGACAGTTCTTTTGAGCACCTAAAACATGTCTTTAAACTGATGGGTAAAAATATTCACAGTTTTACGCTTAAAAATGATATTTATCTAAACCTATGTAATATGTGATTTAAACAATATGAAATGAAATGGAAATTAAAACAGGAATAACAGAAGGAAAATTGAAACAAGAAGAAGGGAAAAGAAAATATAACAAAAAAGCACAAAACAACAACAACCAAAAATGGAATAAAATAAAATGTAAATTTTTTTTTCAAAAACGAGGTATATACGAATGGATATAAAATGAGCAAAGAGAACATTTGGGCAAACTTTTGAAATTGGTATATTTTCGGTATCTGTTATGTGTACCCTTTTTTAATATCTATATAATTGTGCAGTATAAAAATGCATATTTTTTTAAAGTTATTTAGAACTGCTAAAAATGCTTGCACCAGTTCTTATGTCTTGTTACAATTGCTCATAAGATACAAAATGTTTCTTATTTAGTGAATTTCCCTCAGTTGCTAGATGCAGATGATAAAAATTCAATTGAGCATACAGTAAAACCTGTTTTAAGCAGCAACTCAAAAAGAGGACCAAAACTTGTTTTCTAAGACCGATTTTCACTTAATGCAGGTCAAAAGTATTGCAGAATGCTCCAAGAGAGCATTCTGCAATATTTTCGACTTGCATTAAGTGATAATCGGTCTTTAAGACCTTTTTTGACTATTTTTGAGTGGCCGCTTAAGGCAGGTTTTACTGTACAGTAAAACAAGTCAATATTCCCATTGGTATTCTGGGTCAGGTGTGGAACTTGAATGTATCGATTCCTGATATGTGCACCCTTACTTACTATGGAAATGTCACAATCTCAGATGACAGAAGCCAAACACAAACCTCAATATTTTTTACTCAGTTTGTCTGACTTACAAGCTATCTAAAAACAATTTGGGATGAATTGTTTTGATAAATAAGAGAACATAAATGAAATATCTATATTGATTCCTGACGATACCTATGTCATGAGAATCAAAAGAAAGGCCCCAATGAGATGATCTCATCACTTTTCAACCAACTTGCTCAATAAATTCAATAAACTATAAGAACTCATGTAAGATCCTCTATGTCTTTTCAGAAAGTAATGAATGTGGGAGTATACTTACTGGGACAACAGGAAATTTTGGCTACATTGATAGTGAAGATAATAGACTGCTCCACGGTCCCAGGGACTGTTTGTGGGAAATACGAGGAAACACAAGGCAGCCAGTCCAAATAACATTTAGCAACATAACTCTTCAGAACATTCCCGGGTGTACATCTGAATGGATTAAGGTCAGATGCCCACATGTATAAAGTTAATATTCTCCTTTAAACTTTTAAACCAAAAACTCATCACACAAGCCTGCAAATTCACTGTAAATAACCATTCCACTTAGCCCATTGAAAAAGATGTTTTATCATATAACGTCGCGTCTGGTAGTAAAATAACGCTATGTTATAAAATCGATAAACCACTAGTGGTTTACAGATTTTACAGGAAACGTTGTGACGTCCATAACAATGTTATGGCAGAAATGAGTAAGTAATCTTAATGTCATATGATAAAAAGAATCTAACATTCGTTCTCTTGTATTATTGAATTTATTAAACTCATTGCAAAAAAGAAATAAAACGCTAGGCAAGCTTCACATTTTATCTCTTTTCCTCAACTCGTTTAATAAATTCAATAAAAGTTTATTGAATTTATTAAACTCGTTGCAAAAAAGATAAAATGCTGGACAAGCCTAGCATTTAATCTCTTTTCCTTAACTTGTTTAATAAATTCAAAAAAAAACGTGAGCACTCATGAAAGATCCTCGATTAATGCGGATTATCACCCTACATCAAAATAAAAGGGATATATTTTTGCTACTGAGTCTGTCAACGCCAACGTTGGTATGGTTATTGGCAACAGTGTTACTGCATGGGCAGATCCAGAGGGGGGCAGGGGGTCCGGACCCCACCCCCTCCTAAAAAATTACAAAAATATAGGTTTTCTTAGCAATACTGGCCCAGATCACCTGAGAAATCACAAAGCTACCAAGGCAGCATTTAATGTTGGGAAATCATCGGCCAGCCAGCAAAACGCCATTTAAATGGCGTTTTGCTGGAGGGCGGATAATGGCCTACTTAAAGACGTATTATATACGTATTTGGATCCTATATTCCCTAATTAACTACAAAAAAATCAAATTTGTACCCCCTCTGACAAAACTTTTCTGGATCCGCGCATGTACTGTATATAATCTATGAATAAAGAGAGGGCAGAATAAAGCTAAACTTGCATGTATATACGTAACATACATAACATTGTGGCATGATAAAAGGGCCACTTAGTTTAGCTTACCTTGACTCAATGTTTCTTGTTGTTGTTGGACATGACCTGCCAAATTTAAGCAAATCCTAGATTGTGTCACAACATCCCTTTAGCACTGCCTTAAGTAGTAGTCTGCATTCTGTCAGCACCCCATATTTCTGAAGAATCAGAATATTATCCCTTTATGCATTATTGGATTCTTCCTTCCAAATTCATATGATAATTTGGGATGGTCCATTATGTATATTGAGGGGTCATATATTATTCTGAATTTCCAAATAAAAATTGCATTTCTTTCTCTGAAGATTGTTTTTGTCTTAGAAAAGAGTCTAAACCTTGATGAAATGCCACAATATGCGGTATTTTATCTGGGTCTTCACTCTTTGCTAAAGTACACATTTAGGAGTCACTAGACTAGTGTATATAGGGTTAAATATTTTACTGACCGTTCCAAGGTGGTACTTTTTTGTGGATCTATTATTTTTTTTTCTTTCTTGTGTTTGCCATGTCTTTGTGCGCGTCTGTTTATATGTGCTTTATGGTCACCTGCTGGAAAAGGGCTGACATCTTCGCTCTCGTTTGTGGTGTCAAACTGTGAGTTTGTCACTTTCCCATTGGTATCCTGGGTCCGGTGTGGTACTTGATTGTATCAAATCCTGATCTTTGCACCCTTACTTACTTTAAAAAAATATTGATACAATCCTGATTTATTTGAGAAATTCTGCCTAATTCAAGCATTAAATATTGGCATTAAAGTCTAATGATGACCTTAAAAATCTGGTGAAGTTCACTAAAAAGTAATTACGTTTCCTACCTCGATACTATGTTGCATCTACGCAATCTCTAGCAGTGCAGTTGATGTTGTCACACAATCTAGTATTTGCTTTCGGGTTTACATCCATATACTGCTTTTGGAAACTGAATTTGAAACTGTATTTCGCAGTCTGCGATTTTGGCGATTTTGTTTTTTCCCGCCAAAAGCGCAAAAAAATACACACATAATATAAGTGTTTACTGTATTACTTATGTGATAAGCACCAAATAATCTAGGAAAAAACCCAGATCCTTCAGAAATATAATGAGAACCTGCATAACTTGAAAACTGCAGTTTTAGTTTCATTGAGTCTGATAAAAATCTAATTAGCTTTCTTAAATTTCATTTGATGTGGCAGTTAATCTCATTCTGCAATATTGATGTGCCTTTATTGAATTGATGAACTAATGTAACGCGAGAATACAATAAAAACCAAATTAAATTTACTCTTGAGTACAGTAAAACCTGTGTAAAACGGCCGCGGTTTCTGACCAAGTGAGACTCAAACTAGCCTTCTTAGTTACAGGGATTAACTGAATTAACAAAACTTTGCATGCAGTAAGTGTAGCTACCAAACCAACCAGAGAACGAATAACAATGGTTCTAATCAGAATGTGCGGTTGCATAGGCTTTTTTGTGCTTTTATTGGTCACATGCAGCAAAATCAGGGTTTTTTCTCTCGAAGAGATCAACTTTACTTTAAGATAAAACAATGTAACTTTTTCACTGCTCACGGAAATATGAACACATTTGTTGATAAAAGAGAGGGGTGGGGTAACCATCTGGAGAATTTGTACCAACAAAGATCGTAGTGTTTTCGTTCACTTATATAAAACAGTAACAGACGTTTACAATTCTGACATAAACTCATGAAATTAAAATTGAGAAAGCAGCGACCATCCAAAGGGTATTTATTTCAACTTTAGTGAAAAACGTTAGATATTGTATATATATTTCACTGGTGAAAGTATAACTTTTGACCTATAAATTATATGTGACTAATATTGCCCAGTAATTCACTGATTTATTAAAAATTGGAAGCTACCATTCAGTATAAGATGTGTGTTTGAAACTTTTACCGAAAAATGCACACATGACTTACTCAGCCGCCTGCACTACATCCGAAGTTTGCATATTTCACTCGAGCGAAAAAGTTATATTTTATATTTCATTGGTTTAGATGAGGGTCTGGATGGGGCGGGGGGGGGGGTCTGGTATTCACTATTCATTAAAAATTTAGCCCATTATTCATCTCATTAAAATTTTGGGTTATTCATTAAATAAGACCAATTATTCATTTAAAGAAAGTAAGGTGGCAGAGAAATCTGATTATTCACTATTCATTATTTTGTCTTCAATTCATTAAAAAAATAGGATTATTCATTATAAAAAGGGCCATTATTCACTAATCATTATACCCCATCTAGACCCTCTTAAATATAGCTTTTGATCTATTATTTATATTTGACTAATATTTCCCAATGATTTACTGACTATATTATATTATAAATTAGGTATATGCTGATGGAGTTTACTACCAAGATTCAGTTATTGATACATACTGTGGCTCAGTGGACCCATTCAATGTCGTCACCGATTCTCCCGTGATCTATGTGCTGTTTCATTCTGATACAGAAACACAGGGGTCTGGGTTTACTGCCAATTACTCATTGGTAAAAGGTAAGACCCAGTAAGCCTATATAAGCAGGCTGCTTTTTCATGCTCAACTAAACTGAGCATAAAAAAAATTCTGCTCATAAAAAATAAAATGCTGAAAGATAACGATATTTTTTGCTTAAAACTCTCAGATGTTGTATTTACCCTGCTAATAATAAATAAATGTAAAGGGAGCGCAGTGGCTCAGTGGTAGAGTGCTTGACTCGAGGCCGAAGGGCCGCGGGTTCGAGCCTCACCGGCGTCACTACGTTGTGGTCCTTGAGCAAGACACATTTATCCTAGCTTAGTACTGGTTCAACCCAGGAAGATCCGTCCCTATATAACTGAAAGATTGTTGATGGGACGTAAAGAATCAAATCAAATAATAAATGTAAAAATGTAAACAATTGTTGGCATTTTAACATTTATGCGCAGGATAAATTTCATGCTTAGTTGAGTTGTGCATGGAAAAAGTTCTATAATCTCGAGGCCAGGCCATTATCCATCCAGCAGTGAAATGCAAATCAAATGGTGTTTCATTTGTGGGCTGATGGGACTTTGAGACTCTATGTGAGATGGTATTTTGGCTAACACATTGTCATATCAGCGTCAATTATGGAACAATAAACCTTTCTAATGGTGTAATAAAACTTCATTATGATGCATACATTTCTTGATATAATGTGTAGTTTATGATATGGCTACAGCTTTATTATATTGAACAGTTAGTACATTCTGCTACTAGTCAACACAATTATATTATTAGTTAAAGTTAAATTAAATATGATTCATGCGGATCTTTATAGTAGGTGCTACGGTTGTTATATTATGTATACAATTCTTATTAGAGTATATAGTGCTAAAATAGTATAACAGTGCCATTATATCGTGTTAACTTTAATTACATGATGTGCATATTTCACTACATTATGCATGTGTTTTTTGCTGAACATTTTTTCTTTACTATGTGTTATTTTCATTATTATGTGTCAACCTATTTGATATGCGACGTTTTGTTGTTATGTGATTACTTTATTATGATGCGATGTTTTTATTATGATATGGTTATAAATCAATAGTTTAGATTGTGGTAGCACTCAATTACTATAATATTGCGATCTGTGGTTGTCAGAAATCAACGAAATTGGAGCCAGCAAAAGTTTTTGTGTCTCTTATATGACACAGTCTTTTTATGATACATCAACCTATGGAGTTTTATGATATAATTCAACATGGTTCAAGAGATATGGCCCAATACACACAAACACAGATGCCCGCACATGCTAGAACAAGGTAAACACTTTTATGCCCTTCCATAAAATATCATGAATTCAATATCTGATAATTAAACCCATATGTTATACATTTTAAAGGCAGCCTTTCCTCCGTTTAACTGACAAGGAGTTGGGAAATAATTATTTACAATACAATCTAAAACATGCCTTTTGCATATACCGTCAGGTTAATTCTACTACACAAAATGATGCGAAAAAACAGCTATAGGACTGGTGCGTCCAGTCCTTGAATGTGTGAGCTTGGTTTGTTTGACCAGTACATTCCAACACGAATTGGTGGTTCCATGTCTATTACATACCACAAAATATATTATATCAATATTTCACTGTACACCATTTTCATCATAGGGAAATAGATTCATATAATTCATTTGTCTTTTTTCTGAATCCCATCATAATTGTAATGTAAAATGTGTTTTGTATAGTAATATGTGAATGGAATATAAATAAGTATGTCTAAACCAATATACATGTATAATACAAAATAACACCAATTATAGCCGATGTTTAGGTAGTCTGATACTTTCTATATTATTGATTTTGATCACATCATAACGAAACTATCGCATAAAATAACAAAAACACGTCGCAAAATTAACATGTTGACGAATAAAACGAAAGTAATGCATAGTTACAATGTTTGTACGTAATTAAGTACTTACTATTCCACATGCAGTTTATAACAGTGATGGAAGGTAAATCACTAAACCTTCAATAACTGCATGAGATCTACTGATAGCTTAATTTAGCAACAAAACATATTATGACCTCACTGTCAGAATCTCCTTGTTTAATTATAGCAAGGAGGTTAAAGTGTGTTGCTCAAGAGCAAAACACCATGCGGACAATGGGATTCTGACGTAGTTATAGGTTTTAACACACCAGATAAATACCTCTGTCAGATGAATCTTTTTCTGATTTGCAGGTAGTGAGCAGGCTTGTGGTGGATATCTGAATGACTCTAGTGGTTGGTTTAGCCCAAATGATATCAACAATGACGGTATTTATGACTTCAACCTATACTGCTTTTGGAGTGTAATTGCCAGTGAGAACAAAGTGGTGCGTGTTGACTTTCCTGATATGGACATAGAGGAATCAGAAAACTGCACCTTTGATAATCTCAAGGTTTGTTAGACATAGAGGATCTTACATGATATGAGTTCTCGAGTTTTATTGAATTTAATAAACAAGTTGGAAAAAGTGATAAAATGCGAGGCTTGCTGAGCATTTTATTACTTTTTCTTAACAAGTTTGATAAATTCAATAACATCGGAGCACAAATGTTAGTTTCTACTTATCACATGACATTGAAATTAATTATCATATGGCGTCGCGTCTTGGAGTGAAATAATGCCATGCAATAAAATTGATAAACCACTAGTGGTTTACATATTATCGCGAAACGTAATGGCGTCCATTACAACGTTGCATTCGAACTGACAACATTATGACGTTTTTTACGCCAGAAATGAGATTTCAAAGTTATCTTAATGTCGTATGATAAAAGGAATCTAACATTCGTGTTTCTACGTTATTGAATTTACTAAACTCGTTGCAAAAAAGAGATAAAATGTTCAGCAAGCCTTGCATTTTATCTCTTTTCCACAACTCATTTAATAAATATAATAAAACATGAACCCTCATGTAAGTTCCTCTATTTAAAAATCGCATTTTTGACGTGAAAACGTCAAGACTTTGTCATCTTTTAAGCAACATTATAATTGACGTCATAACGTTTCCTGAAAATCTGTAAACCACTAGTGGTTTATCGATTTTATTGCATAGCGTAATATCACTCCAAGACGCGACGTCATGTGATAATACTTTTGCATTTGTTGTAAAAGAGACACCTAATCACTTCTATTTATATGCTCGTAGATCTCTTGTTACAAGTCAGTGACTTCTATCCAAGTCTCTATAATTTCACTAGCAACTGATCAATGAATATTTAACATTAATCTATAAATAAATAAATATGATAAAAACAGTCAAATAGCATTAGTGAAACCCTTATGCGCCATCCTGACTGCTTTGGTGCGTAACGTACATAACAATTTAATTAAAAATCTGAAACAAAATTGACAATAATTATTGCATGCCAATATCTTTTTATCTATTTTGAAGTGAACCTTTAAGGTGCTGGCTATATTTTGTGCTGTGTTTCTCCTCATTTGTTATATCATTTTAAGTCTTTGTATTTGGAAAACCACTAAACGAGATTTTTTGCAAACAGTGAATACCCATATAAAATGCAGCATCATGCTCTACACCGTATGTAAAGGTAAAACGATCTTCAGACAAAATAATATGGTATTTTTTGAAAATTATAACCTGACACTCATAGATATGCACAGACTTCATTGTATCAAACCAGAAGGAAGAATACATTAGTATACAAAGGGTTAACCTGTAGGATTCAAGTCATAGGCATAGGTCCAGATAAGGATATTTTGTGCACCTAAAATTGCATTTATTTCCTTACCCATCAATTCAAACATGTGTTTTGGGTGCTCAAAAGGACTGTCTCATTGAGACGGAGCTTTTGAGTAGCCACAACATATGTTTTGATTGGGAAACAAGAAAAATAGTTGTCCAGTATGCACTTTTATCTAGAGGCCTGCATAAGCACATATTTAAAGAGTGAAAACAGAATACGGTAGATCAGGGTTCAGCATAGTATGGTTAGCATATATTATAGCATGGTTAAGGTGATATAGATAAACCATATTCAAAGCATCCTACATTAATTAATTTTGTAAGACTACACTTTTTTGAAATAAAGAGAAACAAATGAATTTAACCTTATCTAAGAGAATATGCATATCAAATTTTATTGAATTAGAATTGAATTTGCGCTTGTATTTCAGAAAGATATAAAACAAGAAAATGTCACTTTTTGGCAAGTGTTTTAACATTTTTATTTTCTGCAGTTCAACTTTAATGGGTATTTGTGAAATAAAGTATCATATGTACTTACAATTCCAGCTAAAATTGAGATATAGCTGTTTCTTGGTCACGTTGATGACATAATAGCCATGGTACTTGAACGAAGCCATTTAATCAGGGTCTGTTCTCTATGTAGCCTCAGAATCAACTGTGTTAATTAAAATCACACTACTGAGCTAGTTGAAAACAGAAATGATTGTGCCATATTAATTTTTTTCAGTTTTTTGTTTTGACAAAATGGCAAACAGGCCTCCATGTTTTGATCAATTATCAATCTATTTGCAGGTATACGATGGTTCAATTACAGAGAACAATTTGATTGGAAAGTACTGTGGTTCCACTCCACCTGATAGCATATCTTCTAGATCAAGCTCCCTATACGTCGAATTCTACGCTGACGAAAGTATCAATGGAAGAGGATTTAATGCTACCTATACCATTGTTCATGGTACTGTAGATTTGGAAATTTTTGCGAGAAATTATTTTCGCGAATAGCATTAAATGACATATAAGTGATGTCAAAAATTCGTGAATAAGGCAAGATTTACCTATATCAATAAACGACAGAGAGATTTTGCCATTTTGCAAGGGTTTTATTTTCATGAAACTTCGCATATGCGAAGTTTCCCAAAAATAAAGTCCTCGCAAAAATTTCCGAATTTACAGTACTGTAAAACACTTTTATCTTATTTGGCGCTATTAGCAGTATAAACAAATGTTGCCAAAATATGAGCCCGCAAAATACAGTTTCTATTTCAGTAATGCAATAAGCAATACATTGGAGCACATCCTAATTAGCATGTTGGTATCTGTATCGATAAACCTATGTTTGAATGGTAGAGTCTATTTCCACGCTGAGAAAACCACTTTTTAAAAGGGGATCATATTCTTTCTTTTAAGAGTAGCCCCTATAAGAATAGAAAATAATTTTCAGAGTGTTAAACTGAGAACCCGCCAATATTAAACTATACCAATATGTTAGTCTTTTAACATCGCCAGATTTTTATGCCGCCAATATTAAGTCTTACAGTAATGCGTGGGTTTTGATGATTAGAGGAGTATGTTTGCAAGGAGTTATTCTTATTGTGAGGAAGAGACATTTTAATTGCATCACATACTGGTTACTGAAAACGACTTAATATTTGTGGCATTACAATTTTGCGATTTTAAAAGAATGACATATTGTCGTAGTTTAATTTTGGTGTTTTTTCAATTAACACCTCTCTAGTTAATCACTATTCTTAAAGGTAAGAATATGCTCCTATGGGGAGCATGTTCATATTCTTTCCTTTAACAGTAGCTCATTTTGAAATTTGACAGCCCTATAGATAATCACTATTCTTAAAGGTAAAAAATGCTCCTATCGGGAGCATATTCATATTCTTCCTTTAACAGTAGCCCATTTTAAAAAGAGGGTACTTCAACATGGAATTGGACTCTACGGTTCAAACACACTTTATACTTCAGATCCATGTAATGGTAGAATGACTGATCCTTTTGGTGCCTTTAGCTCAGTGGACCGTGATGGAAATGGCCATTATGATGCTAATCTGAATTGCACTTGGCTTATAATAGCAGAAGGCAATAAAGCTTTACAACTAATGATAATCAGTTTGGATATCGAAGTCTCCAAAGGGTGCACGAATGATTATCTTCAGGTAAATATGAATCATAGGGCCAGTTAAGCAAAAATAATTTTCATAAAATTGTGATTATTTTCTTAACCGTCAGTTGAAACATGTGTTTTGCGTGCTCAAAAGAACCGTCTTATTGAGACGGTTCTTTTGACTACCCACAACATATATTTTGGTTGAGAAATACGAAAAATAATTTTCAGTTACGCACTCTTATCTGGGGGCCTGATGAACCACCTCTAACCAGATTTTGGCACTTATTCTATATGTCAGCAACAAAGGTTCTAAAGTAGTGGGCCGCAAAAATGTACATATATGACTGCCTCTTGCAAAATGAGACCAATGCACAACAAAATTTATGTCAATGCAGATTGTCAAGTTAAAACACATTTCACATTTGAGCCCTGACATGGTATTTCAAACAATGTGACATTTGGGCATGTGTAGATTCAGACAAGCCTGTGCAGCCATCTTTTAAGCTTAGGAACTCCAAATGATGTTCTGCAAGTAGCCTAAGAGTGATAGAATATTCAAGCAACAAGCAAAGGCTCTGATCAGACTGTGCGTATGCGCAGTTTGGTCTGAGCCTTTGCTAGTCACACATACCACATTGTTGGAAATCTCATGTCGTGGCTCATTTGACATTTGTTAACTCAAAGTTTACACAGTGGTTATACGTCCAGTTATCAATAGTTTGCTGAAAAGCATAAACAGTTGACATTTGTTAACTTGAAGTTTTACACAGTGGTTATACTTCTAGTTATTAATAATCTGCTAAAAGGCATAAACAGTTGACATTTGTAAACTTGAAGGTCACACAATGGTTGTACATCCAGTTATCAGTAGTCTGCTAAAAAGGAGTTGATATCTGTGACTAAGTTGTGACCAAATTGATTTTTCCTTTTGTCTCACTGAAATAAGCGACACTAAAATATAAAGCATACATCCCCTTTAAAGGAATTGCTGAAAAATCTATAAATGACCGTCTGGGTCGGGTGTGGAAATGGCTTATCATTAAATTATGGCCATTTAATCGATTGCGATAAAATACTTGCCTAATCGATAAAAGTCACCTGTTATTTACTTATAATCAGTAAAACCTATATTTGCCTTTTTTGCTAAATCATTCATTAATTGCCAATCAGAACTTTTATTGGTCCTTAGTATATTTTAGGCAGAAAGTCGTTAAATTTTAGGCCAAAATTTGCTAAACATTATTTGGTTGGCTAAAATGCTAATCAGTATAAAATATGGCCAAAACCGCTTGCAGGCCGTCATAAATATGTGGACAGCATTTCTGCAAGAAAGTTATTGTTTACTTCAAACGTTCAAAAGCGCGTATTCCCTGGCATCTACTTTGAAGGCTGCCTTGGGTTTCTGTAAAAACCAGATGCAGTTTATAAATATGTTAAAATTACTAAAACAGTTCCTTATTTATTTGACAGTTCTGTTTCTGCAGGAAATGTACACAATATGAGGCTTGTGTGCAAAATCATATGAGCCGCGACTCAAGAAAACCTGTCTTTGGGGTTTCCAAAAAGCTGGACTCAAACCAGTCTCCTTAGCTACAGAGACTAGCTAGAATAGTGAAATTTAGTTTGTAGCAAGTTTTGATAGAATACTTTCCAATAAACTAATAAGAAAGGCCCTGATCAGACTGCCCATTGCAGGTCTGCACCTTTGTTTTTTGCAAAGCCCCGAAGACAGGTTTTCTTGCAACGAGGACCATATATTTTACATTTCCAGTATATCATGCGCATATAAGCCAAACTACCTTTTATGTGACATAGACAAACAGTACAGATCAGACCAGATGCTGCAGGGTGCCACATCTGATCAGGATCTGCGCTGTTTACTTACATAATCTATTATTAAAAAAATGATTATGCCCAGAAAATGTTACAATAATAGACCACAGACCAGCCCACAACACCTACAAAAAGAGAAACAGAGCACAGGCAGCCAAGAACACCTTAGAGTAAAGTAATCAACTCTCTATTCAGCAGCAAGATGATTAGGAACCTAGAAAAGGCACAGTGGACTACATCCCAAAACAAGCCAAACAACACAAACCAACACACACAATCTGAACAAAAACAAACAATAAATCAACAGCAACATGATCACCACCTTAGTATAGACAGCATCCAAGGCCACCACAGGTGGAGGAGCATGATATATTTTACTGGAATAATTTTTGATCTTGAACTTATTGTTTTTAAAACACAAACATTGATAAGTTCGAATAGATTCTTCATAACTTACAATAAAATCAATTGAACTTAGTTTGATTGAACAAACAAAAGCCTTCCTAACTCACAGATAGTCAGAGCTAAAGAAAATACACAGTTGAGCTACCGCCGCTTGTAAAATTGAATTAGAAATGAAGAACACCACCCAATAAAAATAAAATTGGAAATTGACTAGTCCAAATAATAAGAATTAAAAAATCCATTAGACTTACAATAGGTTAAAGAAGTTCTAGTTATCTTGAGGTCACTGTCGGTCTTCTGCTTTCCTTTAGCATATTAGTGTTTCTAGTGGCGCATGCATGGAAGCACAATCTTAGCGTATTTGCTAGCCATTTGCATACTACTGACTCATAAATGCCTACTTTGGCAAAGAGTAATGACCCAGATGCAATGTCATATAATATGCCATTACATCAAGGTCTAAACTTTTTGGTAAAAATACAGCCTCAGAGAAACTAATACAATTTTGGGGGGATCTATAATGCGTGCCTCCTTGATATATTATAAATGGACCATTCCAAGTGTATTATAACGAACAAGAAGGTAGCATAGATTTATGCATTAGATTCCTGATCTTTGCACCCTTACTTACTTTAACGTTTCAGATATGTGATGGTTTGATTGGTGAAGACATTTTGTCAAGAACTTTTTGTGGCAGATCTGTACCATCGAAGATTATGGCAACATCGAATGCTTTGACTGTGAAGTTTGTTTCTGATGATCAAGGTGATGGTGCTGGGTTTATGGCAGAGTATTCAATATCATCAGGTTCGTTGTTTAACTCTTTAAAGATCATAAACCCCTAAATAAAGTGAAGACCCTGGTAAAATACCACATAATGCAACATTTCATCAGGGTCTGCTTTGTTTGCCAAGACAAAATCGCACTTCAGACTAAGAAATATAGTAATGTTATGGAAATTATAACCTATAACTCACTCTTGGTTATCGTAGAAAAATATACATAAACCCACCTAAAGTTGTCTTAAAACCTGCCAACAAATTATAGCTAGAGCCTGTTAGATATACATCTGAGATACACATTTCTATTAGCAAAAATAGGGCTGATTCGTTTACATGTCTCCCCTTCGAATTGGGGGAACATTACAAAGAATCCTGGATTGAGAGCTTTAGCTAAACTATGCCCCAATAGGTTTTGGGGCAAATGACTTTGAAGAGCAAGGTTTTACCTTTGACAAATCTATTCATCTTGCTGCCAATGATGATTTGCCTTATCTCTGTAAAAGACTCAGACAAGAGTACGCCCAGTTTCTAATCGATTTTTACAAGTAACAAGACAACCCTATACAAGAGCAAATACTAGAATCAGCAAGAATATTCTAGAGGTTGTAAAATCGCCACATTACCAGAACTACTGATCCATTTGCGCTCATACAGGGGTTGCAGTTGTCCAAACACCATAAGATATGGTCTGGAGGCGGTTGTACTAGTGAAGAGAGTAACAGTTTTCTAGTCCATTCATTTTTCCCTAATCCACTGAGCTCAGTCACCATCATGGAAAATTGACAACTGTATCATGGTATTGTTGGCGTCGATAGAATTTTGGATATTTTTCATATGATGTTGAAGGATATCCGGCCTATTGAATTTAATTCCGAATATGATATTAATTGTAGAACGTTCCATTTTCTTAGGTTCAATGGAATACAACCAATGGTAGCCGTTTGGTTTAGGATGAGGCATATATCTAACATGATTTCTCAGTCTCTGTTGCACACAGATAAAATTACATTGTTATTGAGATCAAATTGCTTCAGATATTAGCATGCAGTCTGATTGACTTCCATTTTATAATCCAAAGGATGGTTATACGACCATTCTATGCTCTCTAAAGCATAGAGCGGTGTGCTGAGAGAGACTAAATAATGCCTATAACCCCTGACCATTTTATGATCTTGATAAGACACTTTAACTTTTCCTGGTCAAAATAGTACATTGTATCGTTTAGTTTGGACATGGTGGTCTTGCACTAGTGTCTTTTTGGGCGATTCTTACATCTTATTATAAAAGCACAACAAACGTCATTCATGTGGGCAGCCAAGCTTAGATTTCAAAATCAGAGATCTAAAACATGTTTGGACATGAATGGCAGTGTTAAAGTTTATTTCACATACTCTACATCCTTTGCTATAACTTTCCACATTTTAACCCAAATTTAATCTTTTCAGTATAAAAACCCTGTAGTTGAATAAAGATTTCATCTTTTTCTTTAGAAACGCTAATCTCCACGAAGGTAATAGATATGCTAAGAGGATTAAACTGACCATTGTATTTTCTATAAGTGTTTCAAAGGTGAACCATAGTAAATCCAGTGACAAGTGGTCGTGTTTGGACAAGCAAATGGACCTATTGTTTAGAAATTGTACATTCATAAATTTAATCCCATTGTTCATTTAAAAGGTATTATACTTAACTACTAAAGAAACCTGACACAAAATTTGTGTCAATTTTTTGGCAGTAAATGAATACGATGTACACTTGTCTTTCCATTGCATAAAGCTGAACAAAGGTAGACTAAGATGCCCTCAGATTATTTGAAAAGATGAACTGATTTCAGATGTCAGCTATCAAAATGCCACGTAACCCCTAAAATCAATTTTCCGAAGAACAAAGAAATCATGCACATTTCACCAGAAACCGCTTTAGTGTGATTCTTTGTTATTTAATTGACGTCTTCTTGGCATTCAAATAAAGCATGCACGCAGTGTTCAACACAAAAGCATATTTTCATTTTCTTAACGTCATTTTTTGGTTATCAGCGTTTTATGAGCTTTTAAAAAGCAATGCCACTTTATCAACTTTTTTTCACTTTGTATGATGTTTGGAATGCATTTTGACAATGTTTCAGTCCTTTTGAACTTGGTTACTGCCGCCAAAGCTTGAAATTCATAAGCGATTAAATGAAAGTGAGGCCAATTGGCACTATAACAAAGTAGACAGCACACACTATTCGGCGACATACGTTGACAAAGAAAAAACGGCTATTATCCATAGTTAATGCTGTTCCTTAATTGACGATAAACTTGGTGGGTTGGTGCCTGATGCTTATCTGTAGCTGGACCCACCATGGCTCAACTTGAGGTTTTCTGTAGCTCTGACTATCTGTGAGTCATGAGCCCTTCTCTTTGTTTCATCATGGTGCGTTAATTTGATTAGAGTGTTTCTCCATGATGATACATTGCATTAGTTAGATGGCCTTCATGAGAGCTGAACATTTCTTGTACTTCAACAACAGCAGAATCTAGGGCGAAGGTTTGGTACCAGTAAAATGAATTTAAGCCCCCCCACCCCCGTGGCTTAGGCTGCTGTCCATTCTAAGGCGGTGTTTCTGTTGTTGTTGACTTTTTGTTTATTGTTACTCCCATTGTGGGAGTATGTAATTGTTCTATGTTTTGTTGTACATTACTTTATGTCCATTCTAGTATTGCAATCATTTTGATTGGGAAGAGAGAGCTGGTTGCTTTGCTTAATTTGTCTTCCTGGTGTTTCGTGATGGTTTAGCGGCTCTTCCTTGCAGTGCCATGGGATTGTCTGCAATTTGTGATTGTGGTATTTCCTGATCATACTCACTTACTATTTTTGGTTTATTCCCCTTTTACCATTTAACAGGACTCGAAACATAAGTTATGTCTTTTAAAAATGCATTCTCTTACAATGATTGGTTGACTCCAAGTCATTTCAATTTCTAGAAATTGCTTAAACAAAGGAAAAAACACACTGCCGTCTAGGCAACGTCTAAAGCAAAACTTAAAAAACCCATAAAATACGTCACAGCAAGAAATTGGAAATTTTTAAAATGCACTTTTGTCTGTACTTGTATTGGCATTGCATACATGTTAAAAGTTTTCAAAAAATATCTAGACATACACTCCCCAGGCAAAAATGATAAAAACAGTGTTTTTGATTTTGTGCCGTCGTGTTCTATATTTGATAAATATATTTTTTGAAGAATGCTTTCTAATGTCTTGTTATTAAAAATAAAGCATATCGGCTTAGCTCTATAATATGTTATTTACAAGTTTGAAGCAAGTAAAAGTGTTAGGTTTCTTTAGTAGTATAGTATGTTATTGGCATTTCAAAAGACTATTTTGAGGACTTCCTGCATTATGTCAACAGGGGCCAGACATGGTGGAGACTTTATTATTCAAAAATATAATCCACCTATTGGTCAATTTAATCCTTTTGTTCGCTTAAGAGGGATTATCTTTGACATTTCAAAAGACCATTATAAGGACTTTCTTCCTCATGTCAACACAAGCCAGACATGAAGGAGACTTCACCATTCAAAAATATAATCCGCATATTGATAAATTTAATCCCGTTGTTCGTTTACAAGGGATTATCTTGGACATTTCAAACGACTATTGTAAGACTTATATCATTGTAAAAATAGATGATGATTTCATTCTAAATATAGATGATGGCGTCATCCAATATGACCAAAAGGTAGGTCAATCAATGCAATTCTGTGTAAAGATTCTGTTCAAATAACGTGTCTTACATCGCAGCAATAATATTGTGCTCATTGGGAAAACCCTAGCATTTCCGAATCAGTTAGGATTATATCAATGTGTTTTGTACTTCTACATTTTTATGAAAATCTACGTACAAAGGCAAATGTTTTTGTTACGTATGCATGCTTGGATACCCGATCTTGCTTCTGGCATGCAACTTAAAGTAAACAGTATATATGCACAATAATTTCCTCAAATTTACATTATTATAGATATATAATCTACACTATTTTAAAGGTAATAAAATGTGTTTTGCTTACCATTTATTGATTAATCCAATTTAAAAAACAAACGCGTGTTTGCACTTATATGAGATTGCTGTTAAAAAATAGGTAAGAGTGGGTTTTGTCACAATTTAAATATGTAAAATAACTTATCCAATGAAAGGCCAGATCTTTTTATATGAACCAATAGCTTGTTTAGATAAATAGGGCTTAAGTTACTATCGACTCAGCTTTGCGGAGAAAAACAACACTCACCTAGTATTCTCTATTTTTCAGATAGTGGGCACACCTGTGGCTTATCACTTGAGGCAGAACAAGGGTTATTTAGCTTATTCGACACAGATGGAGATGGTTTCTATGAAAACAACCTGCTTTGTAAATGGACCATAATAGAAGAAGAATTAAATGTTATCTATATACAAATTCTTTCTATGGATATAGAAGAGGAGGCCAACTGTGCTTATGACTTTTTAAATGTAATATGAGCTGCGACATAACATTTACAACAATGTGGTGTGTGTGACCAGCAAATCCTCAGATCAGCCTGCACACACACGCAGTCTAACCAGAGCCTTTGTTAGTCTTTTGACCATTCAATGATTGTTAAGCGACTGAAAAACATCATTTGGAGTTTCTAAGCTTAAAATGAGGCTGCAAAGACTAGTCTGAGTCTACATTTGTAAAAATGCCACACTGTTGGAAATCACATGTCGCGGCTCATATCTTATTCTTCATTTATTATATCATGAACGAATTCATATGTAGCCGATAGTGGCCCACTTTGGTTACTGGGTATAGGTATTCTTAGGAATACTGGTATAGACCACTTACCATTCTGTAAAAAAAGTTGTCAAAACGTTTAAACCTGGACCCCCTGACGGAACTTTCTGGAACTGCGCATGTAGGTTAGGTCATTGCTAATGCACTTCTATAGGATACATATTTAAAAGTTGATTTATGATACCTGTTGCAGCAAAGTATCATTCAATAGCATTGTTAATGCATTTCCAGGGGATAAATATTGTACGGTTGATATTGATAAATGATGAAACTATAATAGTCATTATCCTAACTAAGCACAATAGTGAGACAATGCCTCCAGATAAATAACTAAATGTCACAGTTGAATTTAACCTTTTAGTCAAGTTTGTACATAATTGACCACTATGAATATATTTTAACATCTAAATTTCTCAGGATCTAAGCAGCTAAATTATAATATAGGAATATATGTCCATATTGCCTTTGTCAAATGCCCAGACTAGCTGCCATTCTATTTTCATATAATAGATAATATATTTAAACATTTTCTGTTCCTGAGCTAAAAGGCTAATGCTTTTGGACATTGGCAAGTACCATGGTAGATATAGGCATTTAAAATCTTAGTTTAAGTAATGATCTTATTTTGACCTTGACCTCCGTCAAGGTCAAAAGGTAAGTGAGTAAGATCAGGCAATACAACAATCACACACAAAAACAGCCAACGGCACTGTGAAGAAGAGCCACAGAACACTTACAGACACACGACATTAGGAAGACAATTAAAGCAAAGCAAACAGCTCTCTCTTCCTCGTCAAGATGCTTTCAAATCTAGAAAGGACACAAAGTAATGCATAACAAAACAAAGACCAACACAGATCCTGATTCCTAATTGAAATATATTGAACACATCTTAGAAAAATGGATTATTCTGTAAGTACATAAGCTTACTTAATGAGACGATGAATATAAATGTGTACCAAACAACAATTAAGACATTTAGGCATTCAGTCAAGGCCATTTTTAATGAGCTATCATCAACATATTTTTTTCTCAGAAATCACAGGACCCATTGAAGTCAATTTCATACATTAATTAGATCAGACAACATATGTATAACTAACTATATGGCCGAGGTCACCTGAAAAAAAACTGCTGCAACTCTCACGAAAATTAACTCAACACGACCCTTCTACAGTCCCCAGCAGCGAATAAACCATTGTCTTGGTATGCATATTGTAGCATTGGGAATGCGGAACCTACAAAGTTTGTTAAAACGATAGTGTGTGACCTTCAATCTGATTCATAATACTTATATATGGGACACATCTTGAAACGTTAATATAATGATAACAGGTGAGGTCAAAGTTAATATGCATACTAGTTATGTTTAACTTAATGAGACCATGACTAAAACGATTGCCAATAGTCAAAGCTGACCATTGATCTTTCTGCCACAGTCGCTCATATTGGACTGCCAACTATATATTCTAACATTTTTCTCAGACAGTCCTTTCTGAAAACCACGCCTACTTTATCTCTTTGTTTTCTGGTGTCGTCTGATGATTACCTATGCAAACAGTTTTATGCATATACAGTCCAACCTGCATTAAACAAGTATCTATCTTAAGCAAGCTTTGTGCTTGCTTAAGACAGGTGCTTGCTTAATACAGGTACTTTTCAGTGCATTTGTCTTTTGCGGAAACTGAATATATTCTTACTTAATGCAGGTTGCTTGCTTATTACAGGTGGCCAATAAAGCAGGTTTAGCTGTATGTGATATGTACCAAAGTCTTGCTCGCTCATTCATTTTCAGATATACGACCAATCAGGCTCTGACAGCGCAGTATCACGGAAATATTGTGGGTCCACCATACCAACCATGTATAGAAGTGGCGCTAATGTGGTATATGTCCGATTTGTCTCTGATAGTGGATTTGCAGGAGTTGGATTTAGTGCTATCTATTCTGCAGGTTAGATATTAGATATATGTAATAGACATCCTGTTGCTATTTTTTCTAAGGACGCATTACCTTCTTTTCTTTTGTTGTAACTAATGTCTCGTGTGTGTGTTTTTGTTGATCAAGCATGTGCTTGCTTATTTTTTATAGCCCATTGGAGACTAGGGGGATATACAGTCGAATCTCGTAAATTTGAAATACTTGGGACTATAGGTTTTATTTCATATTATCAGTAGTTAAAATTATAAGGAGGTAGACATAAAATATATAAACCGCCTAAAATATTTATTATCAGTGTTGTTTTTTTCTATCAAACATAGGTTTTGGATGCGAAATTCATATGTTATTATAGACAGTTATTAAACAGATCATGAATAGGCCTTAATCTGTGAATTCAGTGTGTCCCACATTTATTTGGAATTAGCGAGTATTGGTTAGATTTTTTGTGGTTTTACTTTAGTTTTGGTGTCATCTGTAAATGTATTTGCCTTTCAATCCCATGGGCGAATTAAGAGGGGGAACAGGGGTTTGGAACCCTCACCCCTACAAAATCACAAAAATATAGGGTTTCTTAGCGCTACTGGCCGGGATCCACTGAAAATTACAAAGCTATCAAGCCAGCATTCAATGTTGGGCTATCATAGTAATCTAATATAATCAAATTTGGACCCACTCTTACAAAAGTTCTTGGACCTGCGCATCCTACTAACCATCTGAACGTTCGGAACCATATATCTGTATGTTTTGGTCAGATGTGATGCATTCTTGGCATCACATATTTTAATTTAAATATGTTTGAAGTTCTGTCAGAACAGCATAGGTCATATCTGCATTACCCAACTGACAAGACGAATGAGACCATGAAAAGTTCATTTTCTATAACATTGCTTTAAATTATGGCAAATAAAAACTGTACTACATATGAGCCTCGATATGTGATTTCCAACAATGTGGCATTTTGACAAGTCTAGACTCATACGAGCCTGTGCAGCCTCCTTTTATGTTTAGAAACTCTGAATGTTGTTCGGTCAGTAGACTAATTTGTAAAATGTTCAAGTGAATAGCAAACACTCTGATCAGACTGCGCGTATGCGCAGGTCGGTCTGATCCTTTGCTGGTCAGTCATTCTACATTGTTGGAAATCTCATGTCGCGGCTTATATTATAAAAACACAAATGAATATCACACAAAGTGCCTAACTCAACCATCACGTACCAAACTATGGCGCATAGAGAGAGAGAGGTATTAGAACATCGACAATCCATCACAACACTCCCCAAATCACACACACACTCATGCACATATGCACATATAAAAACGTGTGTACAAAAAATAAAGAGAAGAAAAATGCCCTCTTGCCACAAAGAGCTAAACAATAAAAGCTGGACTAAAAGCAATGAAAATTTTGTGCTGTGTGGTTCAACTGATTGGACTTTTGTTGCTTATTTTTTCGTTTTGTGTCGCTCTCACAGCAAAATAAGCAACAAAAGAATTTTCAAAATAGACAGCACTCACATCCACTGTTTGGGAGAACTTGGGAGGTTCTTGAATGCATTTACAGTGAAGGTTCCTAACATTGCACACTTAAGCATTTTAACCTCCGTTGGCTATAATAAGAAAGAAACAAACTTGAACAATTGTTCACAGCAATAGAGAGAATCATTATACTTTATTCACATATTCCAAAGTGAAAACTATTTCTTGATCTCCAGCAACTTTGATTTGAAGTGCACAACCCCCTGTTTGAGGATAACAATAATAGTCCCCTAACATTGCACACTTTTTGAAACTTTTCAATAACTTGTCTTTGATGATCTACTTTTACAAACTATACCAGGGAAAGCAATACCAGGTTGTTCTCAACAATTAACTTCATCAATAACTTGATTCAAAGTAAATGGTTTGAAGCCTGGACCATTTTAAATTATGGTCAGAAAGTTTTACCAAAAATTTCCAATTTTTGCCAAAATCCACCCCTGCTCAGCAGGGAAAGCATAAATTGAAAACCTTTAGCTGTTTTTTTCTTTTTCAAAAGCAACCCAACATTAAATAACAAAGAGATTTAATCTGATTAAATGAAGCATAGTCGCTTGGGCTAGTGCACAATGTTAGGTGCCATGCAATGTTAGAGGACGTCTTGTAACTAGCCATGTGTGTTATAAATGTAGTTTGTAATATTACTATGTCATATTTACATTTTGTTGTAATTATAAGGCTATGAAGATGACTGTGGAGGTGTTCTAAATAGTGTCTCGGGTTCAAGGATACAGCACAACGCTCGTGTGTCTAACTGTCTATGGACAATTATTGCTGGAGAAAATGAGGTCATATATATGGATGTTACATCTATTGTGGTTGGAGGCGCGAGTGAGAAATGCACAGTGAATTATATAGAAGTAAGATTCATTTCCTTCTTACCCATTCGTGGATCTAGAGGGGGGACCGGGGGTCCAGATCCCCAACACCCTAATTAATCACCAAAAATATAGGTTTCTCTAGCATTCCAACTCCAGATCCCATGAAAAATTGCAAAGCTACCAAGCCAGCATTCAATGTTCGGCCATCATCTACACGCCAGGGAAACATCATTTAATGGCTTTTTGCTGGCGGGACGATGATGGCCCACTTATAGTGGTACTTTGAACCTCCCTCCCCTCATCAACTAAAAAAACAACAACATCAAAGTTAAACCCCCTCTGACAAAACATTCTGGATCTGCTCATGTTGAACATTACTTTAGTAAAGAAACAAAACTATGTTGACAAAAGACTTTTTACTATCAGGTTTATCAGAATTTTGTTTCTCAAACAAATGTGAAGTTTTTCTCTTAGAACCTTTTATATATTGTGCATAAATAATTAAAGTGTGGTATATTAGAAAATGCGTTAGAAAATAAAGCATTCCAGTAGGATATAACACTTTTTGGAAGCAACTTGAACATCATAGTTTTGGGTTTACAGGTTCCATAGAAACACTAAATTGTATGCAAAATACTCAAATACAATATTTGGCGATTAGTTTTATCTGCAAAATATACTCAAAATATCCAAAAAGATTGATTCGTCTGTGAGTTTTGAGAATTTGTTTTTCCAAAATTCTTCCAAGACACATTTTGTACATGAGATACCCATTTGGGCAATTTTATCGAAGAACTTATTAAGCCTTGTTGCAAAGCAAAAACAGGCACACATAGGCTGTTTATCATTTGAATACTTCCAACCTTAAAAGAAAATCTCAAACTTAAATACGTATTTTCTTAGAAGATACATCCGTTTTTAGCTCTTAAAATCAGGGAAAGGTGGGTGGGATGTATTTAGGGCCTCCGTATTTATAACTATGCTTTAAATTGCCGTCTTGTCTCTTTGGTAATACCAGGGATACTTCTGTTATATGTATGTTTGAAAAAGCAACATTAGTTTGTTTTATTAATATGCAACCGCAAAAATTAATATTCAAATCTGTTCAAATAAAAATGAAACAGGTCTCGTAGACTCTTCATTTAAATTACAGCTATCAGCATCAATATTATCATTCAGTAGGGTTTTTTGACAGTAATTGATGGGGTCAGACTACCCCTGCAAAACTGGAGGGAAAACATTTTGCAAGAGAGGGCCTTAAAATTAAGACAGAAGAGTAGACTAGCTATATGGTGTTAGACATCATAGACTTAATAGATTATTTACCCCTTTTGTTAACATTTTAATTTTTGACGCCTGTGTGAGGGGCTACCTGTTTATGAGTCTTACATATATGTAAGATAGTTGTTGTTTCTGGCAATTATTATGTTGTATGTGCTTTAAAGTATAAAGTATTTTTCTTTTGAGCCCGGGTCCAGCAAAATGTACAAGTTAGCATGTTCGCCCATTGAAGACTCAGATCAGCCTGCGCTTCTGTGCAGGCTGATCAGAGTCATCAAAGGGCACTCTATGGGTAGCCAAGGGTCCAGCTTTTCTTAAGGTGGAAATCTGAGACTCTGGTCAGACTGAGTAGATGCTCAGACTGATTTGAATCTTCACAGTACGCTTATGCCAACTTGTACGTTACGCTGGGTACTGGCTCCTTTACTGTTTCAGATCAAAGAGAATGAGGACACTGTGATAGGGACATACTGTACAAGTAATCCACCAGCTAAGATAAAATCTATATCTAATATCCTGATTATACATCTACGTACTGAGAATACTATAGTTACTTTTGATGCTATATTCTTCCAGAGGACTAAAGGTATAAGATTTACCATTTCTTGCTCTCCAGTCAGCACTTGATGTTTCCACTGTTTTTACCCATGTCAGATTATTCTATCTCACAAACCCGTACCAGCATGTTGTTAAGATAAAATCAAGCAGCTGCACGTTTGCTGCACGCTGACCGTACGTTGATCTGTGAGGTCATTGCAATGTTAAAATTGTGTCAACATGTCGCATCCTAACCTATAAAGGATTTTCATGAAGTCTTTTTCATGTTTTTCCGATATAAAATGAGGTTTTTAGTGGTGAGCAAGTAAAAGAATTCTTTATTTGTGTGAGGATTGATGGTTCCGACTTAAAGACTTATCTATTGATGAGATGGTAGGGGCCTGATGCTTTGGCTGTTTGTCGGGCCAACCGGGGTTTACCTGTTGGATTTCTTTTGCTCCGGTATTCAGTTTAATTTACTGTTGAGTCCTTATCCTTGCTTTATCTCCTTGTTATATCTTGATTTATATGTTTTAGGAGATGATGCATTGATAAGTTAGGGGTCTTTCATGCAAACCAAATATCTATGTGTCTTGATCCACATCTGAGTTAAGGGTGAGGTTGGCGCCGTTAAACCGGTTTAAGCCCTCCAGTAAAATATTTTACTGACCGTTCCAAGGCGGTACTTCTTTTGTGGATCTTTTATGATTTTGTTCTGTCTTGTGTTTGCTATGTTTTGTGCGTGTCTGTTTATATGTGCTTCGTGGTCACCTGCTGGGAAAGGGCTGACCTCTTGGCTCTCGTTTGTGGTGTCTTCTGTGAGTTTGTCACTTTCCCATTGGTATCCTGGGTCAGGTGTGGTACTTGATTGTATCGATTCCTGATCTTTGCAACCTTACTTACTTTGAATAGAAAAATCCATCCCTTGTGTTTACCGTTTGTCATCACTCGTCAAGCCTCTTGATGCCAATCATTGATCCTCGGGACAGATTTTTCTATACCACCCTCACACTCATGATGGATTCTTATATTCTTGCACTCCAGATTGAGGTTTCCACTGTTTATTATTACTGTTTTTATTATACGAGAAAATTCTATCTATCACATATACCCCGTACCAACCCTTTGGAAGGATAAAAAGGAACAGCCAAACGTCGATCGACAAATGATGTTAGTGTTATGTTAAAGTAATGCTATGATGTTATCTCGGCAAATTCAGGAACTTCTGGAAACCTTTATTAAAATATAAAAATGGGGTAACTAATGGTGCGCAAGAAAAGAAAACTATTATTTGTGTGAGGATGGGAAGCAAAAGTCCACCAACACTATCACTGTATGTCATCACTTGACAAGCCTTGTGATGCCAAAAGGTGAACCTCGGGTTGGATTGTTTATACCATCTTCACTGCATTCATGGTATATTATTATAGGGCAGAGAGCTGTTCATAGTACATGTATAAAATTTCTATACCGCATACCTTGCATTATTCTCATAATGATTTGGGCAAAGACTTTGGACGAAGACTCCCTGAACTTTTGAAGAGATTACAATGATAGTATACAGATATACAATTATATTGATTCATGGCTGGCTGCAGGCAGGCAGGTAGCTAAGTAATCACTTAAATATTTTGAAGAGTGCAGATACGTATCACAAGACTTTGTTATGTCCATATAGTAAACAGTTATTTCACATTCAAAGCATGATATTTGCAATGTAGCAATTTACTGGTCTCTTAGAGTGCCATACGAGCCATTGGATAGCTTTGTACAATCTATTATTTATATAAGTATTAGGAATTACTTATTTCGTGTTAGCATATTCTGGGTTTATACGGTTTTATAAAACGTAGTATAAAAAGATTATCCAGTACACATATAAATCAATTGTAACCGTTTTATGACCTTACAAGTATGTAAATCAAGAAACAAGTGTATATGCCTAAAAAATAACTCAATAGAAGAATTTATAATGAGAGCAAGGTATGGATAGAAAAATCCGTCCCCAAGGATCACCGTTAAGTATCATAAGGCTTGCTGCTGGATGGATTTTACCATCCCATTATCACACAAATGATGGGTTATATTTCTTGCTCACTATTTAATTACACACATTATGCTTAAAAATGCTCACAGCAGATCTTGTTTACGTTGAGATGCAACGTAACATGATGACGCCATTTTAATGTAACATTGACATCACTTGTCTTCTGACAAAGGCTGTTCATTTTTAAACTTCACACAGGCTGGTAAGGGGAATGTGAGATTGAATTCTCTCATATAAGTGAAAACTGTGAAAACTCCATTTTGGTGTGCAAGATTACCAGATCACATACCACACCAAACTATGCATCAATATAAGACACCCAGGCACAGTTTAAGACATACGTAACACTTAGTCTGTTGTAAACTGCAGTGCGGATTCACCTAATGCTTTTTAATAATCGAATCAAACATTATATTGAATATGTTTATACATGCTGTGTGTTTAGAGCGTGGTGTTAACTGCAATATATTAAACCAAGTGAATATGATCAGGGAATGACAAAAGCATAGATTATAGAACAACATTTGGCACCAAGAGCATGAAGCACTGGAAAACGGACAAACAGTAACACACACTGCAATCAAGAATATAATAAGAAAAGGAAATTACCCTCTCTCTCTCTCTCTCTCTCTCTGAGATAATTGCCAGATTGGAAAGAATATAAAGCTTTACAGTAAAACCTGTGTAAAATGGTCACTCAAAGTAGGCAAAACACAGATCTTAATGACAAATGGTAGCTTAATGAAGGTCAAAAGTATTGCATATTGCTCCCTTTGAACCTACATAAAGCGATTATTTGTCTTGAAAACCATTTTGGTCGTTTTCAGAGTAGCAGTTTTACACAGGTTTTACTGTATCTGACAAAACATAATGGGTGCAACAACAAATAAACAAATAACTAACATCCCCTGTCACCTGTACTTCATGTTTACCTACTGACCAAATATATAGGGGAAAATTGTATCCAAAGTTTTCATTTGGGGAGGTATATCATTGGATATATGGTCAGAAACTTACTCTTATGGCAACGCATGAGCGGAGCCGTAAAACGTGATTTCAGACTGTATATCCGACAATATACCTCCCCAAATAAAAAAAATGAATAAAGTTATCCACATTCTTATGCACTTCTGCAGTTTGCACTCAAATTGATGCGTTGCAAGCCGTCATTCAACGAAATGTGACGTAATCAATTACCTCAAACTATTTCTGTAAGTATACCACAGGATATAGGCTCGCAAATTTTTGACGTTGTCCAATCAGACATTGCATTACAATAGCAAGTGCATTAGAATTTCCTATAATGTGTTGGTGTTCAAACACAGCACAATGATATAGCATAGAGAGAGACGTCCTAATTTCAATGTATTATTACAGAGAAACTATCAAATCAAATAAACTGCGGTTAAACAAGAAAGGAATCCTTTTTTCAAAACCTTTTCTACATGAGCATAAGGCAGTTTAAAATCATAAATCCCAATCTTCTGCATATTTATGATGCAAATGCATGTAAACAATTTAAAATTACATCGTTGTTAAAAGAAGAACAGACCCAAAGGTTATCATTTTTTTCATATTGGACTTAAGTGAGCATGAAATTTCAATTGCTCATAAAACTAAAATGTTGCAAGATAAGATTTGTTCTTGCTTTAAAACTCTCAGATGTTGTATATATTCTACTAATAAATGCATTTTAACAGTAATGGCCAGGATAAATTACTTGCTCAGTTGAGATGAGCATGAAAAAGGCTGTATAATCTCAAGGCATGAGGTGATGTTGATGGATGGATATATCTGTATTGTATTTCCTTACATGCTAAAGGTACATACAGATTTGTTCAGTCAGTTTATTTCAATTTGTCTCAATAAACATGAAACAAACCTAATATGATAAACATTTCCAAATGTCATTTACATGATACTGCTTTTTAAAATGAAAAAAATAATACATTTGATGTCTATTTAGGTGTGAGTACAGATTGTGGTGGCGTTATAACTGACATGGCAGGGTGGTTTAGACCATTAGACAAAGACGGTGATGGCTACTATGAAAATAATCTGAACTGTGATTGGCTCATTATTGCTGAAGAAGGTCATTTAATACAGCTTAATATTGAAGATATGCAAATTGAGGAAGAAGCTAACTGTGAATATGACTTCCTCAAGGTATCTATGAAATAGCTAGCCTAAACAACTGTTGTCTTTTTTAAAAAAAAGTTAGTATTACGTAAGACAAAAAAGCGTGCAGCCCAGACTTACCATTTATCCAACGCTTTGTACACATTAATGCTAATTCAGAATGAATTTCTACTCCAGAAACTTTAAATAAACGAGATTCAAGTGTATATGATTTGTTTTTTCTTAAGAATATTATGTTTTAATTTACATAGGTGTTTGATGGAGTACAAGAAGAAAGTGATTCAAACTTGATGGGAATATATTGTGGTACTATTCCATCACTGTTACTCAAATCAACGACAACTAGATTGTATTTAAACTTCTTTTCTGATTTAAGTGAAAATCGACGAGGGTTTAATGCAACATATCACCAGATTGCCGGTGAGTAGATTCCTCATATCAACTGGAGTGTTGCACGTTGCCTGATAAATGTTGTCTATATCACAGCATGTGCCTTTATCTGGTCATGATGACATTGCACGTTTGAAAAACGTAACCAATGACGCTGAATTGACACAAATTCGATAATAATGTCACATTTGATAGTTTGAAGAGTGATTAAACTTGAACAACTGATAAATAGAATACCAAGTTCGCATCTTTTGATATCAAGTTAACCAGGCTCGGCTTCTAGAATGCATCTTTAATCGCTCGGCAAGCCTTGCACTGTCAACAAGTGCTCTCAAAGCCTTGCCTGGTAAACTTGATTAAAGACACTCACCTTGTTTTATCTATTTCTAATGTCTCAAAAAAAATGGTCAAGAACATGCATGTGACACTTGACTTTAGCAATGAAAAGCATATACTTAGAAAATTGTGTGTAAATTTCAAATACAGTAAAATCTTAACAAATTGAACTCCGCATTTTAGAAATACTCGTCAGTATTAGTAAAACTAGGGACACACAGGATTCAGAGAGTATATATTTGTTTATAAAAATATACTTAGCACTCTTTAAAGGTGTATGCACATCTACCCAGCTGGTCTAAAAGTCTATTTTCGGTCTGAGCTTTCAACGTGTCACTAGAAAATCTGACTTACAGTTTGCTGTACATGTTTGCAAACAACTAAGGCACACACCAGCCTGCATACACATATAATGTAGTACATCTTATCATGCTATATGAATATTCTAGCTAGTCTCCATAGCTTAACAGGCAGGGTTGAGCCTTACCTTGTTGCAAACCCCAAAAAGATCAATTCTTGCATCAAGGCCCATATTTATTTTATCAAAAGCAGTGAATTCAACGCATATCAAATGTGAATAAAAATGGTATTTTACTGCAGTGAAAAACATATTTTTTTTTTCACTAGTGACTGATACGATTTTTATTTTCACTGTAGCAAAACAAGGCGTTTTTGGCAATTTTGAGTCTGGTATACTCTTCAAAAGGTTTTACGAGAAGGATGCTTGTGCAAAATAACGCTACGCATGTTGTGACGTCAACATCAAACATAATGACGTCACTGTTTGGCCTGGCGTAGCACCAGTTTGCACGTGACGTCTATCCTAAGGCATACTCAATATACTTTCTTTAAATGCTGTTTTCTTACGTTTCATTCGTTAAAATAGGATTCTAAGCCATTTTCTTGGTGCAAACTTTGTTTACACCCAATGTTATAGTCTATAAACACACTGAAAAAGTCAAATCGAACGAGAAACGACCAGGGAAAAAGTTAGGTTGCGTTTTCTGTATTTTCCATGGAGTATAAAATAAAAAGAAAATTTACTTTTTTTGGTGAATACCAAATATATTTCATCTCTTTCGGTGAAAATATCAGCATTTTCACTCGTGCTGTTTTTTTCTCCGCACTCGATGAAAAATATTTGGTATTCACCCAAAAAAGTAAATATCCTCTATATGTAGATGATCTTACATAGAGTGTTCATGTTTTATTTTTCAATTTATTAAACAAGTTGGGGAAAAGTGATAAAATGCGAGGCTTCACGATAATCTGTAAACAACTAATGGTTTATCCATTTTAATGAACGGCGGTATTTCACTCACAGATGCGCCGTCATATGTCAAATTTGTGTCTGAGTCTTGGATGCTTGCCTATGCACTGACTACTAAATATATGATGGCTCCTGGGGTTCAATTATTTTCATTCCAGTTGTCTCAAATGAGTGTGGCGGTATGTTGACGGATTTTGATGGACAGTTCTCATCTCCTGATATTGATAACGATGGACAGTATGATATCAACCTCCACTGTCACTGGACTATCGAGGTTGAAGAGGGTCACATGATTCAGCTAACTATTCTGGACATTGACGTAGAAAAGGATGAGCGGTGTAGATATGACTTCATCAAGGTTGTACTCCATAATTTCCATTTGGATAAGGATTACAGTGAAACCTGTCTAAAGTGGTCACTCAAAGGACGACCCAAACATATGTTCACAAGACAAATAATCGCTTAATGCAGGTCAAAAGTATTGCATATACTGCTTTGTAGAGCATTTTGCAATACTTTCAACCTGCACTTAGCTACCACATGTCAATAAAACCAAGGCTGCTGTTTTCTAATATTTTAGGTTCTCTCTATTTCAGAAGGATCCGTTTTTCCAGAGTATTTAGAGGTCGCAACAGCTGTTTTTTTTCTGTTTGGAGCTTGTAAAACTTCTCCCCGCGCATCAATATAGTGTTGGTATTTTTCATAGACTGGTCCTTCAGGAATATTTGGTTCTAATGGAAGCAGAATACTGTTTAAGCAGGTGCTAGGGACATGAGAATTGTTGCACTTTCCATTTGTTCTCACGAACGGACTTTATAAAACTGAGTCTTCTGTATTCTAATATTGTAGGTTGTCTCTATAAGTGAAGGATCTGTTTTCCAGATTATTTAAGACCTTTGATTTGTCTATTTTTGAGTGGCGGCTTAAGACAGGCTTCACAGTAGATTTGAAACAATGATTGTAACTCCTGACTTACATTTTCAATACATATTTTACTTTTTAGTACTTTACAGATAATGAAGAAAAATGCTCATTCATCCATCTAAAACCCTTGTCAACACCAAACAATGGATCCAAAAGTAAGAGACATAAGCCTGTAAGGAAACATTACATATGTACAAGCATAAAAAATCTTAAAATTGCCTAGTCTAGAAGTCCTTGAATACGCTGATATGCAATATCACATAATGACGCAACCTTGACTAAACTGTGTTGTCACTTGACGACCATGTGAGTGAGCTCCAATGCAACCTCACGTGATAAAATGGCTAAGATAACATGGGTAAGGTAAGAATTTCTATCCCAGGGTAAAATCTCAAATGTCCATATCCAGTATGCAAGAAAATTACGTCCCTGTCGATCACCGTTTGTCACTACTTGGCAAGCCTTGTGATGCCAAACAGTGATCCTCAGGACAGATTTTACTATCCCACCCTAAACTTATGATATATTCTTATATTATCAGGTATATGATGGTATTGATGAAAATGCTGATCTACTTGAAACATTTTGCGGTGATGAACGTCCTCCTATTATAAGGTCGTTTTCTAATAGTCTACTGGTGAGGTTCTACTCAGACTGGCTCCTTAATGGCAGAGGATTTACAGCAGCATATACACAAGTAAATGGTATGCGTTTCTCTTAGCGTTTGTTTCATTAGTGAATACCATGCTTGGAGAATCTTTTAAACATGCAAAATTTATCTTCATTTGAAAAGAAATAAATGTAAAACACTTTAAAGAGGAACACCAACTTGTAATTAACCCTTAAAGCGCCTAGATAAAAATGTATCTGAAAAAACGTCTGCTGAAGTCGTGTGCTGCAAAAAAATGGTAGGAGTTGCTCTTTACCCTTTTTGTTTCATTAGTGTATACCATGCTTGAAGAATCTTTCAAACATGCAAAATATATCTTCCTTTGAAAAGAAAAAAATGTAATACACTTTAAAGGGGAGCACAAACTTGTAATTAACCCTTAAAGCGTCAAGATAAAAATGCATCTGAAAAATGACATCTGCTGAAGTCGTCTGCTGCAAAAAAATTGCCTAACATTACTGACATATTTAAGTATAGAAGCAAACAGGGTGGACCCAGATCTGACTGCTCCTATATAGGAGCAGTCTGATCTGGGTCTACACTGTTTGCCATAGAGGCTGCTTAAACATTTCAGCAGACGAGAAAAGAAGACGACTTTTGTTGCCATTGGCGCTTTAAGGGTTAAGTGAATCTGAGATGCAAGTCATTGCCAAATCATGCAATCTGCCACAAACCTGATGAAAATCAAATGAGAAATAAGAAGGTTACAGTTATTTATAATGAAGGGAATGGAAAGCAATAGAAGGCATCGTTACTAAATATTCATAAACAGAAAAAAGTACATTTAGTTGCCTGCACTTCTTTTTAACTTTATACACTCATCGGTTAAAAATAGTTTATTTTGAGAAACAACTTTTCCTTTGGGAATATTGGGTTCTGAAGAAAAGCAGAATACCGTATAAGCCGGACCTAGGGGTGTGAGAATTGTTGAACTTTCCATTAGTTCTCATGCACAGACTCAATTAAACTGAGACTGCTGTTTTCTTATATTGTAGGCTCTCTTTTTTCTAAAAGACTCATTTTCCAGATTATTTAGAGTTTACAGTAAAATTATGGATGTTATCGGACTTAATTGAAAAATTAAAGGAAAGTAATTAAATAATCAAAATTGTGACTCCCAGTATTGATATTGATACTTAAATATATATTTATTTGCAAGTTTCAAAAGTTATCAATATAAAATTCCTCTCTTTATTATTATATTTGAATTTATTAATAAACAGTGAGTCAAAGAAGGACCTTTTATTCACACTTAAAGTTCAAATGCTGAGAGCTTCAGAGTCCTCAGCACATGTGATTGAGAGTCACAGGGACTTTTAGAGCTCATAATTATGGAAAAACAAGATGCAGTTAAATCATATTTATGCTAAAATACTTACTGGCTGATAATGTCTCATTTTTAGAATATGACTGGAGACGGTGGCCAGATGGTAATTATGCTGTATTATCTTCTGTCTATGGCTGCCCAGACCCTGATGTCAACAGATGGGAGCATGGGTATATGAACATCAGTTTTAGAGACCCACACAATTTGCAACAGCCAGCACTGGAAGATATAATGAACCATAACTCATCTATGTTGCTGGGCCCTAATAGTCAGAATAGAATACAACTGAATTTTTGTGGCAAGATCACTGGCAGTGATGATTTTTCTACGACTGCTGAGTGGCCTCGGGGCAAATATAGCATATATAAAACTGGAGATACCTGTCCAAGTGGTAAAGTATGACCAAAGACAACATCTGAAATATATGCCAACTGATGTTATTTTTTACAAGACCTGCTATGTATTTTAACAAATTTCAAATAATTACAATTCTAATGCACTTGCTTTTGTAATGTGATTATTGATTGGATAACATCAAAAATTTATAACAGTATATCCTGTGATAAACTGTCGGAAATAGTTTGATATCATTGACTATTCACATTTCCTTGGATGATATGTGGCTGTATGCGGCTTGCAATGCTCCAATTTGTATGCAGAAATGCATTAGAATGGGGATAACTATATTCAAATTTTAAGTTCAGGAGGTATATTGTCAGATATACGGCTAGAAATCACGTTTTATGGCTCAGCTCATGCATTGCTATAAAGCTAAACTTCTGACCTTATAAACGACTATATACCTCCCCAAATGAATATTTTGAATACAGTTATCCCCTAATTCATTTATTTTTTAGAATAAATTTGCATATTTGGGCTATTTCATTAATTTCTGTTTATTAGCGCATTTGCATTAAGGTGGTTTAATACCATACTTGCACAGCTGTCTAGTGGAATAGATGCCCAAACACAAATAATTTTAGAATAAATTACAATGTAGAATATTTGGGCTGGCTCATAAAAATGTTACTTATTGCATATTCATTTAGGTGTTATTTAACCATACATGCACATCTGTCCAATGAAATAGATACCTAAACTTTGACAGTATGTGCGGTCATCATCTTTGTCCTTACCCTGTGTTTGCAATATCAACGAAGATTCTGATGAGATGTGCATATATCATAAAGTTTAACAATTACTTACTTATTCAAGTATTTTATTACTATTTGGAATTGTGTGTTATTGAGTTATGAGTGAAGAATGATTAATATACCAACTTTCTTTTACTACTGTTATATAGTATTATTATTTGTAGTTATGTAGCTTATAGTCTAATGTTGACAGCTGCAATTGCTTGACTTAGTTTTAACACTTGGTATGCCATTCAAGCCCCCAGATGCACAATTTTTATAGGGCTTACTAAAACTGTTAATTTGAAAAAGATAAAGATGAAACTGTAGCTGTAGAAACAAATAACATCAGTGTCACATAACAATTATTACCTCATCTTACATGACACACATTCTACTAACTATCATGAAGGTGTCTTGGTGTGATAAATCAAAAACAACATCTTTGCTTGAACACATAATAGAGTAGTAGCACAATATTTTACAGAAAAGTGGTGAATATGCACGTAATAACAAAAGTATAATGTGGACTGACCAATAAAATCCACAAATGTATTTTGGTGCATGTAAAGAGCTGCTGTTAATAAATACAACATCATGTCCTGCAGCGCATGTTTCATTCATTCATAGAAAAGTACAAAAATATTCCTAGACGTAGTTGAGCTGTATGTAAAGAACTAAAATGCGCAGTTCATGCAAGCCAAGAAATAATACCTTATGTAACATTGTTTATAAGGCTAATATAATGATTTAAAAACTGATGGTACTGAAACTTGCATTATAAGAAAAACGATGACCTCCTCAACTGAGCATCTGAAACGTAACATACTCTATTTTTTGCGCAGGAGTATGAAACTTTATTACCATAAAGGCTTCTTATTTTAAAAAAGAAAGAACAAAATGGATGTTCCATTGTTGTCAGGGTCTTCTTTATGCTGCTAGTGATATCTTTGCAGTTAAAATGTCTAATGACTGTCTAATATTTAAGCAGTCTTGTTTTATATGCTTAAGCCATATCATTGACTCGTTTTTACTTATTGTGTCATCTGATGCAAGATGTAATGTTTTTTTTTATATTTCATTGCTTTTGATTTCAGGTTTTACAGAATTCACACACGAGATTACTATTCCAAAAATAGAACATATGAATATAGATGGTATCCAGCCCAAATATAACATCTTGTCAGTAAATGGCGACCAGGAGTCAACTATTCAATTCCGCTTATGTGACAAAACACACATACAGAATACTATCACCTTTCAAACAGAGACTAGGTTCCCATTTATTCTGTTACTATTGACTGAGGGATCAACGGTAAACAAACATGGATCAGCACTGTATTTAAATTGGCATATTTGACTTTTCTGTTTTGATGTTTGGCTTAATATACTCTGGTGTAGTTTTACTATTAAAATTGATTATTTGATGATGTCAATTTTATTCCTAAAAGTTAATGTGTCTGTTATTTCTTTTCATGGGCAGATCCAGAGGGGGCAGGGGGTCTGGACCCCCATGAAAAATAAAAAATATAGGATTTCTTAGCAGTATTGGTCTGGATTTCCTGAAAAATCACAAAGCTACCAAGCCAGCATTTAAATATTGGGCCATCATTGGTGGACCGATGATGGCCCTCTAAATGTGGTATTGTATTTGGATCCTCTCTCCCCTCATCAACTAAAAAAAACCTTGTCAAAGTTGGACCCCTCTGACAAAATTTTCTGGATCAGCGCATGCTTTTGGTTGGTTTGGAATAGCTTATAATTTTGTAATATGATGATGTGATGTTTTTTCCTTTTCTGTTTGACAATCATTGCATAAGGAAGGGAAAGCTTGTCAGTATGCTTAATTTGTGGTTACATAAAGTGAATGTGTGCCTAATTAGCTGAGTGTTGGAAAGAATCGCTACTTCTTGTTATCTTAGGAAATAATATATATAAGAAGAAATGTTATTAGACTTGTTTATGGCAACGGTGATATCAGTCAAACCTTGTACATCGATATAGTATTATGTTTTTATAGTCTTGTTCTTCAGGAATACTTGGTTCTGGTAGAAAGAATACTACTGCTCGTGTTTTACAAGGGGGCAAGAGCATTTTTGCAGTTTCAATTAATTCTCATGAACAGAATCAATAAAACAGAGACTACTGTTTTAAAGTTTTGTAGGTCCCCTCTAATTCTGAACGACCCCTTAACTAAGTTTGCGCTACAATCGAACTCCATGTATTATGGTGACTGTAATGTTCCTATTATGTGTTTATCTAAATTATTTGATTCAAGCAATTATATTAATTTCTACAACTATTTCGAGCATATTGTGTGATGAATGCGGATTTTGTGTGATGAACGCTTATCAAGATGCCCTTCAAAAAGGGCACTGCCTGTCATTTAACACTTGTAGATTCTATAGCTAAGATTTTTCACTGATTACTTTCAAATTCATATATGCACTACTTTTATCAATCCCATGACTCAGCCACGATCTTTTAACTCTATACGTGAAAATAAAATTCTGAAGAAATATACAGTACTTGTATAATTTTTATTATTAAGGAAGCCGCAGATGATAGGTTGAACCACTCATCTCCATTTAATAGCCGAGTCAGAAAGACAGATATACTGATGGACGCAATGACAGAAGAGATACAATTTGGTGAAGAAAGCTTTATAGTGATTGCCTTTATTGCGCCAATAGGTAGTAATAACTGTTCGTATGTATATTAAGGGATTCACTACGTTGCTCCAGTAAAAATGAAATATAATGTTAAACAACCATAAATATCATGTCATGCATGTATCGTTATTTGTAAAAAAATAATATCTGCAGATAAAGATGTCATTTTCTACAATAAAAGGTATGTTAAAATGAAAACTGGTGGCATAATTTCATGAACATCTATTCAGTCAAGAATGAGTCAACTTCATTTGATGCGTGAGTAAAAAACAATGTTGTGTCCCCCTTAATCAATGATGTTCTTCATAATTATACAGAGTAACAATTTGAAAAACGAGTGTGATAATTTAAAACTCTATTTATAGCTTCTATAAAACACTTGTATTTGGTGTGTTTTTTGTTTGGGCGCTATTGGCAGTAATAACTAAAAATGCCAAATATGAGACCGCTGAACTAAGTTACATAATAAACAATAAATTGACACCCCCTTAGTATGTTGGTATCCATATAAGCAAAGTCAAAATTTCAATGATAATACATCTAAATGTCAAAAGACTTTTGTTGGCATCGGCGTACACATCTGCGTCCACATCCACATCCCCGTAGCTTCATTTCTGTGTGTTAATCTTCTGAACCAGTGGATGGACTTTACTTAAATTAAGAAAGATTTCAAAGATCATGAAACGATACAATGAAGTACCACACCTGACCCAGGATACCTCATGGAAAAGTAAAAAAAATACAATAAACATCACCAACAAGAGCCAAGAGGTCAGCCCTTTCCCAGCAGGTGAAAACTAGACAGCAGACGTGATCAGGCGTGAAAACATGAGAAACACAAGACAATAAAAACACAAATGATCCACAAAAGAAGTACTGCCTTGAAACGGTCAGTCAAATAAACTTGCATAGATTGGTAGATTTTGACCAAACTTGCATAGATAAATTGCTGGGAGAATGGACAAAGTTTATTAGATTTTAGTGACCTTGACCTTATTTTCTGGGTCACACCAGCACTTTGAAATGTCAAATTTTGACCAAAATAGCGTTTATGTATGTTATCTCTTGAATGAAACAATATGTTCTGACTAAACTTTATGTATTGTTTCATTGTGGCAAAATAACGAGTCGATAAGATTTTGGTAACCTTGACCTAATAATCAAGGTCACCATGCGTTAAAGACTGTATGTAAAATCAGATTTTCTGAGCACTATCTTTTGAACCAGTGGGTTGATTTTCACCAAATTTGCATAGATACAGTATCTGGAGAAAGAAAGGAGTTAGTTAGATTTTGGCGAACTTGGCCATATATTCAAAGTCGTATTTGCATTTGTAATTTCAGATTTTGACCAAAATTGTGTATCCTCATGCTATCCCTTAAAATAAATGATGGATTTTCAGCCATTCTTTGCATATTGTAACTTTATGATACAATAAGGAGCTGATTAGAAATTAAAAAAAAAAACATTCTTTAGGACTCAATTTAGGGTTGGGTGCATAGTTTTCCTCTGCAAGCACTGCTTTAATTTGGTATCATTTTCAATATGCATGCATACAATGTACCGGAATTGTTAATATTTCTCTTGTTATTTTAGGAAATAGCCTTCTTGGTGTGCGAAAAGTTGGTGAGTATATCAAAGTGATTATATGTCACAGTAGTTAAAACATCATTCATTTAACTGTATTCATGTAAAATTTTAAAAATTTAAAAGCCTTATAATTGAATTGGTGCCACTTAAATAGTAGGGGTAGGTAAAAGCATAATTAAATCACGTGATAAGTAATTCAATTGATACCTAATCAGATGTTTAACAGACCTATGAACTCATTAAGGGTCATGTTTGACAAATTCAATTAAAAAGGTACGATTATTGAAGTGTAAAATGTGAATTCTGTGCGTTTTTTTCTTCTGTATGTTTCATCATAGTGTGTTAATTTGATTAGATTGCTTCTCTGTGATGATGCATTGCAAAATTTAAGAAGCCTCTATCTGAGCTAAGTAATTTGTGTGTTTTAACAAGAACAAAGTCAAGGTCGATGATTTAGTGCTAGTAAAACGCATTTAAGGTTCCTAGTCGCTGCTAAGGCTGTTGTCCAGTCTTATGGCATGCAGGGATCCAGAAAGTTTAGTCAGAGGGGGTCCAACTTTGACAACGTTTTTATTTTGTTTCTTTTAAGTTGATGAGGTATGGGAGGATCCAAATACCACTATAAGCGTGCTATCATTGGCCAGCCAGTGATGGCCCAACTTTGAATACTGGTTTGGTTGCTTTGTGATTTTTCATGGGATGTAGACCAGTATTGCTAAGACACCCTATATTTGTGTATTTTTGTTTGGGGGTCAGGTAGCCAGAATTTTCCCATCAGTAGCCGCCATTTTGTTCATAAAAGAGTGATGCTCTTTCAGATTTTATGCAATTTATAAAATATTGCATGGAAAATGATCTACTATTAATATCTAGTTCACATTTTGGTAGTTATAGTGCATGAACAAATTTTTATAATATTGAATCTAAATAGATACCTCAGGCAAAAGTATATATGATGCACACCTTACTAAATTAGTAAATTATTGTATTGACATTCTTCATAAAAATGGCTGAACATATTTACATTTTATTTTGTTTTTCAGAACGATTTCCTCACAGAGAAATACCATGGAATTTAGGAATACCTGATGCATCCTCACATGGTAAAGAACATTAAAAATTTAAGCCAGTACACGAGATTATGACTTTTATTACATCAGTGATATTGAACTATAGTTTGATTTTTAAAACTGACAGGGTTTGAGATACACAGTCTGGCGTCTGTCCAACTATATGTACATAGAGGATCTTACATGAGTGCTCATGTTTTATTGAATTTATTAAACGAGTTGGGGAAAAGAGATAAAAATGCGAGGCTTGCCGAGCATTTTATCTCTTTTACGCAACGAGTTTAATAAATTAAATAATGCAAGAGCACGAAGGTTAGATTCTATTTATCATATGACATTAAGATTACTTTGAAATCTCATTTCTCGCGTAAAAACGTTATAATTTTGTCATTATGTACGCAACGTTGTTATGGACGTCATAACGTTTCCCGTAAATCGATAAACCACTAGTGGTTTACAGATTTTATTGCATGGCGTTATTTCACTCCCAGACGCGACGTCATATGATAAACGTATATACATGTATGTGGCTTGTCATTATGTAAACGTGCACCTAAATTAATTTACGATTAAGAGACAAGCCACATAACAGTCAATTTTAGCCACATTGTTTAAACGCCTGCCTCATAAGTTTACATTTTTATAAAATAAACTGAAGTTTTACTCACAAATGTATACTTAGGGCGCATACTGCCCAAGTTTTTCTAGCAACATGAGTACCCAACTGAATGTACGTCTGTATGCCAATGTATCCGTCTGTCCATAAACACCTGCAAATACTCCAGGGACTGCAAATAAGAGACGTTTTCAATGTATGTAAACATATTCATTCCTTAGACACTGAAAATTGAGTGTTTTGTCTGGCTACGAAGCCTTTTTGTGGCTATAGTGTAGCCACACATGTATACACTCTTAAATACGATACTCACAAAAATGTCTGTCTGGTCGTCCATCCATTTATCAGGTTGGAGTCTTTTGATATCAAGCTTAATAGGCTTGGCTTTGAGAGGGCATGTTCAATGTCTTGGCAAGCCTTGCAATTTAAAGAGCATACTCGAAGCCTTGCCTAGTAAACTTGATACCAAAAGACACTCACCTAGTATTCTATATCATGTAGAAGGAGAACCTCATCCTTGTAGTCAAATAAATACAGTTTTCTTTACCATAATATTTACAGCAAAGAACAAAAACAATCTCTTGTCTGTGATGTGCGAACGTGGCATGTAGTGGTTATATTCATTTGTTTCTTCTGCATGTAGCATCATAGCTACAAAACAAAGAACATGCATTAAATAGAAGATCTTACATGAGAGCTCATGCTTTATTGAATTTATTAAATAAGTTGGGGAAAGGAGATAAAATGGGAGGCTTGCCGAGTATTTTATCTCACTTTTGCAAAGAGTATAATAAATTCAATAAATTCAATAATACAGAAGCAAGAATGTTAGATTCTATTTTTTATATGACACTAAGATTACTTACATTTGCCGTAAAAACATTTTAACTTTGTCATTATGTACGCAACGTTGTTATGGACGTCATAACGTTTTACCGAAAATCTGTAAACAACTAGTGCTTTATCGATTTTATTACATGGCGTTATTTTACTCCCAGGTGCGACGTCATAGGATAAATTATAGTTATCGAAATCTCAATCTCAAGCAGTAAACAATTTATGAAAAACAATCTCCAATATTGAATTTGCTTTTCATATGCAGTAGTTAGAACTGCTGGATTAATCAAGCGTAATGTACTGTAGCTTCTTTCGTTATTGCATATGCCCACATACTAGTAAGAATAATATTGTTAAATCTTAGTAGCTTTATGGAGTTTTATTATTGAATGTTGTTGTTCTTTTTAGATGAAGTCAGCTGGCTGATGTATGACCTTGATCAAAGTGTGGTTGTGTCGAAGCTGAGATTCATATACAATTTCAATGAAGGTAACATACTAATATTTGCTTCAATGAGAATGCTTTGATTTGTAAATAGTGCAAATTATTGTGTTTGCATATCATTTTCTATCATTTTAATCAGAAAATATAATTAATCTTTTCTTTCATGGTGATGGGTTAAAATTATTTGATGCTTTATCTTTGGTAATCATTGCATAATTTAGGAAGCCTTTTTCTGTAGCCTGTTGTTAATAACCAACAAACACATATTAGCCACGTCTTCTCTTTGTACTCCGGACATAAAAAATAAATTGTAGCATAACATAGTTTTCTTTATCTCTGTGCATCTCTGTAAAAATATTTTTCAGCAAACACTAAGCTTAAAATATAAACATGTGTGTTCTTACTTTTTGTATTGTATTTTGCAAAGGTAAGTCATTGTTAACCTTACCCTTTCACTGAACATTTGTCTATTGGTTCCTACTGTCAAAGCAGTCTCTGTGACTACTTCAGCTAGGATTTTTAAATTTGGTATTAGTTCTGGTACACTGTAATTCTACAATCAGCCCGATTATGTTTTTTCCTGTAAGCATCCTACTTTCTATCTGACACTTTCCTAAGGTACTGTGAGATCTTTAATGGTTAGACTTTGCACACTTGGGAACAGTAGGATTTGTTTTGTACCAAGCAGAACCAGGCTGCTGCAACATATAGGACCCTTCCTTTCTCTTTCAATTTACAGTATATACTAGGCCAAAAAAGAAATACCGCTATGTATAAATCATTTTAATTGTATATGTTATATATTTTATTCAAAATGTATGCAGTAGATAGAAAATTATTGCAAATATTGTACTAGAGAAAGTTATCTTTGCCAAATTCCTCCATACATTAAGATATCAGTATTGCTGTGGGCGATTAATTTGATGTAAATACTGCGCCAAAGTTAAGTTTGGACAAGTGTAGCGACGTCTGAGTCTTACACCAATCTTATGCAAACAATTTCTAACAGTTTGATTGCTGATTCACAGATTATGTGTTCCTGGGTTTGTCTTAGCCATTACAGGTACTGAACGAAATCAATTGGGCAGCTAAGATATCCCGATGCTCGATCTTGACGTTGTGTTGTTATACAATGACGTCATTGACGAGGACTGTCTGAGGTTGTTCCAATCTTTTTATGCCATTTATAAGACTTCCAATCATCATCAAATGGCATCAAAATTGATGGACTATTACCAATTGCGTCATGCTAGCTTGAAACAATGCTACTGCCCTTTCGAGGTCAACAGGTGTAATCTTGCCATCATAAATTAGCAATGTATGATCTTTTATTCCAAAGTTTTAATTTGTTTTAACAACTTGTATGTTCAACTAGAGATTTCAGTAGTTAGCACATGTATACATCTTAACAGAATGAGTGTGTACTTAAAAACTGGGAAATAAATAATCAGTCAGTACACTGGATTTGGTTGTCTGAGCTTAATACAACAATGGAAAATGTGTGGCTGACAAAAAAGGAAAAACGTGGATAGCAGATGAAATTGTGTAATTCTTATTTAACATGCTATGTTTTTAACTTTTTTACGGGGCGTTTCGTTTTTGGCCCAGTGTCTATTACCCTTTTTCTATGAAACTACCACACCTTAAATGAGAATCGATACAGATAAGATCAATTTTTGTATATCATATAAATAACTGTTGGTTATTTATCTCTTGCTTCAGATTTTATCTGAACATTTTCCTACCAGTTTCAGTTGCTTTTGTTTCCAATTAATTACATCGACATGAAACTATTATTTAATGTTTCTAGCTATTTACCAGTGATAAATGAATTTTTTATCTTATGGTTACATCTATACTTTAATAAATGACATCAAATATTTATTTGATTATAATAATTGCGTGATGAATGCAGAGGTCATGCCTCAAATAGAAATACTATAAATTCATAGATCAGTACGAAATCCAGTGTAAATGCTTTTGACCTTCATTAATCTACCATTTGTCATTAAGATCTTTGTTTTTTCTATTATATTGGCTGTTTTACACAGGTTTTACTTTATTGACAAATCTGTATTATTAGCCCATCTCATAGTGAATTCTTAATATAGTACACACCTAACTAGTTTTTATCATATTAAATTGCAGAATTTTTTATCGAATTAAATTGTAGAAATTTTTATTGAATTAAATTGCAGATTTTTTTTATTCAATGAAATTGCAATTTTTATCAAATTGAATTGCACGTTTACAGTTACTAGTATGTTTTTACAAACCATGAGTGAAAAAGATTGTTGATGCTGAATCTACACTGTTTTCAAAAAGCAAGTAATAATGGTCAGAAACGGCCACAATCACAGGCCACAGACCAACACTCTGCAACACAAGGAAGAGACACAGACGCAAACAGCCACAAAATATTAAGAACACAATTAAAGTTAAGAAAGTAGTCCTCTCTTTCTCAGTGAGATATTCGCAAAACTAGAAATGGCATTATATTACAAAACAAGGACCAAGTACAAAACACCCACAAGTAATGGGAGCAGCAATAAATAATGCATCAACAACATCATCAAAAACAAGATATAGGATCAGTATGATAAGGTTTAAGTATAGTAACCTGGTTATGTTGTATTCATCTCATAGACTACAAACCTAAGTTCAATCAATGCTTGCCAAATGAGTCACTGCCTGCACACATATTAAGGTAAAACATATTTTTTCTGCAAGTCCTCACTGGATAGCGGCATATGCACATTTAAGTACAGACTTTATATACGTTAATAGTACATTAATCATACGTGCTAGTCCATAAGGTGTATTGTATTAGGTACTATAAATTCAGGGCTTTATTTTGCAAAACTTCGCGAATGCATTTTCGCGAAATGGTGTAATCACTCTGCCATTCACTGCTATAGGTAAACCATATATAGTCGTAAATTCTTAACATCACAAACATGTTTTTAAACTTAATTCTCAAAAATAAAGCCTCGTGAAAATGTCTGAATTTACAATATGACTACATGTATTTGCCATGTGATTCTTTAATTGTTTGGTATTACTAGATAAAGAACCTTTGGAGACATCCATACCAACTATTCTGCTTGGTCAAACAAAGTGGAGTTACCTTGGCAATGGGGCCATACAGTGTCTTGGTTATCTTGAACAAAACGTTTCCTCCAGAAGTACTGACGTCATTTGTTTAAACACACCTTATACAACTGGAAAATACATTATTCTGATGGATAGAAATACAACATCTGCAAACACAGTGGAATCTATACTAGTCAGGCAAATGACTATGCTAGTCATCTCAACAGAAGGTATAGTTTATATAATGAGCCAGTTAGTCAAATTTTGGTACTTATCACATGTGCATTAAGTAATTTTTGAACATAATTAACAACAACAACATAGAGATATAAAGCGTAGGAAATGTATAACAAAATAAAAAACAAATACAAATTACCACATGCACCAACAAACTTTAAAAAACATGCAATAATAGAATAAGCACCTTCAAATGCACATTAGTTACAACTCTCAAAATTTTGCATATATTTACTTGCCAAATCATGTTGTGCTCACGCTGAAGTTCCCTAAAAAAACTCAACGTTTCATTTCATAGAAACAATCACACTTAATTAAATAACTGATAAAGGTAAGAATTAATAATCCAGTAACACCCAGAGATAACAACACCCACTACCAGGAAATGGCCTAATCACAAACCACACACCAACCCATGGCACATTGTAATAACAGTAATATTATCACCACCTTAGAACTTAATATATCTACGTGTCAAATGTTTGCCCTGTGACTAGGTTGTTCATTAATATTCATGTTACACACAATGCAATGTCCATGCATTTACCTACACATTTATAACATCTGTATTGCTCTGGAGCATTATGATAGAATATAGAATATATTTGTTTTCATATAGCGTCTTCATCATGCAATCAAGTGCTAGGCATGAGAGATGGTTCCATTCAGGATTTTCAAATTTCTGCCTCCTCGGAACATCCAGATTATCCTACCCCGCAGGCTCGCCCAGATGCCACTGGTTGGTGTTCTTTTCCTTATTCATCACCACAGGAGGAGTTTCTCCAGGTAAGGATTATAAGAATATATCATGAATGTGAAGGTAGTATAGAAAAACCATCCGGATGATCTCCATTTTGCATCACGAGGCTTGCTGAATCATGAAAAACAGTGTTCCTGAGGGAACGATTTTCTATCCTACCGTCACACGAATTATGGATTCTTTTTCTTGCTCACCACTTTTTCTTATTTTAGAATAAGCCCCCAGAAGTCCCTGAATACGCTAAGATGCAATTTCACATGATGGCGCCACTTTAACATAACAATGACGTCACTTGACGACCATGTATGTAGCCCTCACATGACAGCCTAGGTAAAATAGCATGGGTAAGATAAGATTTTCTATCCCAGGGTAAAATCTCAGATATCCTTATCCGATGTGCAAGAATTTTCATTACAGCAGATATTTTTGACCATTATTTATCCAATTACAGTAGAAATCACAAAACTTTCTAGTCACATGTAATATTCAATCTCTTACAGGTGCGTTAGAATGTCTAATTATTGGCTCAGTGGTTAGAGCATGTGACTTGTATAGGTGTTGTCCTGGTATGGTGAAGGAACTTTTGTCAGCTATAATTTATGCTGGTTGTAGGGCTTGCTCGTGATTTGAGTGTATTTTGTCAAAGTAATGCTTAACATTTTCATAAATGATGGCTTCCTAGAAAAAAGAAAGTGAAACACCTGCATGCACAGATCCAGACAATTTTGTTTGGGAATTGGGTCCAGTCAAAACCTTTTTTTTCAGTAATCAATTTATTTAAGATATGGCTGCATAGACTCCCCTCAAGAAGCAATTGGACCCCTTACTTAATTCTTAATCCGGAATGGGGCATGCCAGTATTTCTAGGAAAACCTTTAGCCACTTGTGCTTTTTCAATGGGGCTCTGGACCACCCATCCCCCACCCTCTGGATCCACCCATGACCTGAACACTCTCCATTTTATTATGTACAAATAGTTTGAAATCACATAGCTTTCAGTTATATTCAATGATAGGGTCAACTCATTGTCTCAGTTGTTAGAGCGTAGTGATATCCATCAAGGATATGGGAACTTCATCAGCTATGCTTTGTGACTTAGGCAAGATTTTTTTATTAGTTGATTTACAGATTTTTTTCAGATTTAGTGTTGGGGGAGGGGAAAGCTCTGAAAATGACCAAATAACTGGTCAATTTCAGAGCTTTTTTAATAAATGGTCATTTTCAGAGCTTTTTTTATATCTCCATAACAAACAGTAAAACTAGTAACGTAAACATACAGTATGTATTCAATCTTTCATCAGTTTCCTAAAAATCTGGATGGGACATTCATTTTAACAGTGTCACTCTCAAAAAGACACAGACAGAACCTAAAAAATATATTATTTTTTTTAACGAAACAAATAATATTTAGAGTTTGCGAGATAAAATAAAAAAATAATTTTAGAAATTAAGTTTTAATTTTCTTCTACTTTCCGGAAAATTACAGTAGGAGGGTTTGTAAATCAACTAATAAAAAAATTCTGGCCTTAAATGTAATATGGTGGGGGTACAGCCTGGACCTGAACACAGGACTCTCCACAATCCCTGACATTTTTGTATGTGTGCTCTTTTTACACCAAGATATACATTCTTCTTTTACATTGGAAGCGTACTAGAATAGTCTCAGCTTGTATAAAATATATTATCTTATTTAATTTAAGCAACATTTATGTTTTTTTCTAATTTAAGATTGATCTTCTGATCCCAATGACAATAGAAGGAGTGCAATTTTTCAATCTACCAGAGGCGAGAAATTTGCAAAATGCAGTCGGGTATGATGAATATATTGTTGGTGCATATCAGATCATAATGCAGTTCAGCATGGAAAGCTACTTCAATACAGAGCAAATTCCACAGAAGGTATTGTTTGTCAATGATCTGTTCAAAGCATACTTGAGCTGCATCATGTGATTGCTAACATTGTATAAACTGTACATGCAGCAGTATTCTATTTTCAGATAACTGAAAAAATAAAAATAACAAGGAGGACCAAATTATGAAAATAACCTTGCAATGTTGTGACTGATTGTTTTTCACAAACTATATACAGTACGAGGATATATTTCTTCTAATACATGCAATAAACTGAAATATATTTCCTAGTATCATGATTATCTAACATATATTGTACTGGCAGTTTTATTCATTAATATTAACATTATTGCCTACCGTTTAATTTTTAGATATTACAAACCAATTAAAAACATTGAACAGTATGTCATTGTGATAACATGATGCTATTGATTGAATGAAAACAGTACATACATAGATCTTAATCTTTGCTGAAGAAGCTCAACCCAATTAATTAGTTTAGAAAATGTCATTACATTTCATTTGTTAGCTGTACAAGATGTGTTAGAACGCACACCATTATAATTGTTAGAAATGGTAAGGCTTCATGAAAAAACACAAATATGAATAGTGTAACAAAAGTGACATCCATCCTATAGTGATTAATGATCTCAGTTTTTTTGTTTTCCTTTACAGGAGTTTTATTTTGACAAAACCTTGTTATTTGAAGATGGTCAAACTTTCATATTCGCATCAACAGTATTGGCTAGGACTGTTAAAATAGTTCCTTTGCTCTACACACAAAAACCTGGAATGAAGTGTTTGAAGGTAGAATTAATTGGTTGTCGAATGTTAGGTAAGAACTTACGTTACATCAAAATAGTGATGCATGCAGACATAAGAATCATCTATACTTTATATAGGAGTAGATGGGCTTCTTTTAAGCAACAGTCACCGAAGCTGAGGATAATATAATTATGGTTTATGAACTGTTAGGGAGGACAAGGCCTGGACTGCCCAGTTGGTATGCATTGGTCAGAGGGACCCCTGTTTTGGCTGCTGTCAGGACCACCAGGGTTTGCCTGTTGGATTTCATTGCTCTTGTATTCAGTTTTATGTACTGTGGTGTCATTGCTTTGTCGCCTTTTTATATCTTGATTTATATGTTCTAAGAGATGATGCATGGATAAGTAAGGGATCTTTCATTTAAACAAATATCTATGTGTCTTGATCAACATCTGACCATGAAACCGGTTTAAGCCCTCCAGTAAATACTTTTACCGACCGTTTCAAGGTGGTACTTCTTTTGCGGATCATTTGTGTTATTTATGTCTTGTGTTTGTCATGCTTTCGCGTCTTTTCATTGCTGCCTTATGGTCACCTGCTGGGACAGGGCTTACCTCTTGGCTATTGTTTGGGATGTTTACTTGTGTTTTTGTCACTTTCCCATGTGGTATCCTTGGTCAGATGTGGTACGTGATTGTATTGTCTCCTGATCTTTGCCACCTTTCTTTCTTAAATATATGCTACAGGCAAAACCATTTATCAAGGCAAAGTATCAAGCCATTTTCACTAATTCTAGAATGATATGAGTAATACAGGCAATAATTGATTTACAAAAAATTAACCCTCTTTAAGGTATACAATTATGTGAAGTGCACAATACATGAAGACTGTACAATTGTGTATATTGTCTACAATTGTATCAGCAACATAGAAATTATACTATATGTTTTAAGCAGTTTATGTTCTACAGTAAAACCTGTGTAAAACGGCCACTCTCAAAAAGACAAAAAATGGTTTTCATGATCAATTATTGCCTAATGCAGGTCAAAAGTATTGCAGAGTGAGCATTCTGCAATACTTTTGACCTTCATTAAGCTACCAGTTGTCGTAAAGACGTTTGTTTGTTTTTACCTGCGTCGCTTTAGCGAAAGCAGGTCTAGTGGTGGGTCCACTCAGTCTGTCCGTCTGTACTTCTGTCTGCCTGTCCGCAACACTTTAGGGGTACCAAGTTTGTGTAATCTGTAACTCCAAACGTTTTTATTTCTTTTCATTCAAACTTTGCTTAATGATTGTTCACATATTGAAAATGTGCACTTCCTATTTTATGCACGTTATATTATTTTTTTTCATTTTTGAGGGGTGTTGACTTTAAGGTTTTTTCATCCAAAATGCCTAGGGGGTGCCTAGTTTGTGCAATATGTAACTCCAACAGTATTTATTCCTTTATATACATACTTTACATACACACATTGTAGATGTGCACCTCCCTTTTTGTTTGTGCTTCATATTTTCTTTCTTATTTTTGACGGGTGTTGAACTTAGACATTTTTCAATCAGAAATGCTTAGAGCGTGCCAAGTTTGTGTAATATGAAACTTCAACAGTTTTCATTCTTTTATATACAAACTTTGCATAACAATTGTTTACACATTGAAGATGTGCACCTCCTATTTTGTGCACATTTCATAATTTTTCAATTTTTTGATGGGTGTTGAACTTAGGCATTCTTTCCATCATAAATGCTTAGGGGGTGCCTAGTTTGTGTAATCTGTAATTCCAACAGTATTCAATCCTTTATATTCATACTTTACATAATGATTGTTCACACATTAAAGATGTGCACCTCCTATTTTGTGCACATTTATTTTTTTTTTATTTTTTTATTTTTTTATGACGATTGTTGAACTTAGAGAATTTTTTCCTTCTGAGATGTTTAGGGTGTGCCTAGTTTGTGTAATCTGAAACTCCAACAGATTTCATTCCTTTATATTCAAACTTTGCATAATGATTGTTTACACATCGAAGATGTGCACCAACTATTTTGTGCACATTTCATATTTTTTTCACTTTTTTGACGGGTGTTGAACTTAGGCATTCTTTCCATCAGAAATGCTTAGGGGGTTGCTAGTTTGTGTAATATGTAATTCCTACAGTATTCAATCCTTTATATTCATACTTTACATAATGATTTTTCACACATTGAAGATGTGCACCATTTTTTTGTGCACATTTACTTATTTATTTTTTTTTGACGGGTGTTGAACTTAGAGAAATTTTTTCATTCCCAGATGTTTAGGGGGTGGCTAGTTTGTTTAATCTGTAACTCCAACAGTACGAGTATTCATTCTTTTATATTCAAACTTTGCATAATGATTGTTTACACATTGAAGAGGTGCACTAACTATTTTGTGCACATTTCATATTTTTTTCACTTTTTTGAATGCATATTGACTGTTGACACACCGACGAGCACCAGCGACGGCGGTCCAGAGCAGAGTTTGAGTGGCTGTTTTATACAGGTTTTACTGTAAAATAGTTAAAACATTTTGAAAATACATCTGAATGTCTGCTGTACAATTGTTCAGCAGTGCAAACTTACCCATATAACGGATACCAGCTACAGTAAGTAGAAAGTGAGTATGATCAGAAAATACCACAATCACAAACCGCAGACAACCCCATGGTGCCGCGAGGAAGAGCCACTCAACCATCACGAGACGCCAGGAAGACAAATAAAGCAAAGCAACCAGCTATCTCTTCCCCATCAAGATGATTGCAGTACTAGAATGGACATAAAGTAACGTACAACAAAACATAGAACAATAACAGACTCTCACAATGTGAGTAACAATAAACAAAAGTCAACATCAACAGAACCACCGCCTTAGAACTGACAGCAGCCTAAGCCACCGGGGGGCTTAAATGCATTTTACTGGTACCAAATCTTTGACCTAGATCCTGCTGTTGTTAAGGTACAAGAAATTTTTATCTCGCATGGAGGCCCTTTACTTAATGCAATGTATCATCATGGAGAAACACTCTAATCAAAGTAACACACCATGATGAAACAAAAAAATGGCTAATGACTCACAGATAGTTAAGTAAAACCTGTGTAAACGGCCACTCTAATAATTAGTTTCCAAGATCAATTATCGCTTAATGCAGGTTAAAAGCATTGTCAAATTTATTGCATGGCGTTATATCACTCTTAGATGCGATGGTATGTGATAAGTAAAGTTCGTTATGCTAACATCAGCTCTCAATATTTTGTAACATTATATAAACAATTTTATTAAACATCTTTAAGGAACTACAAGTAGCCAGTGCAGCAGCAGACCAGAAAGTTCATGGTTCCAAACAAGACAGCCATATTTGCCATTATATCAAGAGGCACCAAGCAGGAGTATCATTGTGATCAACGCCCAAGAATGTCAGACAATATGCCTACAAGCAACACAGTATTGCTCTACAGTACTATATGATGACGCTCATGCAATATGCAGTTGGTTTGATGAATCTGATACCTATAGCTATAGGGACTTTGATGCAGAGGGAACAAACGTAGATGCATATGACAGAATCTGTCAGACAGGTAAACTATAAGATATATACTGTGCTTTTGAAAACAAAGTCTCAATGATGTCACTCTTTAAAGATAGAGGAGCAAAGTAAGGAAGGAGGCAGATATCATAAATCGATACAATCAAGTACCACACCTGACCCAAAAAACTACACAGGAAAGCAACAAAAACACAATAAAACATCACACACAAGAGGGCCATGAGGATACCACAAGGCTGCAAGTAAAAGACATAAAAGCATGACGAACACGAAACATAAATAACAAAAATGATCCTCAAAAGAAGCACAACTCTCCAGAGGACCAGTTATTTAGTGCTTTGGTTTGAAGCTTAATCCATTTCTATTATTTTTTATGTAAAGAGTAAGGCACTGGTTATGCCTTGCATATGTCTTGGTTCACATGGACATTTCATTGAAAGTTGATTATCAGTTGTTTTCTTCTGAAGTCTGAACCTAGTATTGCATTTTTTTACTGATTTAGTAAGCTTTTTAGTCTTGAGAATTGTTTCATAGCCTTGTTCTATCTGAAAACTTACCGCAGTCCTTGTTTATGTTAGGCACACACTATTCAACTCTTTACCCCATGATAAAGCCTTTTGACGCCTTTGAATATCATGTATTTGAAAATATTATAGCAAATGGAGCATTTGATCCTTGCTCCATTTCCAATAATATTTTTAAAAGTATCCAAAAAACTTTACTTTAATTTTTCTTGAGTTTTTTCAATGTAGCTAAAAATAGAAAATGATGTCATGTGCTAAAATAGCCTATAGAGTAAAGGGTTAAATAAGACTATTATGGCTCATTAAGCAAATGTTTAAGACTATATGTCTCTTCCTTCCTCTGTCAAACCTTACTTGTAGTCTCAATTATAAGTCACTTGTCACTGGATTTCTTTAAATTACATTTATCAATCGCCTTTATCATTTTAAAACTTGTTTGTTAATGAGTCTTGTCTGATGAACAGTTATAAACATGGTCATACGAGCAGCAAAGGTTCTTATGAGGCTGTACAGACACATATGTTTATCTGACTGTTCTCTATTCGCCTATGCTATAAGTGTCAGTTCAATATGTTTACTCATATAAATACATGCTATTTTTAGATATGCAGGATAAAAGAAAGGATGCTGTACTGTACCTTTTGTATGAGCAGGAGTGGGAATCTATAACCACACATATTGATCAAAGTGCTGTAATTGTGAGCCATAATTTCCCTTTCCACTACGTTATTGGTGGCATGTGGGCCTGGGATATATCCTTTCAAGGTTCCAGCTATATCAATATGATTGTGTACAACATGTCTTTGAGTACATACACGGTAATTTGTGCCTTTACTACTTATTGTGTTTGTTTCAAAAAGTTTTGGTCAATATGACAAGAATTGATAATCATTAAACATAAAAGAGTTAATGGGTATGACCAGGACGTATCTCAATCACATATCACATATTGCAGACCAACACATGACACCCTGAGGAAAAGCCACAAAACACAGACTGCAATAACACAATTAAAGTAAAGCAACAACCGTTCTCTTCCTTAGCAAGATGATTGCTGAACTAGAAAGAGTATCAAGAAGAATGTTTCCAGGGCACTAGTGCATGTCTCTCAGTTGATGTTAAAAAGTACTTCACCATACAGTATGCCAAAATAACAAATAGTGTGTAATCTTATTCTTAGTAGTATCTACTGGGGATGAGTATCGCCAGAAAAATCATATCGCCATATATCACGATACGGGACCAGCGTATCGGGATACATATCACGATGCATATCACAAGATTTAATTTAAAAGTGAGAATGGTTCCTCTGTGTTTTCAACTAAAATAAGCACAAATATATTGTGAATAACTCAGGCCACAAGCTAGGGGACTTGAGAGAAATATATGTAATGTCCCTAAACTGGCTCAATTCTCCCAATTCAAAAAAGAGAGCTGTTTAAATACATAGTTTACTTATCCCTATGTAATGAATTAACTGCTATAGCTTGACCCTGAATTAACTAAGAATTGTTTGTAAACTTTTGCCAAAGTGGTTTACTTAGTAATTTAACAGCCAGATTAGTTATTACTTCTGTTTCAGTAAGAGATTTTCAATGCCTTATGCACGTAATTGCTTTTCTGTTGCCAAAGGTAGAATAACTCCTTTAAGCTTCACAAAAAGCCTTCTATATGGCATTCAATGCTATGAAAAATTCCAACAACTTATGGTTACTATAAAAAGACTTTAAAATATCGTAATACGGCCAAACTGTATTGCGATACGTATCGCGATAATACCTGCCAGCCCTAGTATCTACTTACATTAACTGACAGTGTAGTCATTTAACATTTTTTTGTTCAACTGAATATGGTTCTTAACACTATTTGACCATGTAGGATGCAGACAAATCTGATTACCAGTTTTAATGTTAGTTCAATTTATTATAAAGTGAAATGCAACACACCATCTCTGATACCAGTGCTATAATCTATAATATTACATGCGGTAGTTGTTCTGTGTAAGGAATCGTTAGATGCTTTCTAACTAATGCAATGTTTTATCACAAGGAAACAATATATTCAATATAACTCTCTGTGAAGAAACAAAGAAAGGGGCTAATATTCTATTTGGGCTATCATTGCGATTTTTCTACAGTGACCATAAAATTAATGTGCACAAAATTGCCCAATTGCTGTAATCCTTTTATGTATATGTTTAAACTTGAAAAAATAGTGATTTATTCTACCTAAAGTTTCAAAAATGGGCAGACTTGATGTTTAAAAGATGATTTGTTTGTAGACTATGTATTATTATATTTTGCTGTTGTTATTTTGTCATTATGTACACTCTGTTGTTATGGGCGTCATAACGTTTCCAGAAAATCTGTAAACCACCAGTGGTTTATAGATTTTATTGCATGGCGTTACTCCACTCCTAGACGCGACGTCATATGATAAACTTATTTATTATATTCATCAAATATTTCAGGTACCATCGTCTATCACTCAAAATTTACTGAGGTTTTCTGACAGAACTGATCGCCTTTATATAGGAAATAATGATTACAGATTGAATAGCATATTCACTGACACTCCAATAAATAATACAGATGGTCTCATGTACTGGTTAGACAGCTCTCATAATGGACAATTGCTTCACTACCAGACTAACCTGAAGAAGCTAGTGTTGTTATTTCGCACAAGAGTACAAGACCTGCCCATTGAATCTACAGGAAGTGGCTTTAGGATATATGCATATTCAAGTGGTAATCTTAATATATCTATTTCAAAATATGTATCATCTACAAATCTTAAAATTTATTAGCCCATATGAGCCCAGGGTCCTTTTAGTGGGACATGTGCAAACAGTGGGCACGCATATCATATCAGCCTCTGATCAAGGGCACTGTTTGCTTACAGAATAGTCTATTCAAATTTGTTTATATGAAGAATACCGCCCAATAACCCTAAAAACGAAATATACTTGTCCAATTGATGAGTGGGAAATTTCATTTATATCAAATGGGTTAAAGCCAGAACACACTCCATTATTATTAATGGTATCAGTATTATTATAAATGTGAAAGTTTGTATGTTGATATTTTTGCCAGTCCATGACAGAACTGTTCTTATCACTGATGCATAAAGCAATTTTTATCATGCATGATAAATAAATAAATATCTAATGGTAGGCAAAAAGTAAGAAAAAAGTCCATTATTTGTGTGGGGTGGGATTGAAAAATAAATCCCTAGATTTCATTCTTTGTCAACACTGACATGCCCTAGGATGGCAAAATGTGATCCTTGGAATACATTTTTCTATCCCAAACTCACATCAAGTCAGTATAATAGACAAATACCACAATCATAGATCAATCTGTTATTACTAGGAAGAAAGATTGGAACATAACGGCCTCGACACGAGATAACCTGTGTTCTGCGTTTCCGACAAAGTGAGACTCAAACAAGTCTCCTCAGCTATAGAGACTGGCTAAAAAATTGAAATTACGCTGGAAGCAAGTCTAGATATGATACATTTCAATAATTAAATTTTAAAAAGCGCTGATCCGAATTGGCATATGCGCAGGGTGGTCTGCGCATTTGTTGTTCACAAACCCCCAAAGACAGGGTTTCTCGCGTTGAGGCCCATATGCAAAAAAAGTCACACACACACACACACACACACACACACACACACACACACAACGAAGAAGATACAAATAAAATAAACCAACCAGCTGTCTCCTCCTCGGCGAGCTGATTACAAAATAAGAAAGGACAAAAAGCTATATCACACTACCAGAACAAAACATGCAAAAGCACACATAATTGGAACAACAACAAATCAGGAACCACCAATACAGAATCACTGCCATAGAACAGACAGAAGGCACATCCACAAGGTGGGTGGGTGAATGTGGGGGTCTATACCAGGCTATCAGAGTTATGCAAAATTGAAGGTTCTCTCTAGTTTGAAATTATTGGATTTACCTGTAAAAGTACAGATTTGGTTGTGGTCTCTTTTCTATTTCAAATGTGCATCTTCACATAATACTGACCATGTCATAGCTTAAAATGTATATTATGAAAGTTAAAGTAACTTTAATGTGTTTTAATAAGCAACACAAATTAGATCAATAATTTGGCTAGTGGACTATATTAAGCTGGGGCTGCTGTCCTGCTAGATTTGTTGATTTTTTTGTTAGTTGTTTGTTTTTGCTGCTCTTATTGTGTATGTTGTGGGTCATCTCTTTGTAAAATTGAGAGCTAACAGTTTTTGGCATTTATAGTTTTGCTTGCGTGTATCTGTATATCAGTGTGTGCGTTTGTGAAATTTTGTTACTCGTAGCTCATCCTGAGCAAAGCTCCAGGTCAGCAAATAGTATAGCCTGTTGTACATCGTCTATAATTCCATGGTTTGTCCATTCACCAGTCGTTAGCTTTTTACATTTTTGGTATGTCCTCCTGAGCCATAAGACCAATTGAGCTGAACCTTTATGTGGAGCATCAAAGCAACATAAAAATTCAAAATTGCTAAAATTATTCTGCTCCAATCTCCAAGATGGACGTTAAAATTCTTCAAATGCCAAATGTTGAATTGACATTGAGATTTAGAATTGCTAAAATCGTTGCCCTGATATTCAAGAATACCAGCACGTCAGCCATCTTAAAATTCTTTAATAGACAATCTACACTCAGACCATAATTGTGTCAGATTATAAGAATCTATCATGAGTGTGAGGGTAGGAAAATAAAATGTCCTGAGGATCGCCATTTTGCATCAAGAGGCTAAATGGGGTTGTGATTGTGGTATTTCCTGATCATACTCACTTACTATTTTTGCCAAGTAATGACAAACGGTGGTCCAGGGGGACGTATTTCTCTATCCTACCCTCACATGAATGACGAATTCTTTTCTTGTTTTTGTTTATCTACTTATTTTAAAATAAGCTTCCAGAAGTCCCAGAATACGATAAGACGCAATTTCACATGATGATGTTACTTGAAGTACTGGGTAAGATTTTCTATCTCAGGGTAAAGTCTCACATATCCTTATCTGGAAGAATAAAATGTAATTAGATAACAGGCCCCGGGGCAATACATAGATTCAAAATTGCTAAATCGTTCTGTTGTGATGTTGAAATTCTTTAGTTAACATGTCTTTAACCATGCATGAATTGAGCTTAATCTTGGTAGGAACATCAAGGCAACATGCAAATTTGCAATTATTAAAACTATTACAATGGTAGCTATCTAGAAATTCTTCAAGCGAATTGTAATATGTTGAATGTTGAGTTGATTTGAAACATTGTGGGAGGCATTTAGGCTAAATGGAGATTTAAAATTGCTAAAATGGTTCCTTTCTGATACTCAAGATGGTCATAATGACAGCCAACTTATAAAGTCACCAAACAACATCTACTCCGACACCATATGCCATTTTTTGTAACATTTAATGAATCTAGACCACACAATAATCAAAAAAGTCATGCCTAGACAGTGAGTGACTGGCAAGTGGTTACAGAACAATCTGTATTTATTGCGCATTGAACAGTTTTTGTAAATTTTTATCTGACATATATATATTGTTGTTGTTTTCATAAAGACTCTTTGAAAACTTTTCACCTATAAGGGGTTAATGTTTTACTAACAATGCTCTAATTACATGCTGAGTAAATCAGAAGAAGGACTAACATCCAACACAGCTGTCATGCCCAGGTTAAGTGCTACATTGGTTCACACTATTTCTCCAAAGGTGTACTAGATATAGGTTATTATATGGCCCAGGTGTGCCTCTAGGTCATTTTTGCACTGTGGTAGCCATATCAGCCCGAGGGCTTTGGACCAATATGACTACCCCAGTGCCAATATGACCTAGAGGCACACCTAGGCCATATTATAGCCTTGTTATTACATTGGCGTCAATTCATGTAACGTTTCTATAACCTTTAATGGCTTTTTTACCAGTAGCGCCTCTTAGACCAAAAACTGGCGTGATGAAAATTTCAACAACCAAGAGCTTGATATAGATCATGGCGTCATAAGATAAACATTGTTTACATGGTCATTGATGACAAGACATTTTAAAAGACTTTTGTCAATAAAACATGCAAAGATAGCCTCAAGATTAGCATTCATGCATATCTAGGTACGTGGTATACCTTCGATCTTTCGCTGTTTTTCATAGAAAATCCATTTTTAACAAAAAGAAGTTAAGATCACCAGGTAATGATTGATCAGCTTGACAATGTACTTTATCATCAGATTTTACCAGCATCAGGGCTCTAGTTATTCTGTTTGTTTACCGAAACTGGCAAAAAGCCAAACTGTTCCATGTACTTATGTTCCGTTATTTATTCTTCTGGCATTTCGCTATTTTATGGCCTTAATCAAACATACGAGGGTCAGTCAAAAATAACTGAGCCCTACCTCATAACATTTGAATCAAGTAAAAATGACATATATTTAGATGATATTTCATTGTAGTTATATGTCATCTATTAATTCACCTAATTTATTTCTGTTAGTAGGCTTTTTGTAACGGTTGCTAGGCAACAGAATATGACCTGTCAAAGGGGTGCGTTCACGCTGTTGTACATCTAAATCTATGCGTTGCTATGGAAACAGTTATGTTAAAACAAGGCTTTATTCACTGTCATCTGATATCTTAAACATGTACCTATTCAGTGTCATCGAACAGAAACCAACTGACCCTAAGTTATAGATGCTGTGGTAGTTTGATTTCAGAATTTATCAAATTTTAACATGCCTGGGGTCCTATAATTTACCCCACCCACATTCGTATTCGCACAAGTTTAATAGAAAACATAAATTATTAGCTTAATAATGCTTTAACAGTTCTGCATACACAAACCCACCCTTAGACATATTAAGTTCCTTGATTTAAATACACAATTTTGTTTCCATGGCAACACACTTCGCGTGAATTTGAAAATTTGTGGAATTTTAGCGTTTTTTGTTGCTAGGCAACGCATACAATAAATGTTCACCTAAACATTAACGAACTAAGTGTAATGAAGCGACAATATGATATATGTTATTCATATAAATGTCAAAAATGTCTTTCACAAAAACTATCAAGCACACAAGCTTTTTAAAGTCATACTGTTTATTCCTGGTGGCTGAGATCGTGAACGCGTCGCTCTAACTGGCGATCTTCAGTTGCCTAGCAACCATAATTGAAGCTTCACTAGGGTAATTCTTTAGGGTTAAAACATCTATGGCATGTTATACTCATAGAAATTAATCATATTTGTTGTCTACAATACCAAACTAAAATGTTATGACGTAGGGCTCAGTTATTTTTGACTAACCCTCGTAAAGTACATTTGTAAACAAGGTCTCATAACGATACTAAAATCTTCTCCATCATGTTGAAACGAGTCGAATTGAAAAGGTGCACGCAATCTAAACGTCATCACTATGAGGCAGTGCCAAAAATTCCATAATGATGCCTCATATGAATGTGCCAATATGGATTCAGTCAAATGAAAAATATAACCGAGTGCTAACGGCAATTTTGCTTTGTAAATTTTAGAAGGCATGCAATAAAAAACCTATACTGAATGACTATAGCAACTAATGTATTAACATATATCATTTTTTCTTAATATTTAAACATAATATTCTAATAATATTCCAATGTTGTTTTTTTCTCATTCATAGTTTATTAAAGGTAACCACGGAAAGTTTCAGTTGCCTCTTTTTAATGTGTGTAAAATGTTTTGCTTTTTTACTACACTTCGCCTTTGGTGTGCTATTTTCAGATAATCCAATATGCATACCATTTGAAGACTGTTACTGGGAAAGTGCGTTGCTAATTTCAAGATCATTTCTTGGTGAATTTTCTTATTATTATGAGGATACATGGCTTCTACATGCTGGACCTAAGCGATATATATCTTTGCTTTTTGATGACTTTGACATAGGGTGTGAGACAGGCACCCTTCTTGATATAGAATTTACCAAAGACACCAGGCTTAACTATTGTAACAAAAACAGACCAATTGAAAGGCTGACCTCAATTGAAAACCAGCTCACAGTATTGTTCCGTTTAAATCGAGTGGCTTACTTTTTGATGGAAGGATTTTCTGCCAGATACAAAACCATTGAACAACTACAACCAGATGCCATGGAGCTGGCAAATGAAACAATCTGTAAGTTGAAGTTTAAGCTGATAATTCGTAGAAATTTAGATACAAGACAATTATTTAACAATTTTCAGGAGAAAACGCACGATAGAAACGACAACTAATTTGCCATTTTCTTTTATGTATACAAACAAAGATAGCAAAGTCATATTATTGTAATTAATTTTGCATTCTAAAAAATGAAGTTACAAAATGTATCTGGTACTGAGCTATGTGATGCTTTAAAAATGCACATGGATGTTGACATACTAGATATGGATAGTACGCAACTTGTATAGTGAATACTCATTTAATGAATAATGAATATATAAAATAGCACAAAAATAATGAAAAATAATGGTCTAATCAGGAGACATTTTTAAATATTTTAAATTGTTGCAGCCAGATTAGAACTTATTGGATATGTGTGCTGTCCAATGGTCAAAAAACTTTTTATAAAGAACAATGAATTTATTTACTGAAAGCAATTGTATTGGTACGTGGCCTGTGTACGTTTCAATTTCCAGGCTATGTCCCACTAGTTTTAATCAAGGTGCTTAAATGCATTGTATTTTATGATATTACTCTAGCTACACGTTGTGTAAACTTTTACTTTATTTTCTTATTTAACTTTACAATTTTCATCACATTTAATATGCATTTTAATGAATATGATTTGTCATGCATTTTAATTGTCAGGTTTTGTGATAGTTAATGCGTATTTGATTCTTATTACAGCTATAATTGATTCAGAAAATCTGATTGTGCAAGAGGCACTAAGAGGTATGTTTAGGATATTTTCCTCCAAGAAGATTACAAAAATATTGTTATCTTTAGTTACTTAAAAATCACAATACCTGTCGTTGGACGATGTAGTGTTCAATTGATTTATGCCAAATACATTTTATACCTAGGCTTGGGTCATTTTTTGGGGTTCAAAATTTTGTATTTCAATATTTTTTGGGTTTTTCAGAAAATAAACATTTTTGGGGGTTTTCAGAAAAATAAATGTTTTCGGGGTTTTTCAGAAAATAAATGTTTTTTGGGCAATGAAGGTTTTGTGGATATGTTTTGGGGGTAATCACAAAATTGAACTATATTAAGGGGTCATTTCTATGCATTTTAGGGTCTTTTCTTAAGGTCAATGTACAGAATAGGGGATATTTTTGGGGTGCTAAAATTTCAAAAATATTTATTGAGTGCTTGAAATTCCTGTTATTTTTTGGGGTTGAACGGTAGATGCTGGGCCCAAACGTACGTATGAAGAAAATATAAAAATGAGAGTATACCCCCCCCCCCCTGGGATCAATTGGACCAGTCCATTTCTGTTTGAAGGGATGTTGTTTGTTTTTGTTTTTTTTCAATTTCTATTCATATTTAATAGACTATTCAGAACGGATGCTAAACATTAAACAATTGCACGATCAGTCATACGCCTATGGACAGACTAACGTTTACACCAGCCAGTAACTTCCTTGGTTTATTTGACTTTGCATTATGTAATTAACGTATCACCATAACATTTTGTATAATAGTTTGGCTGGCTAGCTGTTCCAATACCCCTGTTACAAATTAAATAAACCAATTATAAGGGTAACAATTAGGCTTGGGTATAAGATTTTATGAAATATTTGATTGATAATATAAAATGTAAATATACTTGAAGCCAAAAGTAACTTTACACTATTATAATATATACCTTTTCTTGGTATTTGTGAGTCGTATTTTAAATGTGTTTGATTCATATTAAAGTTCAATCAAATATTCATATGACAGTTGAATTTCATGGTTTTGCTGTCATAAATGCAACCACAATGCCCTAATGAAAGAGGCAAAGGGGCAAAATAAACTTTTCCAAAACGCATCACTTTTGATGTGTTACTGTAGCTTTGCGATTTGACAAAATTTAACTTTAAAGAACCAGTCTAAAAGACATGCTATTGAATTTGTGTTTAAGTTCAAATCAGCCAGAATCACCCTTCGAGTAACACAAATAAGAGTTGTGTTTTTACGTACATACCCCTTTTGTGATCTTTACAGTGCTTTCAATGGAATTTCCCATAAGAAATTGTTTTGTCGTTTTTTTTCCAAACCGATGGGAATTTTTATCAGATTATCTTGTCACATACTAAGGGCAGAAGTCACAACAAATCGCTGATTAAAAAACGCAAATGCCATCTAAGATAAAGCTTTTAGCAGGGACTAAAGTTTACTATTGTTTTAATTCAAAGGGAGATAATTTCAAAGTAAACCAACTTTAAGATGCTGACAAAAACAAGCTTTACGTCAGAGACACAATGTCTTTCAGTATTTTAAATGGGCAATCGATGACCTTTAAAATAGCGTGTTCAAATTCTAGGTTTACTTTGGATTTTGTCAGGAAATGCTGATTTTGTGCTTTAAATGAAAGAACAGATAACTCGAAAGAAGATTAATTGACCGAAGTTATTTTTAGTGAATTGGGTTAGGGTGGGTACCAGCAACTCATTGCAATATTTAATTTGGTCAAAATCAAAAACAGTAAAGATAAATTCGATAGTTGAAAGTGTAAAGCTACTTTTGGTCTTAAGTATATAAGAATTGAAATTCAGATTTTTACCTTGCACTGGATAATGCAAGTCATTACCTTTTTAATGTCTCATTGAAGCCATTTTGGCTTCACTAAGGGTTTCAGAGACATATACAGCCCAATGTTTGGCATCAGCCAGTGCAACCTAAAACTCTGCATTTGTATCCATAAACACATACACACGCCTTGTAATGCACAGCTTAATCAATATATTGAATACACTTTGTAGAAGAGGTGCATTGAACTATAGCAAATAAAGTTTTAATTAAATGCTTGAAAGTTTGATATGAACAGAACAATGTATACATCTTATGCTTGCAATCTAAATTGGCTATGAAACAATGCATGAGACAATAACTACAAATATCTTAATTACAAATTCAGATTTTATATTTATATCAATTTCCATTTGTGTAACAGATGAAAGCAGAAGAAAATATATAAAAAAAATACTTACTACAGGAGGTCTTAGGGCAGTTTTTTTTTATAGATTTTTAAATTGGATAAATTTGAAGGCTTTAGCATCTTGTATCGTTTACAAAGCAGCTCCATATCTTAGCAGGCTCACATATGTCGTTTCCTACATATTATATACTTAAACTAAATTAATTGTTATAATAGCATAGATAAATTGTTTTGCTGCACTTAATGAGCTCGCAAGTGGATTCAACTAAAAATAGGTTCGCACAAAAAATATAAATTTAAAATATACTTTGCACCAATTTTGCTTATTCTTATTCAGTATTCACATAATAATCTCATTATAATATGTTAATGCTTTATTGTTGAAAAATTTATTTGATCATGCATTAAAGTAAGCAAGGATGCAAAGATCGGGAATCGATACAATCAAGCACAACACCTGACCCATGATACCAATGGGAAAGTGACAGACTCACAGTTAGACACCACAGATGAGAGCACCACAACGTATTTCTATCTTCTTTTTGTTATGTTTTCGTGCGTATCTGTTTATTGATGCCTTGTGGTTACCTGCTGGGAAAGGTCTGACCTCTTGGCTCTCGTTTGTGATGTCTTACTGTGTAGTTGTTACTTTCCCATTGGTATCCTGGGTCAGGTGTGGTGCTTGTGGAATTTTCCCTCTTTCATACTTTTTAGCAAGTCACTTGGAAGCTTGATTATGATTAGAAAACGCCAACATGATAGTTTAAGCTGCAACATCATCAGCAGCCAAGGTTTTAGTTTATATGGTCAGAATATAAGCTCTTTAAATACTGTTGTTTAGGCCATTTATTTTACAGTTACCATACTGTTTAACAAATCAATTAAGACATTTAACAAGTTGAACAAAACTGATTACATCTGTGTTGTTACACATATTTATGTTCAAAACTTTCAAGGTTAAATGCTGTAGAATAGTAAAAACTTTACCAATGCAGTTTTGATGTGTGCGGAATCAAAATATAATATTATTAAATGGTGTGCTTCAACCCTTTTCATTACTGATACCGCTAGACAGGTACTTTAGCAAATAGTGAAGACGAATGACTAAGGTCTGCAATGTTTGCTAATATAAAAACAGTCTTGAGTAACAGAAATGCACCACATTATAGAACTTTTGACTGGCAACTACTTAAATGCAAATTGCTCAATTGCATACTTGTTGTATGTATTATTTATGGAATAATCCATAAGAATGAAAATGGCTACTCATAGTTGATACTTTCAGTGACTGCACTACATGATCAGTTGAAAGGGTTTTTACTATTGGTTGATGTTTTGTTACTGAACAGTTAACTTGAACTTTATACATTTGATGCCATTTTCGGGATGTGGTGCTGTGTGTCCCTTCTAGTTTGAAAACTTATATATGCTAGACATTAATTGATCTTTTATTTCATTGTTATAATCAGACATTGATCACTTACTATGGATAGTATCTGATTTATTTGTTCTAGTTTGTTCTCCATACTGGCAAAAATGCTACATACTGTTTAGTGATCTTGATGTTACTGACTTCAAAAGCTGGTCATTATTTGAGGAGAATTTATGTGGATTAAATGGTTGGACTTTGGCTACCTTTCATTCGCAACAAGAGCAGGATTTTGTTGGCTACCATCTACTTCATGAATTCAACACAACAAACAATGTTTTTACATATATAGGTAAGTCTCTAGAGCCAACATACCAAGTTAAACCAAACAAGCACACATGTTCCTATAAATGCATACTGAATAATTTATTGTTTATTTATTATATACAGTCAGACCTCGTTATAGTGACTAACAATACAATGGAATATTCGACAAGCTACAAATATTTACAGGGGACGGATCTTTTTTATCTTAATTACTACCTTATAGTGGGAACCATACTTAACAACACCGACATTCATTTCTGGGGACAAATCTCATTTTAAAATGCATTTTTTTTCTTTAGAATGACAGAAAATGTAACCAGACAATTTGTTTTTATAAAACTATTCAACTGCCGAAAACCCTTGCACATGATTTTGCAACAATACAATAAACAGGTAAACAATGGAGACTTTCAACCGCGAACACTTAATAAGTCGGTAGAGTAAATAAACCTTATCTCATATTTTTGACCAGTGCTCATCGCCATAATGTCTGTAATTATCTCAATTGAAATAAGAACTCTTTAATTAAGTGTAGTTGAGAACTTTGAGTAATTAAGTGACAGTCTCCGTAACAAAGAAAAGTGAACTGGCACATTGAAAGATTGAGACACATCTCTATGCCAACGTAGTGGGAGACATTCAACGACGTGAGAGCAAAGACGCCATCCTCAACAATGACATGCTGTAGAAAAGACCAAGATGTACGGAAATCAACTCGGCGCTCAATACTTTGCATATTCAAAGGGCTGGCAAACAGAAGTTTAAGAAGCGACATGTCATTTCAAGCACGTCGCACATGGAGAAAAGGGTTGACTGTACATGTATTTATGTTTTGAATGCGAGTAGCAAAGGCTGTGGTGAGGCTGCACAAATGAACAGACTCGTTGGAGTTTCTTTTGCTCTTATTGGCAATAAAAACCACTGCAGATTGCGTGTCTACATTTTCTTAATATACTCATTTGGCGATCTAACACCGCTGATTCTTTATTACAGCAGATGCACTTTAACATCATAAACCACAGGGAACAAACACTGACATGATAAAGAGGGTTGAATTTGAGTTTGTCACTTTCCCATTGGTTTCCTGGGTCAGGTGTGGTACTTGATTGTATCGATTCCTGATCTTTGCACACTTACTTACTTTGACTGTGTGAACTTTTCATTTCATGTGATGCAATTGTATTATTGCTGTACTGTTGGGATGGAAGCCATGTAGATCATGATCAGCTGCCTTCCTTAGAAGTCAGTTTATCTTTGTCAACATTGTTTCCAAAAGAGGAAATAGTATTTTGAAAAGTTATGTGCATAATTTGCTTATTAGGTCAAATACGGTAAATAAATAGGGCTAGCACTGAGAAAATGATATCCAAAAATAAGGCTATGCACCTTGCATGTCTATACAGTATATGTTTCATATATTTTTTAAACACACTTTAATTACGCCGTTTTGCTATCATTGTCTTACAGATGTATTGTTACTAAAAATGTTCTGTGGCTATTCCTCACAGTGCCAAGGGTTGGTCTGCAGTATGAGATTGTGGTATCTCAGATCATACTCACTTTTTTTCTGTTTGCTAATGCTCAAGTGCTCTATACTCTGGATGACATGCGTTGGTATAAGATCATTGATTTTGACAATTTTTGGTAATATTCACTTGATTGTTTTCATGGTTTCTTGCACACTCAAATGAGCAGCGACATGAGATTTCCAACAATGTGGTATGTGCAACCAGCAAAACCTCAGATTAGCCTGCGCATACGCGCAGTCTGATCAGAGCCTTTGCTAGTCGCTTTAACATTCTAGGAGTGTTAAACTACTGACTGAACATAATTTGGGTTTCTAAGCCTAAAAGGAGGTTTCGCAAGCTCACCTGACTCTTCACTTGTCAAAATACCACATTGTTGGAACTGACATGTCATGGCTCAAATTATTAGGGAGAGCAGTGGCTCAGTGGTAGAGTGCTTGACTCAAGACTGAGGGCGGCGGGTTCGAGCCTCACCAGCGTCACTGCGTTGTGGTCCTTGAGAAAGACACATTTGCCCTAGCTTAGTACTGGTTCAACCCAGGAAGACCCATCCCTGTTTAACTGAAAGAGTGTTGATGGGACGTAAAGAATCAAATCAAACAAACAAAACGGCTCAAATAAGTTTGATCAACACTATATTGCAGGACTGAGGCGTGAACTACAGCCAAAGGGATATCACTACTACAATTGGGTAGATGGCAGTCCAGTTACCTTTCTAGCATGGTAAGTATTCTGTTAGTGTCTGACGACATCATCATCATATGTGTGGACCAGTATGAAATAGGGACTTGTTAATGTCTAGTTAACACACACATATAGCAAGTATGGCAGGCAGCTACATATAAAGTCTTCAGTCAAATGCAGAATGTGTGAAACAGGGTCATTTATTTTGATGATTGCACTGGATAAACTTTTACAATCTATCATAGGTGATAATTGATACGGATAGTTAAGAACAAAATTAGATATGAATGCTTAGATATTTTTACTTTGAACATTTGAGGTATATAAGCCAATATAAGGACAACTATTCTTCCATGACATTTTGTTATCTTTAGTCATCGATAGATACCTTCATTATATGGGTCTGTTTTGCATTCTTGTGTAATTATGATTATGATCTACCTATCTTATCTAAAAAGATTACATATCAGGGATTATAAAGCAATATATATATATATATATATATATATATATATATATATATATATATATATATATATATATATATATATATATATATATATATATATATATATATATATATATATATATACTGACGGACTTTAAAAACGCAACACTTGGATAAAAGCTTTAATTTATGTCTCGAAAAAGAAGGCAGAGCAATAGTTTTGATTGTATGTAAAAGAGCATTCATTTGTAAGTAAAACATGGAAAACTTGTCCAACTAAGATGAACTTAATGTATTGAAATGTAAACTTTTTGAGACAGGGGTCGACTGTTTCATGTGACCAAATGTTGTGAATGAAAGATTCCCTATTTCTTTAAATCAAGAAACACTAGAAGCACCAAATTTGTATCATGGACTTTGGTAGCCATCGAGGAATCACTCTCATTTTAATTGGCAGGTCTGCGATACAGCTTATTTGCGTATATGACGTTTATCTGGGTTTACCCTTTCATTCAATAGCTAAAAATCTCCTCTACTTAAGGAATGTTTAAATGGCTAAATTCATACGAAGCAAATAACGTCGTCCAGTTTAGTTTTACAATTAAAACTAAAGTGTTTGCTGAAGAAGCCAACTCATGATGACATTATCAAAGCAAAGGAAGTTTACAATCAACAGTCTTTTGGAAGATATAAGGGGAAGTTAGTGTTGCGTAATTAAAGTCCGTCAGTATATATATATATTCTAATGGTGTAATTTTTTGTATCTCAAGAATATAAATTGTAGGTGTCATAACTTGCAATTATATTAAAACATGCTTAGAACAAACTGAAAATCAAAGATTTCAATTAAAAATCACTGGTTTCTTAGCAACAAAAAGACAAATGGCATTAGTCTGGATTTTTCAGACAATACCAAGATAACCAGCACCTGTAATTAATCAGTTATTAAAGCAAAATAAAAAATGAGTGATTTATTGCTTAAGCAATTTGATTACATCAAATATAAACTATATGATGTATGAATTCTAACATTTTAGGGCTGAAGGACACCCTCTACCACAGCAAGGCCAAGATTGTGCTATGATGCGTCTGCGGTTGTCAGAAGCATACACTTGGGAATCAATACCTTGTTTCGAACCAAAAGCTGTAGCTGCTGTGTGTGAATATAAGTTAAATGCTTCCAGTGATGTTGGTTACAATAATGGTATGCATATATTTTAAAGGATCTAACATTATTCATATAAGCTTTCGAAAAAAATGTGAGGATACACCAGGCATCTAATACGTTTTCAAAGAAAGTAACTCCTACAGTAAGTTAGGTAACTCACAAGAAAATGTGTTTACATGTTCGCTAGAGTCACCGCTGAAAACAAGTCTAATCAAGCTTAGGTTTGTTACAGAATAATATGTTATATTTTTATAAAAGCCATACTGTTGTCGCAGCCATCTCTGTGACATTAGATATTTCTTTAAATATGTTATTTAACGTGTATTCATATCAATATTCTGTTGAATGATGTCATGTACTGACTAAAGCTACGTTACATAATAAGATAGTTATGTACTTATCAGTCTGTGCAAATGATCATGCTAACTTCGCCAAATAAATAATCTGGAAAATTTGATCGTTTAGAAATAGTGAGAACCTACAATATTAGAGAACAGCAGACTCGGTTTTATTTAGCATAATAATAAGAACTACTGGAAAATGCAACAAATCTCACGCACACTAGCACCAGATTAAGTGGTATTCTGATTTCTGTCAGAACCCAATATTCCCAAAGGATCAGAATATGAAAAGAAATATTCTCATATTTTTGTTGTCCTATAAGCAGGACTTTACTGTTGTGCCAACTAATAGTGACAGTGATGTAATACTTTGTTTACAATTGCTAAGTTAAACATTAACGTGTACACTATACTTGAGCTATAATGAATCGATAGATAGCTCGTGTATTAATCCTATCCACAGGATAGGATTAATACACGAGTGATCTATTGATTCTAAGTCCATTATAACTTTGTAAGCAAAACATGACATCGCTGTCACTCTTGGCTGGCAGGACTTTAGCTGGCTGATATTGTATAGATATTTTGTTGTTTACATTGCAAAAGAAAACGATGTAAAGGTTCCTCAAGACGAAAACAGCCAAGGACAATCTTTCGACCGATTAGAACGATCTTCATACTTTCTGTGTCAGTCAGAAGAGACTATTAACTTGCTTGGTTTGTGCAATGGTGTAGAGGATTGTTTAGATGGCAGTGATGAAATTGGATGCACCAACACAACTGGTAATGTTATACATATAGACAACTAACAACAAAATCTATGAAATGTATATATACTGTTCAGATTTATGTTTGGTTAAATGGTTAGATTTTGGCATAAAACAAACTACATTTGTAAATTGATTAATAAGAAATATCACAAAGGAATATTTTTTTTTGATAATTATCGTTTTCTTCAGCATGAAACAAAGAAAGATTATCGATAAAAGGGTATTGTAAGCGTATTTTCTATTGTTATGATAAAGGTGTTCACATGCTATAAGCTTAAAACCATCTTTGACAAAAAAATTATGACTGCTTATATATACCAGTGCAAGGTGTAATGCAATACTGTACTATCCATTTGTCCTGCATACATATCCTGTAATCAGGGTAGCTCATTTAATGTAAGCACTACAGTCTTGAAGTTCTATGAGCTGATATAACATGATTAATTCAGGTTAGTTGTTTGAAGGTATTTTAAAACGTGCAAAATATGGCCTTTGTTTTATCAAAAATACCATCTACATAGAGAAGCATATATCTATGGGCACAATGTTAATGTATCAAGTGTTCTAGTTTAATTGAGCTCCTATAATGAAATACCTTTTTGTGAAGTTAAACCTCACCTGATCTTATATCACCTGAAGGAAAAGGGCTGACCTCTATGCTCTTGTGTGTGATGTTTTTTGTGATTCGTTACTTTCCCATTTGGTATCCTGGGGCAGGTGCAATACTTGATTGTATCGATTCCTGAGCATTGCTGTCTTTCTTATTCTAATTTTATTTAATGCGTGCTATGCTATATCTAAGTAGCTCATTTTTGTCTGTACCTTAAAATAAAATGAGATCTGATTGCTATTTTATTAAAGGTACATAAACCCTCTCCATCCAGATGAGCAAGCAACTTTAAGTCTTATCTTGCAGTGAATTTCGAATACCCCACTCAAAAAATAAATTAACAAAAGACGGAATAAAAAATAGACCTACAACAGAACTTGAAAACTACGGACTCAAGGTCAGTTGTTTGTGTATCATGACTCATGGATGTTTTCTTTACTTTCAGATGCCTGTATGTCAACACAGATTCGGTATGTCATTGTTTTTTGGAGTGGCAATACATATTATTTGCCCAGAGAAATGTTTTAAATTAACTTATTTTTCTGCCTCAAAGAGTTTTTGGTTGCTATTGTGTAAGCTTCATGCGTTTGTGTACAGCTAAATGTATCTAGCAGTGTTAGAGGTATAATATTGTGACAAGAGGCTTTTTGTGCATTCCCCTTTATGTTTGCAAGATATTCAAGTTTTAGCGTGACTGTACATACATGTATGTGCAGGCTTTCTGAACTCTACTTTCTAGCAAATGTGATAAGTACAAAATTCTTAGTAGCTGGGTCAAAGTGCAATGTCAGGTTAACCTGATAAAGATTAAAGTGCAGTGAGATAGACATTGTTTATCAGGTTAATGTTCAAAAACCGCAGTTTATATTAGAGTTATCTGATTAATACATGCTGTGTGCATATAATCAAAACCTATCAGTGGAAATATATATCTGAGTTAGTATTTTAAGTACACAAAGTGCATTTTAGGCTAGAAATAAAATAATCATTATCTTATTTACAAACAGACTGATTCTGATTAAAACTACTGAAGCTCAAAATAAAAACTCATGTGTGTATAACATAAGGTAACAAGAGTTCCTTGTAATAAAACAATTTAAGAAAATATGAGTGTGAGGTTGGATAAAAATATGTCCCAAGGATAGCTGGTTTGATCAGTGATGTCAAACACTGATACATATGCATAGATTTATTTTCCCACCCTCACACAAATAATGACTTCACTTTACAGTCATGTGAATGAGCTCTAATACTACAGATGGGCTGCCCCTACATGTAACAGCCTGGGTAAGATAAAATGGAGAAGATATGATTTTTCACATGGCTAAATTCTTAGATATTGTTATATGTTGTGAAACACAGTGTCTTAATGAACATGCAGACTGTTATTTTTGTTGTTCATGTTGTTTTAATGTAACATAGTGCACGATTTTTGCAGTTGTGGTGATGGGAAGTGCGTACCTATAAGTGTTCTATGTGATCATTTTATAGACTGCATTGATCAAAGTGATGAAAATTGCTGTAAGTATACTCAGCTGCGACATGTGATCTCCACCATGTACTCATATGAGCCTCTACAGCCCTCTTTTAAGCTTAGAAACTCCAAAAGGTGTTGAGTTAGTAGCTTAACAGTCATAAAATATTCAAGCGGCTATCAAAGGCTTTGATCAGACTGTGCATATGTGCAGGCTAATCTGAGGCTTTGCTGGTCGCATATACCGCATTGTTGGAAATCTCACTAATGAAATCATATCATTTTAACATGAAGGAACTCTATACGGACATTTTACTTATTATGAATTTATAACAGTGAAGGGGTAGTGAATAATAATTCACATCTACATTTTAATTTCATTAAGTATAGTCTGACCAAGTAACCAACGTTGGGCATATCTGATAGAGATACAAAATTCACTGTCAATTTAGACTGGTCTACAGTTAATCATATATAACAGCATCTTTATGCCTTAATGATGCACTAAGTGAAGCCCAGATGGCCAATTGTAAGGCTGAACATGTTTAAAGGTACACACTTAACCCTTAGTTCTAATATGGATCAAGACAAATAGATTTTTGCTTTACATGAAAGATCCCTTACGTATTGATGCATAATCTCCTTGTAATACTAATCAAGATATAAAAAAGGAAATAAAACAAAGCTAAGGACACAACAGTTCATGGAACTGAATACCAGAGCAAACGAAATCCAACAGTTAAACCCCTCAGACACAACATCAGGCCCCAACCCTCTCATCTATAGATACGTCTTTAAGTTGGAACCATCATAGAGTCTCATTTAGGCCTTCTCTAATTCCAAACTTTTCCTACTTAATTCAACATATGCCTATCATTAGCTGAAACACTATTTTATTTCATCCAATACTTATCATTTCTTACTTGGTATTCTTTTTTGAAATTGATACTTAATTTTGATCATGAATACCTAATATTTTGTTCAACATGAAACTTAAAATGGTAATTATAACATGAGTCTAAAGTCATTTTTAACAATCAACATTTTAACACCAGCTATTAAAAGTCAATGTACTGATTTAAACACATTTATCTGCATATATGCTTTGTGATAGAAAACAGTAATTGACAGATTCTATGAGTTTTCAAATTTTATGCATATATTACATGTAAGTACCTTAATATCATAGACTAACATATTTCTAATTCATTTTTATTTTCTCGACTGACAGATTTTCCTACATGTGAAGCAAATGAATATACATGTGGCAGTGGGCAATGTGTACATATATCGTTACGATGTGATGGAAAAAGCGACTGTAAGGACGCCAGTGATGAAGACAATTGTGGTTAGTTGTCAAATGTTTGTCTTTTGCAATCATAAATGAGGCATTTAATGAATGTGATACTTAGTGACAAAAAATTTGATTGCTTTATGATTTGGTAGTTCTTATTTATTTAGTCCAACACACTACCCTCACAAACAATGGGCGGTACAGTAAAACAATAAATCAACAACAACAGAACAACCACCTTAAAACGGACAGCAGCTTAAGCTACCGGGGGCTACAATGCATTTTACTAGCGCTAAATCTTCAACCTAGATTCAATTGTTGTTAAAACACAAACATATGTTAGCTCGCATTAAGGCTCCCTAACTAATGCAATACATCATCACAGAGAAACAATCTAATCAAATTAACATGCTATGGTGAAACAAAGGTAAGGGCTCATAACTCACGGATAGTAAGAGCTAAAGAAAGCATCAAGTTGAGCTATGGTGGGCCCAGCCAAAGACAAGCATTAGACAACAACCAACGGATTAAATTTATACGTCAGGGCAATCATTGATTCTATGGCCTGACCCTACATCGAGCAATTAAAGGGGAAACTATAGCTATAAACCATGATTTGGTTTACAACCTGGCATGCAGACTGTTGCATGATATCCATGTTGTATCCTACTCTTTTATAACGTTTAATTATCTTTTTAAATTGATTTCTAAACTAAGCTTTCCAACATTTCTTTTAAAATTCATAAACAAAATCAAAATAAAATACAGGTTCTGATATGTCTTGTTGCAGAAGAGTTTTTAAACAAATATTGTATTTAACAATCAACTCAAGATTGAAAAAGCTTTATGGAGTTTAGGTATCGATAACCTTGTTTTGGTAGTTTAGAGTCAAAAAGTTGTTTCTGTTGATGACGTCCTCAATATTAGAACATACTCTTGCAAAAGGAATAAGTTGTGTAATGTATCAATGGAATTAGTGCACCGTTAAACCAGAATAAGCCATCCTGTAAAATATTTTACTGATCGTTCCAAGGCGGTGCTTCTTTTGTGGATCATTTATGTTAGTTCTGTCTTGTTTTGTTATGCTTTTATGCACGTCTGTTTGTTGATGCCTAGTGGTCACCTGTTGGGAAATGACTGACCTATTGGCTCTCGTTTGTGATGTCTAATTGTGACGTTGTCACTTTCCAATTGGTATCCATGGTCAGGTTTGGTGCTTGATTGTGTTGATTCCTGATCTTTGCCATCTTTCTTACTTTGAGTATCTGAGAAAATGCACTATTTAACTGAAATTCAGTGGGATATATCCGACTGATTGTTTGTTCAAAATTAGGATTCTCTATATTAAGCAAGTCATCTAGACATGCCAGACAATTTGTGCTGCTCTCCATTATCTTTTAGAAAATATATTTATAAGATTTAGCTTGAAATTGTATTCAATTTGACAAGTTGTAGGTATTCCAATGGGTACTAATTGCAATCTTCTTGTTTCAGATTTGTTTTGTTTTGTTATGAGATAGACTTCATGCTGCTACCTTCTGGCAATAATCAAACTGATGTTGTTAAAGCATTTATCTCAAGATATCTAGATGACTTGCTTAATATTGATAACCCTTATTTTGACAAAATGGTAATTCAGATATATCCCTCTGAAGTTCCGTTAAATAGGGCAAATTCCTTTGAACTGAAGTCTCCTTTTGGCCTTGTCCATAACGAACAGCATCGTTTCATCTATAATTTATGATAAATGTATGATTTTTTTGATAAAGCTGTTGTGGATCCATTTTATTATGTATGTTTTGTGCCTGCCATGCTGTCTTGTCTGTTCATGACAGCCTTCTGGGCACCTAGACAAACACAAGTAACAAATAAGATCCATAAAAGAAGCACCATCTTGGAACGATCAGTAAGAAAATTACTGGAGAGCTTAAACAAATTTCACGGTACCAACCACACCCTTAATTCTAATGTGGGTCAAGACACATAGATATTTGGTTTGCATGTAATATCCCTAACTTATCCATGCATCATCCCCTAGTACATAAATCATGATATAAAAAGAAGATAAAACAAAGATAAAGACACAACAGTACACACCACTGAATATGTGAGCAAACAAAATGTGAAGACCAATCTTTATATAATGTATAATTATTTATTAAACTGCACTGAAAAACTGTAAGTGCCAACAATTTTCTTTAATTTATACACTAAAAAGTCATAAAACCACTGGTTCACTGGCGCAAGAGAGATTTAAGTCCCTCATAGAATTTAGATATAAAATAATAGTATTGGAAATAAAATTTTGATTAAGTTTTGCGAAATTTATGATACCTTCAGCCTTGTTTAAGAATCTTCTGAGTCAACTGTTTAATGCGAGTGTTGGCTAGATGCTCTAGGAAGCCTCAATGCAAGCTTAATTTATTTTGTTTTTTAACAACAACAGCTTCTAGGGCAAATACTTGGCACCATTATAGTGCATGTAAGTCCCAAGTAGCTTAGGCTGCTGCCGTTCTAAGGCAGTGGTTCTGTTGTTCGTAATCTGATGTTGCTCCCATTTTGGGGGTTCTGGGTTTGTTCCTTGTTTTGTTATGCATTGCTTTGTGTCCTTTCTAGTTTTGCAATCATCTTGGTGGGGAAGAGAGAGCTTGTTGCTTTACTTTGGTTTTCTTCCTGGTGTCTTGTGACTTTTATTGTTTGGAGGCTCTTCCTCAAGGAGACATGGGTGGTCTGCAGTGTGTAGTTATGGCATTTCCTGATCATACTTACCTTTGCAAGTGTAATAGAGGTGGCGTTAGTATAAGTACGAATGATAAGATTAATTAGGCAGCCAAAACATTTGCATCTGATCACTAAGTTTACACATCTAACAAAGACACTTTATTATAAAGCCTCAGTTACATACAGCAACAACTTTGCTTTAATTCATAATATTACTTTTCTTCCTAATCAGGGCATACTCTACAAAATACAATCATTTTAAGGCCTGGGAGTTTCATTATTTACCATCATGTATTAAGTTGTGGCTAGTTTAGGATAAATTTCCTTCTCTGCTGTTAAAAGATTGCCTATAAGTGTTAATATGCAGGCATTCATTTCCACTAACTATAAGGTCAACCTTGCTTAGTTTTTGGAGAATGAACATATGCGAATTGTTTGTGAGATTATAGAACAAACATATTCGTCGCTGTATAAGCCCATTATACCGGCCTCCTCGCGACAAAATCTGTCTTCAGGGTTTCTGACAAAGCAAGACTCAAACCAGTACGCTCAGCTACAAAGACTAGCTCGAAACTTGAAATTTCGCTTGTAGCAAGATTAAATATTATACTTTCCACAAAGCGAATAACAAAGGCGCTGATCAGTATGTGCAGATGCGCAGACTGGTCTGCGCCCTTGTTGTGCGCAAATTCCCAAAGAATGTTTTCTCGCGTCGAGACCCATACACTATCAGGTGGCTTTTGAGTAAAATTTAAAAGCGTCTTTTGCATGCCCATTCAGAAGTCACCTATTAGCTATTACAGAAGGGCACTAAACTAAACTTCTTTATAGCTTTGCATGTTTTATAAAAAAAATTAAAGATGTTTTCAATCTTTTTGGTTGGTTTCATTTAGTGAGTTCTAACTGCAATGATGGAACTTCCTTCTTGTGTGGATCAGCCAAATGCATTCCTTGGTCCTATGTTTGTGATGGCATAGCAGAATGTCCAGACGGTGGTGATGAAGATGGCTGTGAGTTTCCAAAGACTTGCCAACAATGGTGGGACGCTGGTTACCATGTGAGCGGAATATACAAAATACGTAAGTTGTTTGTATCTTTTTAATTTTTCTAGACCAATGAAATTATCCATGTAAGTAGATACAATCTTATCAGTGTGGTCAAATGTATAAAAAGAGGGTACACATATTATAAACTCTAAATGAAAATTAATTGAAATCACTCTTTCTCCTGGTATGTGCCTTAATGTATAGATATACCACGACCTCTGACCAATAATGACCTTTGGTTTGGATTGTTCCATTTCAAAAGCAAAGGTTGGTCTGGAACGGGTACCACTTTACGTTTGAAAAGTGTTTTTTGAATTGTTGTTATTTCGCTATTTTGATACAATCCTTAGTAGCGCAGTTGGTTACACACAGAAGGGTTATACTTGAGGCAGAACGCTGAGCTGTGAGTTCGAGCCCCGCATAATCCATATTCTTTTTATTAATATGTTGCTGCCTTTTGTTCAAGAACTGTTGAATGCTGTATTTCTTGTATTTTTGTGGTTTTTTTTGTTTGTTTTATTTTCAATCATCCAGAAACACTTTTGTTACTGTTGGAGCCTGGTCGATCAACAGGGATGGCAGTTCAGACTTCTTGGATAGGATACTCTGAGCAGTGACTCTGCTCACCCCGGTCAGAGCCGCTGTCTAATCCCAGGCGCGGTCTAGTGACATCTTGAACCACCCTGCTTCTCCTCCACTCAGAACTTGTACACATTCTCAACAATTTTTCGAGCATCCTCGTTTTATATCATATGATAGGCATTTTGATCATCTTTCAAAGTCTTGAAAGCAACACACTATGCAATAATTTAAAATCACATTTCGTGAAAAAAGCCACTCTTATTTTGTGCAAAATAAAAAAAATGCATGCCATCGACCGGGCTCGAACGCTGGATCTCTCATCCATTGGTAACAAAAAAACTACAATTACTTAACCTACGACCTAGCCTACTGAGCCAGTGCGGCTGTAGACTTTATGTGTTAAAAGTAATATATCTAAATGTTAATAAACATCTAACACCCCTATTTCTGGGAATAGTTCAATTTTAATAGGATTAGTCACGCCTCAAAGCAATTTGGATATCTGTATGAGAAAGAGTGATTACAATTCATTGACATTATATACTGAAGGACTTTAGAAACGCACCACCTGCTAAATTGCTAATTTATTGTCAAAATGTAATATTTTAAATGTGTGAAAATAAACTTGACAAGTCCCTTCATTTAGCTTGCATTTAATAAGAAAATCGAAACGCTGTGGCTTATGGTTGCTGTGATGTCGCGATTATTCTGAGACATCCCAAATTAAAAAAGTCACAGAGTACCAAAACCTTCCATTATGAGCGCAAAAAGTTTTCGAACCGATTTTTGTTCTTGAAAGCACAAGGAAAGACAAAATCAAATCATGAAGTTTTAGGCCTCTGGTAACGTTCATTTCGTCTAGGTGACGTCATTATTGTTTTTGACGTAATTGGCTGTTTATTGCCTAAGGATCAGAAATAATCAAAATGTTTTAGTTCTACAAGATACTCCGCAACCGGTTGCGTACAAGACAAAAGTATCGCGACATGCGGGAACGTCATCCGCCTGTTATTGCTGTTTGAAAAATTAAGACTGACGTTTGCAAAGAAACGCTGTGACTGGGAGTGTAATTAAACGATTATATCCAATTATTTCCCAAACTCTTCTTGTTTTTGAGTTGGTTAAGACATCTGGCTACCGGCTCAAAGTGTTTGCTTTTAAATTGAACTAATCTCACAGCTGTCAGACGACAGTTGTTGAAAAACACTAACGTCAGTGTTACGTCAGAATGAACCGCTTTAGCAAATCGAAACTATGGCAGATCACGGTCTATTGTGCAAGCGGATAAAAAGTGATAAAGAAAACATCCTCAAATTAACCATGTGGAAGAGACAGTGAATATAAAACTGGTGTGTTTCTAAAGTCCTTCAGTATAGTTATTATTCTCTTTTAAACTATTATTTTTATTTTCTTTAATAGTAATGTATTATTATCCCTGATGATTATTTCTGTCAGATGAACCATATCAATTACATCTTCAGAATCAAAGGGTACTAATTCACTCTTTTCGTCACGAAAGAACCGAAGTGGACTTAGTACCTTTGGCTTGTGAATATGTTTCATCTAGATCAACACTGTTTACTTATTCTTTTTAAAAAAATCAAATTCATTTTTTAAGATTTACCTAACATTGTTTTTTAACACAACATACTCTTATGAAATTGACAGTAGAATAGTTCTCCTATGGAACCTGAGAGTGCAACGGTTAACCCATATTTCATTTTCTTATATTTCATAATCCATATTGAATACCACTCATGATATTGAAAATAAAATGGAATTGTCACCTGTCGATTATTCAGTTGGTTTTCGCACCATTTAGCTCATTCTCAATGGACGTAGTGACTAATTGCATTTAAAACCTTTGTGGGCCAGAATCCCCTAAATAGGTATATTGGCAAACAGGGAAGACCCAGAAAAAATGTAGCAGGATGCAGCATTTTAACAAAACCTGTATGTACTGTTTGCTTAGACAAAATCGATCTTCAGAGAAAGGCATACATAAATGTTTGAAGTAATAACCTGTGACCCCTCTATAAAAACAATGGGCATACCAATATAATAGCATCAGATATAATTGGACATTCCATTAGTCTAAAAAGAGTACATTTTCTCTACACAATTGTACAGAAAGAAAAACTCTGCGGAAATTAAAGATGTGGGTCAGCAATTAGGCAATTTTTTAAAAAATGTAATTTTATTGTTGACAAGTGCATTTTTTGGCAGGAACAAAGATAGAATTTTTGAAATCTTTCTAGTTTATAATTTGGCTTTTTGTAGACAGAAAGGTCTCTTTATGAACACTGTCTGTAAATCTTTGTCCACTTCTCAACAATGAATTTATTTGCATATCTGTAATGATTAATTGTTTTCTCGTTTATTTGTATGTCTTTAAAGGTGGAGAAGATGTAGAATGTGACTTTGATACTATATCCAAGGATAGCAAAATAACGACGCGTTACCACAGCATTGATGTTGGCAGACTCATTACTGGCACATATGGGTTATCATCAAACAGATTCAGCTACAACAACGAGCCTGTCCTCCAAGATCTGATCAAGGACAGTGAGTGTCATCAGAGTATTGAGCAACTATGTCTACCTTGGATCCAACCACTTTATGAGATTGAGAAGAACAGCAGTTCAGGACCACATCATGCATGTAGATGCTTGAGTTACACCACAAAGCTCTCCATTGATCAAGTAAATGATCAAAGGTAAAGAGATTTTCGTTTCATCCAATAAAAGACTTACATATGGGAAACAGGTTTAAGCCCTCCAGTGAATACTTTACTGACTGTTCTTACTTCCATTGTGATTAAAGAGACTAAGTCTGCAACTATGAACATTTTTTGAAAAATTTTCTTTTCTTTTTAAATCATTGGTAAAAGCAGAACAAGTTAAGTTTTCAAAATAATTATGTTCACACGCTGAAAACTGCATGGAAAAGTGAATTATCTTATAAAAACAGGTGTTTTTTCTCTTGTTATTAATTATTTGCATCCCTCCAATAATTATAGACAGTATAGATGCTGTTGTTTTAATACTGATAATTTGTAAAGATTTACGAAATTGGTAAAACTTTTACCTGAATTTTAGTTATTTTCTGTGTTCTTGAAAAATAGAAACATTATTTCAAAAGTTAAAAAATCAAAAGTTACAGACTATGCAGCTTTAAGTCTAAAGGGCTGTCATAAACATCACATGTAAATGTTTTGTATAGGTCTATCTATCTTACTTGTATCTTCTTATACTGCCTACGCCCTTTAAGCATTTTTGGCAGGCACTGTGCGTGGGAATAAAGAATAAAAGATTGATGAATTATAGCAAGTCTGGGTAAAAAATCAAGGTTAAAATTAGATTGAAAATGAGGCAATAGTAAAAACATCAGTCTGGGATTGATCATTAAAAACATTTATGAAGCTGGTACTTAAAACTGATGAAGATGTTTGGGTCTAAAATTATTAAAATCCTGTTAAAATATACAGTGGACTGTCTAGGGTTAGGGAAGCTGCAGTTGTCAAACTGCTGCCTTGAATATATCAAGACTTGGTATCATAAACTTCGCAAAACATTTTCAAGATTTTATAGACGATACTTTGATTTGATTTCTAAATTCCAAGTTTGACTTAAATCTCTCTTGCGCCAAGGACTTTCAGAACCTGATTTCTATGGTGACTTGGTGTATAAATTGAAGAAGATTGTTGGCTCTAATACTTTTCCAATGCAATTCATTAAAATAATTTCCCATTATAAAAAGATTGGCTATAATATTAATGTATTGCAACAGACTGCATGCTTGGTGGTCAACCCAATCAAGGTTGGCAACTTTGCTTTCCTCTTTAATTGCACGCTGGTGGGTTGGACTTCAAACTCTATGATGGTTCGGACTTAAAGACTTATCTATTTATGAGATGGTAGGGGCCTGATGCTTTGGCTGTTTGTCTGGCCCACCGGGGTTTATCTGTTGAATTTCTTTTGCTCTGGTATTCAGTTTTATTTACTTTTGAGTCCTTATCTTTGCTTTATCTCCTTTTTTATCTTGATTTATATGTTTCAGTAGATGATGCATTGATAAGTTAGGAGTCTTTCATGCAAACCAAACATCTATGTGTCTTTATCCACATTTGAATTAAGGGTGAAGTTGGCGCCGTTAAACCAGTTTAAGCCCTCCAGTAAAATATTTTACTGACCATTCCAAGGCGGTACTTCTTTTGTGGATCTTTGATGTTTTTGTTCTGTCTTGTGTTTGCTATGTCTTTGTGCACGTCTGTTTATATGTGCTTTGTGGTCACCTGCTGGGAAAGGGCTGACCTCTTGGCTCTCCTTTGTGGTGTCTAACTGTGAGTTTGTCACTTTCCAATTTGTATCCTGGGTCAGGTGTGGTAATTTATTGCATCGATTTCTGATCTTTGCACCCTTACTTACTTTGGAGCAACTACAACATTAGCTGGGAGGGCATTCTACTGGACAATAACTAGTGGAAAGAATAAGTATTTTCAGTTGTCCTTGTCATTTTTAATTTGACAGAGATATATGGTTGGAAATGACGCTTTATGGCTTTGCTCATCGTTTCCTGTCAAACTTAATTTCTTAAGGTAGATCTGACGATAAACCTTCCCAAATGAACACTATGTATACAGCCATCAATTCAGCATATTCTCAAGAACATAGCAAGCAATAAACAATCACCACTTACCTTAAGGAGAAATTAGAAAAACTAAAACAAATACAGAATATAAGAATCAAGCATAAATTTGATGATTGAAATTTGGGGGAGGTATATCGTCGATGTGGTAAACAGTTTTCTACCGTTACCCGATCAAACATCACGTTACAAAAACAAGTGCATTAGAACTATGGTTGAAGCTTTACAATATATTTTAAGACCTTGTCCACAATATAATACTTATGTAAATGCGCAAGGCCTTGTACTGCAGAGAATAAGTGAAAAGTAACGTTAGAGTATGTTTGATAAGTTGGCATTGCATAAACATGAAAATATGTAGCACAATTCGAAAATATTGAATATATGGTTCTTGTATCATTAAAATTTGTGTTTGTTGGCTCTGCGCAGAGGCAAAATATTAGACCTTTGTGCTGAAGTTTTTGCATTACTGAACTTTAACTCATTTTCTAACAGTAATAGATATTATATAAAGTTTGTTGTTGTTGTGTTTCTTTTGTTTTATGATCGTGTGCGTGTTTATGTGCGCGTGTTTTAAAACTGGTTGTTGATTTTTGTATATTTCAGTGTAATCAAAGACTGCCAAAGTGGAGAAGTACCAAATTTACCCCACAAGGCATTTCATATGGAGCTTGAAAAACACTACCTATATTCATATTATTTGTCTGTTAAAGTTAAAAATGATCGGAATTTTGATGTAGGTCAAATGAGGATGAACGTTAAGCCAATTACATGTTCTTCGGGTAAATACGCTGAATATTTGAGGAAATTTGTTTTGTTCTAAATGATGTAGTTTCAATTAAGAAACTTTTAAGCACTTTATGTTTCATCTCATCTGCGTGTTGTCAATGGCCTGTATTCTGTGATTGTGGTATTTCCTGGTCACTCAAATTGCTAATAATTTCTAATCATTCTATCTTAAGACCTTAATATTGGTTACATCAACCAATGTTCCAGATAGCGTCCATACAAGCGTAAATTACAGGTCCATTTTCTTCAAATACGGCAAAGGTTAAAATTAGTATATACCAAATACCAATATGCCAAAATTAATGCATCTCAGTGATCCAGAATAAACCTGTTGGACTGCTTATCAATGTTTTATTTTTGACTCAATACAAAATCTCCAACAGTGGTATCCCTTAGCAGTTTCTTCCTTAAAGAACACATGTTTTCAGGAAATTTTGTGTGCAGACACTGCTGTCAGGGAGTTTGGCTATTGGTTTGGTCGTTGTAATTCCGTGTGAACCAGTCAAGGTAGAAATTTGAAGTTGGAATTTCTCAGCGCAGCATAAACAAAATTAACTGTCAATGAAACAGGCATCCCTGTTCGAAAATTCAGGCCTACGTGCAGAAGGACACCACCGCTTCGATTGATGGGGTGATCAACAATTGGACCCAATTTCAATTCAAGTACAGTTTCTAAGGATCAAGTCTCATCTGGACCAGTACCCATACTTAAGATAGTCAAAATTATCTGGAGCACTTTAAAAGCCTCCCAAATTTGAATAGTTTTATTTTGATGATTTCTCAATCTAGTACATGTACCCTTTAAAATTAGTTTCTATTCTCCAAAGTGAGCATACTTTTTCAATTGATGGTGACCATTTTTGAGATGTGGTTTTCTTGACATTGAAACATAATTCTCTGTTCAAAATTTTTGAGGAAAGGCTTTATTGTATTGTCAGTGCTTAAGATAATTGTGAATACCACCAGTACAGGTACTGGTCCCAATGAAACTTGATCCGTACCTGCTATTTTCAATCCGTTAATGTATATATTTTGGCTTAGCCAAATTTTCTATGAAAACTTATACTTGTATTTAAAAATGTCTTCATAAACAGTTGGATAAGCCATTAATGAAAACGTCAATGTCTCTTTATATATACACGTTGGCAAGAATATTGAAACAGGGAATCCCAATGATTGTTTTTATTGCCAAACACGCTGCTCTTCCCAGAAATTTCTACTTTCACTTTCAACGTTGACTGGTTCACAAAATATTACAAGGACCTAACCGATAGCAAACTCCCTGAGAGTTGCTTCTGCGCAAATATTATTCGAAAACACGTGTTCTTCAAGGAGACATGTTAAGGTGACGCAACCGAGCATTGAGGAGTTTGTATTGAGGCAAAAATAAAACATGGGTAAGCAGTACAGCAAGTTGATTCTGGATTTCTGAACACATTAATTTTGACAGATCCACAAATCAGTTCAATTATCAAGCGTCTTCTGATTTCGAATTGGCTGAGAAATAATGGTTGCAGGTAAAATCGTACCGTACAGGCAATTACACACCCGTATTCGGTATGTACTAATTTTAAACTCTATCTGTATTGGGGGAAAATGGACCCATATTTTACGTCGATACAGACGCTATCTGGAGCGCTGTATTGTATTGTATAATGACTTATGTTATATGCAGTTTATGCGACAATTATTGGCGGGTTAGGAGTTAAAAAGGCTATTATCTTAGTTGCCTCAAATAAAAGTAAAAATAATGAGATAATACCATAATTTTTTATGGGCGAATCCAGAAAGTTTTGTAAAAGGGGGTCCAACTCTAACAACTGTTGTTTAGTTTATGAGGGGAGAGAGGGTCGAAATATGATTAAAGAGGGCCATTATCGGCCTGCCAGGGAAAAACCATTTAAATGGCGTTTTGCTGGTGCCCTAATGATGGCCAAACTTTAAATGCTGCCTTGGTAGCTTTGTGTTTATACATGGGATCCGGACCAGTATTGCTGAGAAATCCTATTATATATACTTAAGGACTTTGAAAACGCATAACCCAGATTAAATCCTTTATTTCATAAACCTTGAGAATGTCAGCGAGATAATTGTTATTGCAAATCATAATCTGACTAGTTTGTAGTGTGTCCTAGAAAATTCATGGTTTGTTAGTTTACTTTATGGTAATGAAAAAGTATCCATTTTAAGACCAGGGTGGTCGATTTTGAAGGACACAAATTCAGCTGCAAGTTAAAATGCGTTAGTTTTGATTTCTGACTCAACAGATTTGCGTCCTTGGCTTCTTTCACGATTGCACATTCATCATTGAACGATTCGAAATGAATTTACAGTTCACTATGCTCAAATTTATACACCTTTAAAGATACTGATATACCCCACCCACTCTGATTACAATAGTCTAGTAATAATATTCATATTCATCGTATTGGGCCTTTCAAAGTTTCATTTTTTTATGTCCGGTTTTGTTGAAAGAGGCTAAGGGCATACACAACTGACAGATAATGCTTAAATTACGCTTCTATCACTGTCTTTTGTATTGTGCAAGTGACGTTCTCGATCACATGACAGCAGATCTACTGCTATAATTTAAATCAAACGTCTTCCCCACGTAATTGTCAGTGTATGTAGTCAATATCAGTAATGGAAGGCTGCATAAAGGTAACTTAAATTATGGAGAAGTTTCTTAAAAAGAGCTATAAATTGATGTTCAAAACGTTTATTTTCGAAATATTGAAGTTATCAATTACTTTTGATTAGAAAAAAGTCTATAAACTCTTTCGCTGATATGTTATCACACACGCCACAGTTTAAACATAAAAAAATCTAATCAAAAAGCTTCAACAATGTGTGTAGAAAGGTGCTGGATGCTGTATGTACCCATGTGACGTCATCAGCAGCGTCGCGTGATAGTGCAGTCAAATTAACGATTGATTCATACCAATTTTGGGCTGCACACTAAACATAGTAAGTGAGAATAATCAGGAAATACCACAATCACAAATGGCAGACAACCCCATGGCGCCACGAGGAAGAGCCACTCCACCATCACGAACCACCAGGAAGACAAATTAAGCAAAGCAACCAGCTCTCTCTTCTGCATCAAGATGATTGCAATACTAGAATGGACATTAAGTAACGTACATCTAAACATAGAACAATTACAGACTCCCACAATGGGAGTAACAATAAACAAAAAGTAAACAACAACAGAACCACCGCCTTAGAACGGACAACAGCCACAGCCACAGGGGGCTTAAATGTATTTTACTGGTACCAAATCTTCGCCCTAGATTCTGCTGTTGTTGAAGTAGAAGAAATGTTCAGCCCCATGGAGGCCTTCTAACTAATGCAATGTATCACCTGCGAGTAACTTTTCAATCACATAAACGGTTTGCAAGAAAAGCGCAAAAATATGGTGATGCGTTTTCAAAGTCCTCTAGTATAATATTATACATGTATAGCTTTGTGCTTTTTCAAGGGGTCATTACCCCCTGCCCCCTCTCTGGATCTGCGCATGACTGTTCTATGACAAAAAGTGAAGCAATTAAATTATTTGTAAATTACTAACTCAAATATACAGAAATAGGTAATTATTAGATGTTTTAGCTGCTTCTTCAAAGATGACAAACCAAAGACAGAAGTAAGTTTCTACACATTAGCACAGTTTTGCCAGAGTATTTACTGCTTTTCACATAAGTAGGGGCATCGATACTTGGATACACTATTATAAAGGCGTTTAACTCCACTAAAAGGTTGTACATGTGTGTATAAAAAATGCACGTACGCATATACGACACTAACCAAATTCTCAGAAGCTGGCTTAAATAAAAATGACAAAACAATAAAACAATAAATAGAGGATCTTACCTGAGTGCTCATGCTCTATTGATTTTATTAAACGAGTTGGGAAAAGAGATAAAATGCGAGGCTTGCAACGAGTTTAATAAATTAAATAATACAAGAACACGAATGTAAGATTCTATATATCATATGACATTAATGATTATTTTTATTATGTACGCAACGTTGTCATGGACGTCATGACCTTTCCCGGAAATCTGTTCTATTTTAATGCATGGCGTTATTTCACTCACAGACGCAACATGATATGATAAAATCTTATCCTCACTCACATACCATCAAAACTAGAATGACATCAGATCTCCTGTACTGGCAACACACAATAATTAACACCAACGGTAATAGAAACATTTATATATTATCTTGAAACAAAAATGTCAAATTTTACACTGGCTTGAAAAAAGAAAGTATTTGAATATCATGAAAGGTGGTTGAAAATGATATGCAACTGTTAATGCTGGACAATTAAAGCTCTTAGGCTTTTAAAAGCACGAACATATATATATATTGCTAAGTTATGATAGATGTTGGTCCGGAGTGATGAATTATTCTATCCACCCTCACACAAGTAATGGATTATTCTTCTTTTACAAACTTCCAAATCTGTTTGAAATAAACTTTCTAAAATTTCCTTAACACACTGAGATGAGACATTACACAAGGATGTGATTTTGACATACTTGACAATCCTATGTGTGAATTTCAGTACAACCAATGTACATCTCTCATATGAAGTCCAGGTAAGATGACATGGCTAAAACCTCATGCATTTGTACAAAAAAATAGCTATTTAGTGGATGCAGAAATTTAAATTGAGAACTAGACTTCGCTGACGTCACTACTTTATATATACAATCAGCGAAGATTCTGACAAGAAAGTATAGGTGTGCATGCCCCTCTGATCCTTTATATACCGCTTGTAAATGTAATAAGTATTATTGGACGAGTGTATTTGGCTACATTATCCCTAATTGCTTCTTGAAATCTTGTCTAAAAGAATTTTAAAAAAATTGTAAATAATCTGAAAAAATGAACCCTAATTCAAACCCAGTTTACTGTATATTTCTAAATTGCCAAGTGCCTAATTTGAGGCCCCCACAAAAGGGGTCTGTGCTCCCTTGATTCCTATTAATAATGCTCTGATCTCCCCTTATCACTGACATTGTTTCCTCATTTATGTGGCTCCGCAGTTCACCTAAATTAATTACTTGTGCTCCCAAGCTGCCTGAAAAAGTAGTCCTCCCCAGCTCCCAAAAAGCTCAGGGGCCCTCATTATTGTATCTACCGTTTCCATATAATTATAGCATTTTACAGAAAAGTTTTCAACATCATGCACAAGGTATATACATGTATAATAATGATAATAATAATAATAATAATAATTACCATTCAATTAAATTAAATTTTACAAATGCTTTAAATTACTGGCAATAGAAAAACTTCACACATGTAGCATGTTACATTTACTTCGTATATGTGTTCTGTTTTCTGTTTAGAATTCGAGCCTATAGTTCCAAGGATAGCATGTGGGTTTGGGTTTGATACTTCTGAAGACACAAGATGCCTTTATAACCTGGATATTTATGGAAATATCATTGGTTGCAGATCACTTCAGCATCTTCAAAATTGTGGTAAGTTTGCTGTGATAGATTTAACTCCACTAATATTATCAGATAGAATCGTTTCTTAATTATCAAATTATTATTTTAAATAATATGACTAGCTTTAAATTTATTTGCCGCTCAGTTAGTTGTTTCTGAAAAAGCCAGCTGATCTGGTTATGCGCTGGTTTTACATTGAGGGCATGCTGTTTATTTTCTTATGTAAAAAAAGTAAGTGAGTATGATCAGGAAATACCACAATCACAAACTGCAGACAACCCTGCGGCACCGCGAGGAAGAGCTGCTCAACCATCACGCGACACCAGGAAGACAAATTAAGCAAAGCAATCAGCTCTCTCTTCCCCATCAAGATGATTGCAATACTAGAATGGACAACGTGTAACGTACAACAAAACATAGACCAATTACAGACTCCCGCAATGGGAGTAACAATAAACAAAAAGTCAACAACAACAGAACCACCGCCTTAGAACGGACAGCAGCCTAAGCCACCGGAGGGGGGGGGGGCTTAAATGCATTTTACTGGTACCAAATCTTCGACCTAGATTCTGCTGTTGTAGAAGTACAAGAAATGTTCAGCTCGCATAGAGGCCATCTAACTAATGAAATGTATCATCATGGAAAAACACTCTAATTAAATTACTACAAGTAAGTTGCTTCTAATTACATGATCATCATTACGTATAGGAATACTTCAAATGTATAAACTGTGAATTCTGATCAGTTGGCTTCAAATGATGCCAACTTATCTTTATATATACAGTTTTTAAATTGTGTGCATATTTTTAAAAGCCAAATATAATAGTAAGTATAAAACTGTGAGTTTTGTGTGATCATTATTAAGAGGGGCGATCCAGAAATACGCGGAAAAAGTCCATTATTACCACAATTTTTATGAGAATTACAATTTTTTTTGTACACAATCAAGCAAAATTTATGCCAATTTGAAATTTGGTCTTTAAATGTATTTAAGTTTAATGGCGTCATTTTAAACGACGTCATGGCAACGTCAGATTGCGCGACCCGTCGCACCAGTAAGAAAAGTCCATTCCATCATTGTTAGCAAGCACATTGGTGTACAATACAATGCCATTCCCTTTCAAAATAGTGCCCCTCGTAATCCACACACCTTCTGCATTGTTTTACACAAGAAAGAAAACACTCTCTTTTCGAGTTGACTGGTATTTCAGCGATAGCCTGATGAACGAAAACTGGAGAATCAGAAAAGTCATCAAATTGCGTACCTCTAGAAACACTCTTGATCAATGGAAATAGAAAAAAAATCACAAGGGGCCAAGTCTGGTGAGTAAGGGGAGTTGTCTAAAAGTTCAAAGCTGAGTCTTTTTATTGTCTCCGTAGACTTTGCTTCTCTATGTGAGGGTGCGTTGTCATGGTGAAGGATAGCTGTTTGAAGCATATCAGGCCTCTATTTCTGCATTTGATTTTCATCTATCATGTGTGGTATCCACCTCACACAGATTCTCCTCATACCCAGTTCATTATGAATAATTCTAAACACCATGACAAAGGTTTACCCAGTCCTAATCGTTATATCTCAAAAATTCATCCAACGATCAGAGTCCAACAGACCTTTGACTGTTTTGGTTTTCTTTGTTGAGATGGATGAGGGGTGGCCTGGCCTAGGTTCATCAGTAACAGAATTATTGCTTTGCTCAAACTTACTGTACCATTTATACAAAGCAGTTTTCTTCACAGCATTGTTCCCAAAAGTTGTTTTTAACATTTCGAACTTTTCCTGGCTTGATGTTTTGTTTGCTACACAAAATTTAATTGCAGACTGCTGTTCAGGGGCAGCCATTTTGCTTATTCAGATTATCTGTGTCACGCGCTTTTGTTCGACGTCAAATGACTTCAAAATTGGCAATGTGACGTCACTAACGTCAACCTCAAATCAGGATTGTTGTTTAGATATTACTCAATACAGAAAGCGACTGTCACAGAGATACTATTTGAACACTGAAACTGATGAAAACTTAAAATGACGTTATGTGCGCCAGGTAGCGTTACCCGTACGTCGCTAAGGTAACGGTTTCATTTAAACAATGCATTCCATGTGTTTTAAATGACCATTCACTATTCAAAATAAATCAAAAATCAGATTATGTAAGTATCAACGGATAGCTTAATTAACAAAAATTATAAAGCACTTTTCTGTGTATTTCTGGATCACCCATCGTATTATTATTATTGTTATTATTATTATTATTATTATTATTATTATTATTATTATTATTATTATTATTATTATTATAAGTTCAAAGATGCATAGTAATGAAGAGATTCCATTTTTCTTATATTAAGGTAAAGCATGATGTATTCATTACCATGAAGACTACTGGCCTGACAAAAATACAAGTTAAATTCGCCAGTATTTATTTTCAACGACTCTCAAGTATCAGTATGAAATGACAGTATTGATGTTGAGACAGCAAATGAATAAAAACAGTGTTGATTCTGATCAGTTGAAGCCAATCATTTTAAATAAACACACTTTTTTATTTTATATTTGAATTTATGTACACGTATATTAAAGCATCCTGTAAGTTACCAATGTACAAGGGCTCATCAATAATTTTGTGCGCTAATTCTGTGATTTGAGTATAACTAATCCAACATACCTTTGACCTCTTACACAAAGTAACGTCCCTTGCGAGTTTGTCTTTATTCCACCGTTTGGCACATGACCAGAACACTCTACCGTTCTTTAAGCAATTCCTCCATTTCCAAATAGCACCATTAGATGTTACAGTTTCCTATATTCTAAAATTTGGAGAATAATTTTCTGAGTAATCTATAAAACTCTATCACAATACGTCGCCTATTTACACTTTGTGACGCCATTCTTCAACTAAAGCTGCTGATGTTACGTCCGAATATTGATATCGATTAATAGTGACATCATCGACGTCAGTTTATTTTGAATCGATCTGAGAATGATCGATTTTTGACCATGCACAATTTCGTTTTGCTTTGTCAAATAGTTTTAAAACAAATAAATTAAGTCAAAAAATTATTGATGGGCCCTCCTAGACTAAAATCAGATGCCACATTTTGTTGCATTTGATCTGTGTCTAAGCTATCTTTCATTATCCCATAAATGATTCATGTATTATTCTGGTAGAGGTTATTTTTATTTGCAGCATCGTTTATATGTCCTTCTGGGTATTACAAATGCAGAAACAGTTACTGTGTAGAGAGAAGATACGTCTGTGATGGTATAAAACATTGTGAATACGGCGAAGATGAAGACAATTGTGGTAAAATAAAATCCAAATACAAACTATAGTAAAACAAATAGAACATGTGGTAAATTGAACCATTTCTCACTAAAATCTAAGTTTTGAGAGGCAAGAAATGGAATATTTGGCTAAGCTGTCAGTTTTTATTTGGTGTTTCTGTTTTATTTTTGTTGATTTATTGTTTATTGTTGCTCCCATTTTTGTGGGGCTATGTGTTTTGTCCTTGTTTTTTGGTGGAGTTCCAAGCATCCTCTCTAATTCCGCATTCATCTCACTGAGAAAGAGAGAAAGGGCTGGTTTGTTTCTTAAGTTTTTATTATTACTGCTCATATCATATGGTTGTTAGTGTTCTGTGATTTTTTACTCACAGCTTCATGGTTTAGTCTGTGGTATGTGATTGTGATATTTACTGGTCTTCTACACTTTTGTTCTCTATCTATTGTCATTGATGTGTTAATTAGCATATATGACAAAATGCTGGGTGAATTGAAGTAAAACTCATTTTGTAACATATGTTTTGGTTGAGAAATAAAAAATAATTATTTACGAGCACACATTTTCACAAGACTTCGCGTCTATGAGTAATATAACACGTGCAATAAAATTGACAAACCACTAGTGTTTTACAGATTTTGTACCATTATGTAATGGTGTCCTTTTTATAAAAGATGACAAAATAATGACGTTTTCACGCCATAAATGCGAGTTTTAATTAATGTTAATAGACGGATGTCTGAGAATGGGTTTGCTCCCCCACTAGGGAATTTTGCAGACATATCCTATCTTGTAGAGAATTGAAAGTCGAGTCTTTTAAAAGATGTTTGCACTCTGTGCTCCGGGGCGTTAGTCTGTAAGAGCCTGTAACATACGTTACTTTATCAAACTAAGAAAAAGTAAATTGAAAGTTTGAGCTACAAATTAAAGACATTAAAATATTTATTTTTAAAAATCATATATATAGTCTGCATACTTGATATCTTAACTACGTATGACAGCCATTTGAACAAATTGTGGCTTCCTAAGGTGTCATATGCGTTACATAAATCAGCAAACCCATTAAAATTTGCAAGTGTGGCTAACACCATTTACATTCACAATCTCTCTGTGTGTTTTGCAAAATGTTTTTAACCATATCTGACTAGCTTATGCAATTGGCTAACAGAAAAATTTAAGTTTGTTTCCCTAGTATAAATTTTTTGTCTGGAATAAGCAATTAAACAACCCTACCCCTACCCAGTTTTAAGGTGAAATGTTTGGTATTAAAACTAAAGTAAAAATAGTTAAAAAATATTTGCAGTTGATGAATGTGTTTCATTGTTTGGGATTTATTTGGTTATATGAAAAGACTCATAAATCTGCAAGTTTGTTGCAATTTTTTTAATATCAGAGGCTGTAACATATGTTACCTGATGTAATAAATGGGCAAGCTCATTGTCATTACGTAAGATATGCCTAAAATGTTTTAATCTCCTCAAGGGAATTTTGCAGACATATTCCTTCTTATAGTACAACTCAATCTGCATCGAATAAGGGATGTTTAAACTCTCTATGTTGGGGCGTTAGTCTGAAACAGCGTGTTACATGCGTTACTATATCAAATAAAGGAAATGTAGTTTGAAAGTTTGAGCTAAAATTGTGAAAAAACTCGCAGCTGTTGGATATCTTACATTGTTTAGGGATTTTAAACTGGCTCCTATGATAAAGACTTATAGATCTGCTAGCTGTTATCAAGTTTTAAAGATCAGAGAGTGTTACATATGTTAGGGTGATAAGTAAAATCATCAAACAGTATTTTGACATCAAGCTGAGTACGGGCCTGTTCCATCCTAATCCCCTTTGGAATTCTGCAGACAAATTACATCTTATGTAACAATTCAATGTGCATTTAATAAGAAATGTTTGCACTCTGTAAGTCGGGGCGTTAGCCTGTAACAGCTTGTTACATATGTTACTATATCAATTTGAGAATAAGAAATTTGAATGTTTGAGCTACCAAAAGAAGACATTAAAATTATCTAATAAATTGACATTCTTATAGTCTTTATACTGGATGTCTTTACTATATATGGAAGCTGTTTAACATTAATACGGCTAACTGTGGTGTTATGTGCGTTACATGAACCTAAATATAATTTAAAAGCTATAATTGTGGATATGGTCATTTAGTTAAACAACTACTATGACTTGGTTTCAAACTGTTTTATTAGATTATACAAACATATACTCAATTGATGAATAGGAAAAACCAAGTTTGCTTTTCTATCTTAAATATATTGTCTTATATGAGCTAATACACAGCCTTACTCCCAGTTTTACAGAGAAGCGAATTGTGTTATTACTGTTTAAGTAAAACACATAAAAGCGATAACAGCGTGTGGATATTCTTCATTTTCTAAGTCTGTCTTGCTCATATATCTGCAAGATGTCATTAATTCAAGATCAGGACACTTAATGTGTACTTATAAGTCTTTGGTGCCAAAACACTAGAAATTATATTCATTTCTGATAATCAAGCCCATGGACTGTTGTTACAGTTGTTGCTTCTGTGGTAATCATTAATATCACACGCCTCCTTGCAACTAGTAGAATCATCACACAATATTTCAATCATTTACTGTTATTCAATTTTACCACCAGTCCATTCAAAATTGATGAGCCATTATCAACTTTTCATTTTTGCCATTTATGGCTTGGAACATTCGGAAACTGATATGAATTTCTAATAGTTGGCTCTTTGAGTATGTGTTTCAAGTGATACTCTGCAAGTAGGAGAAAGACTAAAGATTTACAAGGAGTAAAACTATGCCATTAAGAGCAATAAGTACCTGGACTGATGTACCTTGATATTTCTGTGATAAAGAATCATATCTTAGCTGGTTAACTTTTATAAATGTAGCCTATCCATACATGCAACCCACATATTTTCATCTAATAATGTCTCTGCACTTATTATCTTTCCCCAAGCATTCAAAAACTTATTTGAAGTCTTAGTACTTCTGAAGTGCTGAAACCGAGGTAAATCTTTCCCTTCAGATAAACGAACTAGATATATCACAGCAGGTAAAGCAATGAAATGCAGGATGAACCGAGCGCAAATAACACCCTTTCAATTCAATGATTCACTAAGTTTCTAAGATAAGAGCGCTTATTAAAGGATGTAATATATATAACTCGTCATAATAAATGAGCAAGGGCATTGTCGTGACATCCTTTTTGATTACACAGTCAGAGGCAAGTGTTTTCAATTTCAGTGTTTTCAATGGATCATGAAATGAGGCACCTTGTCAACTTGTTTACTCTGTATAAATCTTCCATAGAGCATTATATAGATCTACTGGTTATCCCATTCTACCTATAGTCCACTTTCCTTCTTTTGGATGTAACAGCTAATGATATGGCTGCAAAAACTGAGAAATCATAGGTTTTACATTATTTTAAGACATGCTTCAATGTACTGACATCAAAAAACAATCAACTGCAAACATAATGGATGGCAATGTCCAACTTCATATTCTTTCTCTTATACCAGATAACTTTCAAGGTGTAACAGAAATTGTTTCAGACGGTCTGCCAAAACCATCAAGAGTCAACATTGTAACTAAAGAAAACTTATAAAGTTATTTGGGCACAGCAAAATACTATTGATCTGAGATCTGAGGACTTAAGCACCAAAAGACTGGATAGGTTCCATGGCAAATGATGCAAAAAAGCAGCCTATCAAATTTCTGTTTGACCAATGTCAGAAATCTTTAAGTATTCTTAGAGGTACACGGTAGAGACATAGATTTTGCAATATAAGAGCAAAGTTATCATTTGACTAGCACGGATGCAGAGGCAGCTGCAGTTAGATTACTTTTGCCACTTCACAGGAAGAGATATATACCAGAGTCATACTCCATTGTATGCATATATGTGAAATGGCATTAAACCCATATTTAATCAGGTGTTTGATCCCATGACACTGACATGCTGTTTCTGCTTTAAAATTTGAAGAATGATAAGGATTCAAGTTTGGCTGTCAGAGTCAAGTTGTTTGACGCTGGCACTGGCCACACATACAAAGAAAATTAAGTCTTTTGATGGCAAAAGAGGAGGATCACACGAAATGCTTATAAGTGATGTTTGTCACAATTACCAGTTTTAAAAAGTAATTTTAATTAATGTAACACATATAGCACCATAGGAAGCTGTATATTTGTTAAAAATCTTTTCTTATGTATCAAAGGTATTCAGCATGCAAAGTACATGAATAATTCAAATAAATGGATAGTTTTATGTCTTCTTTCTGTTTCTCAGACTTTCAATTCATTTATTCTTAAATTGATATGGTAACATACGTATCATACCATAACAGGCTAACCCCCTAGTTAATAGAGTGCAAACATCTCTTATTTGATGCAGCTTGAATTGTTCTTTAAGGTAGAATATGTCTGCACAATTCCCAAAGGGGTGGAGAGGAACAGGATTGTACTCAGTTTGCAGTCCTAATACAATGCCATGGTTCTACTGGTTGTTATGAAATGGGAGATTATTTTGCCATAGAAGCAGACACAATGATAGACATTGTGAGGGTGACTTGAATAAATATTGTTTTTGAATAATTTTATTTAATAGGAATATTTATTAAATTGTGTCATTTAAATGAGAACTATTATTTTCTATCTATATGTCTATATATTTTAATAATATAGGCATTAGGAAATATGTGATTAAAAAGGTTATATGTAACATAGGTAACACTATTCCATGGGCTTGTTATCAGCAAATGACTGTAATTACTAAGACTAAGGCACCAGAGGCTACAGATTAATAGGAAAACATGTGAAAACGGTATTTTTCTGAAATATCATCTCTTACTTCCAAGAAAATTTCCTAGCTCATTCATTTTGCCATGTAACATACGTTACATACTTTAATAAAGGCTCTGATCCTGATGTCAAAGTTGCAAATGTATGATTCTTTATTGTATTGGCAAGACAGTGCCAAAAATGTAAGATATCCACGAGCGTCAAATATTTTCATATATTTTTCTTCAATAATAGATACCAAAATTGGATACTTAAAATTGGGGGTAGGGTTGTTCAATAGCTCATATAAAACAATGTATTTGAGATAGAAAAGCAAACTTTGTTTTTTCTATTAGTCAAATGAGTATTTTAGTAAACTAAGATTAAAAACACTTTTAAAAATGCACAAATCGTCTGTAAAATGAATGATGTTAGTCACAACTTCAACTTTCAAAGGGAAATTTAATCTATGTAACGCATATAACACCGTTGAAGGCTGTAATTTTGTTTAAAATGCTTTTTTTTATGTAGCTTAGGCATCCAGCTTGCAAACTACATAAGAAATTTGAATAATTAGATGGTTTAATGTCTTCTTTCTGTAGCTCAAACTTTCATTTTGATTTTTTCCTTAGTTTTTCACAGTAACATATGTAACAGGCTGTCAGAGACTAACGCCCCAGAGCACAGAGTGCAAACATCTCTTAAAAGATGCGGCTTGAAATTTTCTTCAAGATAGGATATGTCTGCAAAATTCCCTAGGGGGGGGGGGAGCAGGACCTTTTTTAGCTCGAAGTCTATAATGCCATGTGATAAATAGAATCTAACATTCATGCTCTTGTTTTTTTTTTTTAATCTATTATACTCGTTGGGGTAAAAGAGATAAAAGCGATAAAACGCTTTGCAAACCTCAAATCTTATCTCTTTTTCCTCAACTCATTTAATAAATTTAATAACACACTCATGTAAGATCTTATATTTCTCATCTGGAGGCCTTCTGAATACATTTACAGAATATTCAGCATGTATCTATCAACAAGGAGACTGTTGAACTCAGGTGAGCAACCCAAGCCATATTTGCCCCCTTGTGAATAAGTAAGGTATAAGTCAACCATTGCTTATGTATCTCTCATAGGCTATGATCTGCAAGCTGAATAACTGTTCTTTTAAAGTTTTTTGTTGTTGTTTGTTTTGCTTTGATAACTATATCAACAAATAGTTACAATGTGACATGAAAGATCCAACTATAGTAACATGAAACAATAACATGCATAAGGCAGTATGTGTTGATTGTAGAAAGGGTTATTATAGACAGTTCTTAAAATATATTATTAATATGTCCTATACTCTGAATCCAAAACTTCCAAATGTTTTTCAAATAGGCCAATATTTCGGATAAATCTGATTTTGAATTTTTGCCAGTTTGATATACCTTTATCACATTGGCTCACCCATATGAGCCGCGACATGAGATTTCCAACAATGTGTTATGTGTGGCCAGCAAAGACTCAGATCAGCCTGCGCATATGTACAGTCTGATCAGAGTCTTTGCTAGTCGCTTGAATATTCTATGACTGTTAGGCTACTGACCGAACATCATTTTGAGTTTCTAAGCTTAAAAGGAATCTGCACCGGCTCGTCTGAGTCTACACTTGTCAAAATGCCACATTGTTGGACATCACATGTCATGACTCACCTATATATTTTACAGATAAAATGTCTTGTCCATCACAGTACAGATGTCAAGGTCATAGAATGTGTCTTTCAATGGAAATGGTATGTGATGGACATATGCAATGTCCATATGGTGATGACGAAAGACTGTGTAATTTCAGGTTAGAATAAATGTACCAAGGCCTCTGAGTAATGATCTTTGGGTCTTTCTACTTCAAAATATTGATGCAGAACGCAAAAATGCGCCGATTGAGCAAAACATCTGTGTTTGTCAAATATTTTATAGTAAATATAAATAAATGCCTAAAAAGGTAAGCGAGTATGATCAGGAAATACCACAATCATACACTGCAGACCAACACATGGCACTTTGAGGAAGAGCCACAGAGCATTTATATTAACAATACACCTGTAAGACAGTAATAGCAAAACAACCAGCTCTCTCTTCCTCTTCAAGATGATTGCAACATTGGAATAGACACAAACCCTTTTTTTCTAGAACTGTATATCATATTGTAAATAAAGACATGATTCCAAGCCTTTTGCTGATCTTTACCTTTAGACTTACTTTATTTCTATTCCTGGTGACTTTATATTGGTTTTGTTCTGTGGCTCTTCCTCTTAGTGATGTTGGTTGGTCTGCAGTGTATGAACGTGGTATTTCCTGATCATTCTCATTATTTTGTCTTCTCCTGAAATGTTTTGGAGCTTCTTTGTCTAACAGTGTAGACCCAAATCTACAGAAGTTCTAGATTGTTTATTGATATGCTTAAATTAATAAATAGTGTAAGCAAATGTATACAGCAGACGACTCTAGCAGAGGTATTTAATTTGCTAGTTTCTAGTTCGCCTTCCTCTTTATGACTTTGGTTGATATTTGATATTTCCTGGTAATATGCAATTTTTACTTCAATATTAATGTTATGTGATGACTAGTTTAATTTATTTTACCATGTTTTCTTAACTGCTTAGCTTTAATATTTAATGTTCAATTTACCTGACACACACTTGAATCAATTGTAAAAGCATGTATATGAGAAAAAGGCAAACTAAACCTCATTTTATTATGGTAAATAGATGTGGTTTCCACTTTTATTTGTTTTTTAAACTAAAACAAAGGTGACTATAAAACATATTATTTGTACTCTTGGTGAATGGAATGATATAATCAGTCATAATACCAACTTCATTTTGGAACCAAGACAAACAGTGTTGCATATTGAATTTTATAAGATATCCCATGTTTATATAATTTCCACATGTTAAGATCAAAGATCATAAATATTTTTTTTATATATATTTGCTAATGTAACGCGACGTCTGATAGGAAAACACTGGACATTTGCGACAGTATATCCTTTGAGTTCAATATACTATCAGATATAACTAGACGTCAACAATACCATTGCATTTCCTTGAATGACTTTTATGCAGCTTTGTGCGGTTTGCAAAACACTTAGATTTTAGACCATTCAGAAGTATTTACTGCAAACAGATGCAAAAGTGCATTAGTATGGGGATCAAATTAAAAACTTGCTAAATGCTAGTAGTTTTCCCAAAATGCAAGCTGAAATTACTATCACTTGCTATGTTTAGCAAGTGAATACAAGTTGTTTTCACATCAACCAATTGTCCACTAATTTCCACATTATGCATAAACTTGAAAAAAACAGTATAGATCCTGATCAGCCAGCTGGCTAATCTGGATCTACACTTTTTGCAAAGTAACCAAACTGTGATTTCAGAAAGGCAATAATATTTTAAATAAAATTTTGCCACACATCTTGTCAAATACATAATTATTACTAATTGAATTTGTTTAATTTTTAGTTCATTGTCAACTTTAGCAAGCAAAAAAAAATGATCACTTGCTATTTTTAGCAAGCGAAGAAAATTCTAAAATTTGATCTCTGTATGCGGATGACTGTATTCACAATATTAGTTTAGGGAGATATATATTGTTGAATATATGGACTAAAATTATGTATTATGGCTCCATTCTTGCATTGTCATAAACTAAATTTCAGACCTTATAACAGAAAACGTACCTCCCCAAACGAAACTTTTTAGCACAGTAATCCCCAAAGTAGTATCACATTACAGGTGTCCTGAAGGCTGCAATTGCTTTGGTTATACAGTTGATTGTAAAACGACCAGCGGTGACAATGGAACACTTAACATGCCACAAACAACTCGAATGCTTGATGTCAGTGGAAATCCAAATGTTTATCAACGACTTAATCTACATGATGCCACAACTCGATACTTTATCCACTTAAATATTTCCTCTTGTGAAATCAGAAATCTCTCTGCTAATACATTCAGCTTCATGAGTAATCTTCTTGTTCTGGACATTAGCTATAACCATATTCAAACAGTTGCCTCTAAAACATTTGATTCTCAGCTAAGATTAAAAATATTGAAAATTGATGGGAACATGGACATTATTTCTTTTGAAACAGAAGCCTTTGCTGGTTTGAAATCAATGAAAGTTTTCTCTGTTACCTACCAGCAAATAGGAACGATATCTAGAGGGGCTTTCCTAGCGCTTTCATTAGAGGTGTTAGATCTTTCTTTTAATACTATTAACATGATAGAAGACAATGCATTTGAAAACCTGTTTGTCAAAAGAGTCTACGTTAATGAGAGCAATATATTATCTTTTTCGCAAGACATGTTTAGAGGCTTGGAAGGTGTCGAGACCATTGTATCTATTGCTTATAAGTTCTGTTGTATTAAACCCACTTATCTCGCTGAAAAAGACTGCTATCCCCAACAGGATGAGTTTTCCTCATGCTCTGATTTGATGAGGAATGAGATTCTTAGGTCATTGATATGGATTATTGGTCTTTTTTCCTTGCTCGGAAATGCTTTCTCTATTTTATATCGTATAACATATGATAAAGCTAGGCTTAAATTTGGTTATGGTATTTTTGTATCAAATCTGGCGCTCTCTGACTTTATAATGGGGGTTTATCTCATTATCATTGCTGGTGCAGATGTAGCTTTGCGGGATATCTACATTTTCAACGATGAGTCCTGGCGAATGAGCGCTGGCTGCCAGTTCGCTGGTGTACTAGCTGCTTTATCCAGTGAATCCTCTATCATTTTCATGATTTTGATAACGATTGATAGACTTCTTGTCATAAAATACCCATTTGGTCAGATTAAAATTACACAATCAAAGGCAAATTACTTTTCATTAATTGCGTGGGGACTAGGTTTGATAATAGCAGTTATACCACTTATAATCACTCCTTACTTTAAAGGAGAATTCTATTCCAAATCTGGTGTATGTCTGGCGTTACCTCTTACACGTGATAGGCCTGCTGGTTGGATGTATTCTATATCAATTTTTATTGGCTTCAATTCCATTACGTTTCTTCTTATCGCTCTTGGTCAATGGTGGATCTACAGTGAAATCAGTGCATCAAAGAAATCCATAGCAGGCAAGGTGGCACGAAGAAGTAACGATTTAAGAATAGCTAGAAATCTTCTTCTGGTCGTGACAACAGATTTCTTATGTTGGTTCCCAATAGGAATATTGGGTAGGTATTGCCAGGCTTGCGGTTATAAAACTTTTATATATGCTCAACTCAGTTAACTGGGCATGTTAACTGAGCATGCATTAGCATAGGCGAAGATTAACAAAATAATAGAGTGTAGCATAAGAAATATTTTTTATTCGTCAGTTTAAACATTTGGTTTGGGTATTCAAAAGAATCGTATAATTGGGATTGTTTTGTTTGAAGTACCTACAGTAAATGGTCTAGTTGAATAATTAGAAAATTAATTTTAATTGCACACTCTTATCCAAAGGCCTGAAAGAATGGTCTCACTAAGACTGGTATTTTAAAATCCAACTTGAATATTATGTTACAAGTAAGTATCCACAAAATATATGTTGATGGAATGGTTTATTGAAAATAATCTGCGTTTTGGTTATAGTTGTTTAGGTGTGGTGTGGAGTTGGAAGAAATACTCGTCATATAGTATAGTGCTGATATTTTTAAACGGTATACTATAGCTAAGGCAAGGGCTAAATACATTCAGGTTTTACACTTGGGTTATTGTTTCAATAAATTCATCAGTAAAAATAAATGAATAGCAGCTTTCACTCTCTTGCTTCAGGGGTGGCAAAAGAAGCCATATAAAGCACGTAACTTGTTCATTACCCTTTTATTATTGTGCAGGTATTTTGGCTCTCACAGATCAAGTAATTCCTGGAGACGTGTATGCATGGACCGCTGTATTCGTGCTACCCATTAACTCAGCCTTGAATCCCTTCCTGTACACTGTTACTGCTATCATAAGCAAAGACGTAAGTGCTCTTTCAGGATCTGTAATCGTATTTGTCTTAACTCTTTGCCTGCTAGTGGCGACTTTTGTCGTCTGCTGATAGCCTTTGCACACAGTTTGGAACCAGATCAGGCCCAACGAAATGTTGGGCCTGATCTGGATCCAAACCGTTTGACACACTGATAGTATTCATGATGGGTTATTTTCAAAAAAATGATTTTGAAAAAAATTTGTAGATGACATAAAAACATAAAAAATACCAGCATTCAAAGAGTTAATTTGTATTTCCTTTCGCTGAATGGTAAAGAAATATATTTATAAGGGGGGTAAAAAAACATTTGATCTGCCATCAAAATGGATATCTGTACTTTTTTAAAAAAGACAAAAATGAAACAGAAGTATTATGTTGGACAGATTCAAACCACAGATGGATAACATTGAGTTTTTTTTAAATCGCTGTTTTCTGCTTGTTGGTAGAATTGCCCTTCTATACAAATCTGCAGCGGCAACATAGGTCCAGGTAACGAAACGTTTTAGCGTAAAATTGTATTTTTATATCTTACCTATCAATTTAAACGTACGTTTTGGGTGCTTAAAAGAACCGTCTTGCCAAGACGGTTCTTTTGAGTACCCACAACATGTTTTGGTTGAGAAATAAGAAAAAAAAATCAATTACACACTCTTACCTAGAGGCCTGGGTCGCAAATTAGAGGTACTTACCCTTTACTTTTGATAATGAGCTCGCAACATATTTAACTCTTTTAACATGGAATAGTTTATGTACTACACTAATCTCCAATGTTAATGCTGTTAACATAAGCATTCAAAGTGTAAGCATGTATTTTTCAATCACAGTGGGAGCCAGTGTGGATCCTGATCAGATTCAGCAGGACAATGGTTAAACATGTACATGTACTCATGATAGTTCTATGTTGTTCTCACATTTACAAGAAATGCACAAAGTATGAGACCTTATATTGGTTTAGTTCATGTGGATGTACACATTTTTTATACCACCCTTACCAACTTGAGCCAGCTCATAATGTGCAATTTCTATACTGATGTATGTGGTATAAAACTCATGGATTATCTCCACGTATATGGGGACAGGTCATGATTTAACTACTACTTAGCAGGCCTTTACTTAAGAGTGCATACTAAAAAAGATATTTTCTTATTTTTCAACCAACACATATGTCGTAGGTGCACAAAAGATCCGTCTCAATTTGACGTTTCTTTTTAACCACCCAATCAAACATTAAAACTGATGGGTAAGAAAATATTAACGATTTTATGCTCAACATTTTGTTTATCCACATATGAAATTATGTTTATTCAACACGCAGTCTGAAAGGTGGAATGACATCCTTACAATGAATTAATTGTATTGACGCAAGCCACCACAAAATAAATAAGAGGTAAACTAATTGCCATGCCTTCGGAAAGCCTGTATCAATCATAATCAAAACATGATGAGTAGATTGTCATGAGGTGTCTAATATTCTAACAATTATGATCAGTTCATTTCAAATATTTATCATATGTTGAATATTTGTGACAAATGGACAATTTCACTGTATACGCCTCAAGGACAAGCACCAATAAAGACCTCAATCTATATCATATGGTGCTTATCGCCTATACACATACGCGGATCCAGAGTAGGACAGGGGCATTAACCCCCCCCCCTCCATGAAAAATATAAAAAATAGGGTTTCTTAGCAGTACTGGTCCGGAACCCCTGTAAAATCACAAACCTTTCAAAGCAGGATTCAATGTTGGGCCATCATCTTCACGCCAGCGAAACGCCATTTAAGGCGTTTGCCCGTGGGCTAATGATGGCCCTCTTATAGTGGTATTTAGATCCTCCCTCCCCTCATCAACTTAAAACGTTGTCACAGTTGGACCCCTCTAACAAAACTTTCTGGATCCGCGCATGCAAAAGACTCGTTTAAACGCTCATGCTGACGTATCAAGTGGGGCTAGAGGTTTAAATTTTTGTCTGAGTCTCCATCTACTTTCATACTTTATGTATACTAGCAGAATAGCTCTGGCGAGTTAGACAGACTCGTCTGAGACTTGGCTGCTCGCAGATTTAATAAGTACAATATTCTCATGTGTTGGCCCACATTAACATTTCCCAAGCAAGCCTTTAACGAAGAATCCTTATATTTTGAAACCTTTAAGAAACTCATGAACGACAAAATATAACTGAAAGCTAATTATGATACTAACTAACAGTGAATTAATTCCTCTGTAGTCATAACGTTACTGTGATTTATGACAAAGCCATACCTGGTTCATACATGCAGGGGCATGTGTTGGCTGTTTCAATGTTTATTTGATTATACATGTAATATTAAAATGATACAATATCCTGAAGTATAATTAAAGTATATACAAATTTTCATCAAAAACATGTAATTTTAGGTTACATATTTCGTTTTTCGAAGGCCTCATGAAATTATGAAGGAATGGTTTCAGTTCAAATGTTGACATTATAGCCTTTTAGGTGCCAGTATTCATGATTCAGTGACTGTGATACAAAATTGTTGTTTTCATGTTCATGTAGGATATTTATTTGTGCATTAACAATCAATTGTTCATTGTCAATTAAATGCAGAAAAATTCTTTCATATCCTTTCAGAAATTTGCACCAGATACAAAAGAGCAGTCACGTGTAGAAATGGTTCCAAAAGGTAAGATTATTTGCCAGATGTGTACAACATACAATGTGTGCAGTACACACGATTTTAATATTTATCACATCATAGTGCATCAAAGGCTCTGACGAGTTTGTGCCTCTGGAAAGTCCGATATATTGGTCTCGTTGCAAAAAAAAACTGTCTTCAGGGGCTAACGAGCAACAAAAGCGCAGACCAGCCTGCGCATCCATGCAGTTTGATCAACGCCTTTTTCATTTGCTTAATGGAAAGTATTACATCTCGACTTGCAACACCCGACATAACGATTTTCTAGCTTGTCTCTGTAGCTGAGGAGACTGGTTTAAATCTCACTTTGTCCGAAACCCCAAAGGCATATTTTCTTGCGTCAGGGCCCTTTTAGGCTTTACTGTATGCACATTTCAATGTTTTGGGTTTTTCCATAATGTCTCTTCTGTAATAAACATAATAAACTGCATGCGATAAGACACGGTTTAATGACAATTATTCTTAGATTTGAGCCGCGGCATGAGATTTCCAAAAAAATGACATTTTGACATGAAAAGAATCAGACGAACCTGTGCAGCCTCCTTTTAAGCTTAGAAACTCCAAATGATGTTCGGTCAGGAGCTTAACAGTCAAATAATATTTAAGCGATGAGCAATGGCTCTGATCAGACTGCGCATATGCACAGGCTGGTCTGAGCCTTTGCTGGTCGCACATACCAAATTGTTGGTAATCTTATGCCACGGCTCATTTTGTATTGAGCATCAACTCATTATGGTATTTTATAATTTCAATATGATATAGATGATGGATATGACACATCGCCATCTAAGTAGACTTGCTGGGAAAGGGCTGACCGCTTGGCTCTATTGTATGTATTGTGTTTTTGTTACTTTCCCATGTGATTTTCCTGGGTCGGTTGTGGTGCTTGATTGTATCATTCCTGATTTTTGCCTCCTTACTTACATTAATTGTATAGAATGTCGTGGAAAATTACAATGGTCACCATTTTTTTTATAGTTTGAAATTAAGAACTAACTTTAGGTTGAGTAAGTCACATATTTCTTATATATGTTGGTCACAGTCTATATAATCTGTATTCTAATTCTGATGTTCTACTTTCTACTCGTTTGTTAACACAGTATTTAAGTTAAATGAAGAAATATGCTTTTCATACTTTGTACTTGATTGTATCGACTCCTAATCTTTGCACCCTTACTTACTTTCATTAAAATATAACTTACCATGAACATACCGTAGATTAGATTTTGATTAAGTTGGATGTCATACAATTGAATTGGGTTATTTTCTAACATAAACCAATTAGAATGCTAAATGAAGAAAGAATCACATATCTCATTAATGTAACAATGTAAACAATGCAAAATGTGATCAATACACCATTCCAGGAGGATATTATGCAAACTCAATTGATCATTTTCCACTAAACAATGATAATACTTGGTGAATTACCACATACAAATCGTGTTCCAAAGCTAAATAACTCTTTCATGCTCAACTCACATGTGCTTGACATTTGAAATCTCATAAATGTCAAACCAAATAAATGAGACAACTTTCTTTTAATGTCATTAAGTTGTTCTAGTGATAAATTTTAAAATCTATGACCACAACGAATAACATGCTCATATGAGTTGAGTATGTTTTCATTTATTAATTCCGGGCCTGATGTCTTGTATTTTTTATCTGAACCTTTATCAAATTTCAAACAGTGCATTAAGACGGTTCTTATCAGTACCCACAACATATGTTTTGGTTGGGAAATAAGAAAATAAATTTCAGTTACGCACTCTTATTTTTTCTGATTTTTTTTTTGTAAAAAGTGACCTAATGCATCTTGAATAATTATGGACTCTAGCATAATATGATAGTAGAAAAAATCCTATGATATTGAATCTTCACTGTGACATAAATAGATTTAAAAATGTATTTTTACAGGGCACCTTGCTTCTGCTGTAGACACATGGAAACGAAATTGCTACCTGAAGTTCAGCGTAAACTTAAATGATTTTGTAAGTCTTGAAAAAATCATTGAGCAGAACAATCTACCCTTTCGCAAGTGCATCATTATTGCAAAGCGCAGCATCAGATGTTTATATGGAATCCATGCTCGGGGACTTGTACAGAGGAACTTTACAATTAATGATTTCCGCATCAGGAAAACAAAACAAGTAAGAAAATTATATCATAAAGCTAATCACTGCATGTATGTGAAATATTGTGATGAAAACAGAAATATTCATTCAGGTAGACCTTATGAGCAAACAGGGTTTGTAATTGTTCTATGTTTTGTTGTGCGTTACTTTGTGCCCATTCTTGTTTTGCAATCATCTTGATTGGGAAGACAGAGCTGGTTGCTTTGCTATGTTTGTCTTTCTGGTGTCTCCTGATTGTTGTGTGGCTCTTCCTCGCAGCGCCACTGGTTTGTCTGCAGTTTGTAATTGTGGTATTTCCTGGTCATACTCACTTGCTATTTTTATCTGACACCAGACTCCTTTTTCTTGCACACCGGATAAGGATATCTGAGATTTTACCCTAGGATAGAAAATCTTATCTTACCTATGCTATCTTACCCAGGACGTCAAGTAACGTCATCATGTGAAATTGCATCTTAGCGTATTCAGGGAGACCTGGAAGCTTATTTTAAAATAAATAAATGAATAAATAAATAGATTAAAAAAAGTGGTGAGCATGAAAAAGAATCCAATATTCGTGGAAGGTTAGGATAGAAAAATCCATCCCTCAGGATCACCGTTTATCATCACTCGGCAAGCCGCGTGATGACAAACCGTGATCCTTAGGATGGATTTTTCTATCCTACCCTCACACGCATGATAGATTCTTATAGTCTGGTCACTGTTTGGATACAGGTAAAAATTTACTTTGGCAAACATAGAAATTCCAGATGAATAAGGTGGCATTTCAGCTGGAACTTCAGTGTTTGCTTAGATAAAAACAACCTTCATTGACAGAAATACATCATTTTGACCTGCAACCCCATAAAATACAAAATTGACAATTCCATACTTATTGAATCAATATGTATGGGATAATTTATCAGATTTAAAAGGGGTTAATGCTGATTGCCATTCCATCTCTACCTTTTGCACACCTAATTAAATTTCAATTCAAATCTTTCTATCTATAAGAGAAATATGGCGAAGAGTGAAGGTGTAGGACTTATGTAGACTCTAATTATAAAGAAAATAGTGAGTATGGTCAGGAAATACCATAATCACAAACTGCAGACAAACCCATGGTACCGCGAGAAAGAGCCACACAACAACCACGAGACACCAGGAAGACAAACTTAAGCAAAGCAATCAGCTCTCTCTTCCCCATCAAGATGATTGCAAAACTAGAATGGACACAAAGTAACGTACAACAAAAAATAGAACAATTACATACTCCTAGACTAAATAAGGCTTCGTGCAACAAAACTTGTTTTCAGTGTTTGCTACACCCTGTCTGCTTAGCTACAGAGACTATCGAAAATATGAAGCCTAAATGGCAGAAACTAGCTAGTCTGGCCCAGAAAATATGCACACTCTGGTTTCAGTTCTTTGGTGCAGTCTTTGCTTCCAAAGGATTACCTTTTAAGAACATATTTATACTTTCCAACAAATTGAGGATCTTACATGAGTGCTCATGTTTTATTGAATTGGTTAAACGAGTTGAGGAAAAGATATAAAATGCCAGGCTTGCTGAGCATTTTATCTCTTTTTCACAACGAGTTTAATAAATTCTATATTACAAGAGCATGAATGCTATATTATATTTTTCATATGATGTTAAGATTACTTTGAAATCTCATTTCTGCCGTAAAACGATATAATTTTGTCATTATGTACGCAACATTGTTATGGACGCCATAACGTTTCCTGAAGTAAAACACTAATGGTTTATCGATTTTATTGCATGACGTTATTTCACTCCCGTACGAGACGTCATATGATAAAAGACTATATTGACGCTAATCAGAATGAGCGAATGTGCAGTCTGGTCTGTGTCTGTGTTGTTTGCATGCAATAAAGTCAGCTTTTCACGCGACAAGACTCAACTAGACAGTTGTTAATTGTCTAGAAAATGCGAAACTCTAAGATCACAAACTAACCCACAGGCCCACTTTTAGTGATAATTTGAAAAACACAAAAACGTCAGAGTTGAGTCAGACCCCCTCTGTCTAGACTTCCTGTATCCAGGCATGTTGATGTACAATGTAACAATCCAGATGTAACATGAATCTTTTTAAAGGGTGTTATGTTAGTGTTTGTGGTAATGTTATTTCATTTAGGAAATTTTAACAAAATACAGGAGCCAGTGTAGTCGCATATTTTTTTCCAACCATTATATTTTATATGTCCCCGTAGAATCAATATATTGTAAATTTTGCCATCTTTTTTTCCAGAAGCGTCTGTTTGTGGCACTTGACTTTCGACCAAAAGTTGTGACGAAGCCAAAAGAAACAGCAGCTAACATTGAAATCTATGGGAAAATGTTGATTAAATTATTCAAGCGATGGGACCCATTGAGGAAAGACAAATAAGCTTAATCATGTGGTGTTAAAACTTTTAAACTATGTTGAATTTTGAAAAACTTTTTCATTGTCATCCTCGTTTTTCTAATTTTATGAACACATTTACACCTGTCTTTAAAAGCGGCTACGCAAAAATTGACAAAACAAAGGTCTTAAAACAGATGGTAGCTTATTGTAATATTTTTGACCATCATTAAGCGATGATCGCTCTTCTTTTGAGTGGATGCTTAAGACATTTTTTACTGTATAACAACAAATGAAGCCAGCTTATCAGATTCTGTTACATATTGCATATGCCAGCCCGGAAGGCATCTCCGGGGTATCTGCTAGTTGTCTTAACAGTGCATTTGCTGTGCGCTCAATAAACCCTTTACTCCGTAATAACGCCTTTTAAAGCTTTTGAAATATCATATATATTTTAAAATAAAATATTATGGACAATGGAGCATTGGAGAAAATGCTCCATTTTCCATAATATATTCAAAAACATTCGAAACTTTACTTAAGCATTTCTTGAATGTTTTCAATGGTGTCTATAAAATAGAAAAAATGATGTCATGATCTAAAAATAGCCATTGGAGTAAAGAGTTGATAACTTACACCCAAGGCATTCTTTTTGCTCCAAGCGAGGACTCAATTCGTTGTTTTGTAACCAAAGGTTGAAATGTGTTTGCATGGCTGTTGACATATATGACCAAAATGTTTCAATCAACGGCAGTGGTGACCCACCCATAAAGCGCCACATACCATTTGCAGCAGACGACAATTTTAGATTTTGCCTTTTTTGCTGTTGTTTAAAAAATAACAAATAAGGCATGATATTTCATGTAAATCGTCTGCTGGCAGACAATTCTCATGAAATAGCATACCTTATTTTTCCCAAATTAGGAAAGATGTCCCAAAACTTGTCTGCTGCAGTCCTGAATGGCGTATTAAGGGCTCACTATTCTTTACTGTATATAAAGTCCAAACCCTGAATGACTTCGGAAAGATTATTCAATTGTCGTTTTGTCGGTGTATTTGTTCTTCTAAAGACACTTTGTATGTTGTTATTGTCTTATATTCATTAAAGACTTAAGAGTCAGATGTGTCTGCTTTTTCATCAAACTGGCAATACCATACTGGAACGCGCGGTCGACAGTGAGCCATCGAAAATCCCAATTTATGATATTAAACCTTTTACCCCTTCCCAAGCTCACCAGTTTAATCCTATGGTAAACATTTAGCTTGTATCCTGTTCTACTTATTTTCCCCTTTAATTTTATATGCCACATTACCATGCTTCGAAAAAATAAAATTTTGAGCCCCCCACTCCGGCACCCAAAGTCCCACCCATAAGGCATGACCCAGATGACTGAATGAAAATCCTGTTTGATATATTTTATATATTTTATTTCTGAGTGCACACACAAGGTTTGGAATAAAAATCTTTGACATGGACTTTGTTATTGAAATTAAATGATATTTGACCTTTTGACCCCTCCCCAGGATCCCATGGGGCGGGGCAAACAAAATTTGCTTTTGCATGTCCCATTCATGTCAGTAACTCAAACACCAAATTTGGCTGAATTTCGTCAAATGGTTTAGGGGGAGATAGCATAACTGACAGACGGACGGTGGCGATCATAATATCCTCGACTCTTTAGACAACATTGGGATATTATAATCAACCGTATGTACTCTGATAACATTATCAATTAGAGTTTATTGCATAACGTCGCCTCTGGGAATTCATTTTCCTTTCCAAATTAATTTTAACGTCCATCCTGACCTAGATTCAAACTCTTTGAGAATCTTTTGATATTTCTGAAAGAATGTTTAAAAAACTTATTTTTTAAAAGGAAATCTGGATGTGAAAAAGGAGCATTAAAAAATAGGCAATACCAAACCAAATCATTTTTCCACTGTTTTAGTCTCGAAACGAATCCTTTACTCTCGTAAAGTACCGGTCGACCCTGATGCGACCTGTGTTAGACCAGTCACGTGGTAAAATCGCAAGCAATCTCATAGGAGCACACGATGAGAACAGCAATGTTAACAAAATAGGTTTCAGAGAGGTCTTTGAGCATTTTAATGCTCCTTTTCATAAACTTGGTTTTGCAGTAGATGGTAGCAGCAGATGTATACATGACTGTAAAGGCTTTTTGGTGCTTTCACAAGTAGATGGGATAAAAATGAAAAAAAGCTCAAGACTGTCGCACGACGGGAATTATCGTGCGAGCAAATAGCCAGAAAATGGGCGGGCAGAGTGTTTAACGAACAAAGAAGATATGAAGCGGATAGGAAATAAAGGCTCAACCTCGTGACCATAAATTGAAACTTAGAGTAAAGGTTATCGATCATATATTACAATTATAAAGGAATTAAGTGGGAACGAGCGCAGCGAGAGAACTGCTTAATTTCTTTATAGATGCAATATATGATCTATGACCTACTAATAGTTTTATCCTCCAGTTCCTTTGGGAATAGCCGCATTTTGGAAATAGCCGCATTGACCACTTCATGGATTTACTTCATGACTTTACTTAAAGGTGCATTTGCGGCATCTCGCTGTTAATTTTTTACCACAACATTTTATTACTCTACTCTTTAGCTTAACATGTGTTCTAACGATTACAAGAAGGAAACGGCCCAAGAGTGGGCCAAAAACCCGCTTTTAGAGCGATTTCTATACTTTGTTAATTATTTGCGTCCCTCCAATAATTCTCGGGCAAGTTTTACGGTATTTTCCGACAGTAGTCGCTATTCATATGAACTCTAACGTGACCTCTTATGACCCATGCGCCGATGCGATCGAGTGAAGCGCAGCAAAAACAAAAATGGCGGAAACTGAACATGTCAAAAGGGCAAGAGTTGGAAGACCTAAGCGCCAAACATCATCTGCCACAAAAAGAGAGAAATCAGAGAACGACGCTAAATGTAATAGAAGAAGTATAAATATCGGTGAAGAATTCGGTCGCTGGACTGACCTGAAAAACCGTTTCGGACTGAAAACACGCGCAGAGGTGGGAACGATTTTACTTGACAGGTAGGCTTATTACGAAAAAGTCATATTTAGCCCGGACATGCTTATCTACTGTTCAACAGCCCGTGAGACTGTCATTATTGTGTTTTTAAATGTTGTCGTTCACCAAAAGCCCTTGTTTCGTATTGAAACACTTGCAAAGAAATACTTCTTGCAAGCTGTTTCTATGCTATAATTGGACGGGGCTCCGAAGGGGGATTTTTACTTTTCTGTTACGAAAAAAATGCGCCAGCCTCTCTGTTGCTACATGGCTTCTTGCTTGGTCAGAAAAACAATATAAGTCATAACATTCAAAATGTCTGGTAAAATGGGATCAAATTTAGCCCAGTTTGTTTTCTTGATTTCGTTTATTAAATAAGTATTTCATTCGTAACAAGTAGTAGCTTTTGAAAATAGTGTCGCTCCAGTGTCGCTTTACTATCTATCTATCTATCTATCTATCTATCTATCTATCTATCTATCTATCTATCTATCTATCTATCTATATATCTATCTATCTATCTTCACACTCTCCCATCCATCTGTCCACCCATTTGTCAATCCCCTAATAGAGACGCTCAAGTTAGGCCAAAACTGTGCATTTCCTTTTGCAAAGAAAAATTGAATTACTGTTGTTAACACAGGTGTCAGTTTCTTACTCTTGTTTTTGTATTGCCGCCAGCATATCACACCGTGAGACAGGCGAAATATTGAGTTATGCATGCTTCAGTTATCAATTAAAAGGCAAGCTTTGATCATCCAGCAATTGGGCGTAATCTGAAAAGTTAACTGTTGACATTCGTGTTATTTCCCCAGCATGGCTTTATCTTTTATGATGCCTTGTCTAAGTAGGCCTAGTGCTAAATCAAAATGTAAACAATTGCAAACCTAATAATTTTTCAACATATGCAGCTACCACCACAAAAACAGTCATATAAATAGGAAATAAGCCATCTGTGTGCATGCGTTCGCGCATGTGTGTGTGTGTGGGGGGGGGGGGGTAGGGGATGGGGGTGCAGGAGTTGGTTAGTCCCGCGCCCTATCTAATGCACATGGCCATTTTGTTTTAAATGTAGAACGCAAACATTAAATTCAAGTTGAGACAACTCTGTGTGTTCGTGCCTTGTGAGACAGTCTTTCATTCGCATTGAATAAAAAAAGTGTTCGATGTTTATGAGATAAAAGTACCCTCCGTAAAGGGAAGCAAATGAAAAGAAAATATAAATTAGTACGAATAGTGTTTATTTACTTGGTCATATGTCAACAAATATGGCGCTTACGAATGTTAACCACCAATGCGTCATCATAAATATAATAGTATATAGACAGTAGAGTAGATATCTAGTATCAGAGAATAGAACAGTGGATACTAGTACTGGCCTATGTCAACTTGTCAAGAGGATTAATATATGCATGGACAAACGAAAAACAATTGGGAAACATTTGTTTATTTTTCGCAGATGAAAGATATTTGAGGCTGTCTAAAAATCTGCAGTTTTGGGAATTACGTTACCCTATGTGTATTATTTGTATAAGAAGGGGTACAAATATTGCAATTGAAGCCAATGTAAGAACTATAACCTAAGTAACAAACCATACAATAACTTTACAAGAAGTTTTTTGCAAAGAAAAAAAAACAAGTGGAAAAATAAATTTGTGAATAACGTTACTGTGAATTATGTTACAACAATTTTACTAAAATCTAAATACCTCTCTTAATACACACACTAACTGAAAAATGTTTGTTTTTAATCAAAGCAAATCTGTCCTAATTAATGAAGATCGATTTAAACCATGTTACCGTTGTCATTTTATTTTAACAAGGATTTACCTATATACTCTGGGTACATCGACTCCCCTATTCATGTGACTTACAAAGCTTCTCATTTTATCAACACAACATATGCAAAGTAATCTGTTTGAAAAACAAAATTGAATAGTTTAAATCTCTAAGAAACTGATCGTATTGTTTTTTGAAATGAGCTGGATTACACAGTAACGTAACTCACAAGTACGTACCGTAATTCACATTCTACAAAAAAAAAACAACACAGATTTGTCCAATCAAAGGGTCAAATGCAACAAATCGACGGTGATTTTAAGTTTCTGACTTGTTGTTCAATTGTTAGTTTCTCTTTTTCATACCATTTTTATCTCGTTGCTGCTACCACTGGAGGTTTATTGGTGAGTTTATGTGTATACTTTGAAATTGGCACTCCTGCTTTTGCATTCTGGTCCATTCCAGTTTATCACAGTGACCTCAAATATTATTAAGACTTAATATGTTGATAACTTCTATGGTTTATATGAAAGATCAAATAGTTAACTTGAATTTATAAATTCTTATCTTCAATTGAAGTGAGCAAATTGGCTATGTGAATTACGTTACCATGAATGTTTTGCCATTTTTCTGAGAAGGGTGTATCTTTGTGAATGATGTAAACTTTGCTTTTTTGTAATATATGTACATAAAAAGGCATTTATTGAAGTTAGATTTTTTATCTGCATTGTCTTAGTTTGTAGTGAGCCACAACAAGTTTTCTAATATATGGAATATTTAAAATCATTTTTCTATAATCATATTTTGAAGTGTTATTCCAACAACATCAACAACATTAATAAAGCCAGATGCAACAGCTTACTTCCAATGTGCAAAGTTGATGTAAAAAGTGTTAAGCAAAACACTAGAACCTGATATTTTGCAGAACAATATATGTTTCTATGCAGGAAATAAGACCAGAGTGTGAGTTATGTGATTTATGTTACCGATCTATTGCACACTGTTCTTTATACAAGAATACAATTTATTATTTCCAATACCTAAGAAGAATGTAATTTTTAATATTTTTTATCTACTGGTTCAAAACCAATATTTTTTCTGGTCAACTTTTCAAATTTGATGGATACAATTAAAACAATAATTGTACTCCTAGAATTACTGTTTTAATTCCACTGTCAATTCATAACAAACCTGCTTAGACCATGCTGAGAAGAAAAAAACATGATAAAAATTCTACATTATAGGCTTATTTGATCCACAAGAGATCCAAGTAGAAGTGCATAGTTCTATAAAAGCTCTTAAATATTTCAATCTTGTAAGAAATTAGATGTGTACAAGTATACTTCATCACAGCAACGTAGTTCACATTTAAATTCAGTGGTGCTCTTTTTGAGGCTGAATGAATCGAACTTTTTGGATGCGCACTTTTTAGACAACATTATCTATTTGACATATACCAATAAGTAACAAAATAACATAAAAGTGAAAATCTAAGCCAAACAATTGTGGGACACAAATTTGCTGCAATTGGTGAACTTAACTCGTTTTGGCTGCTAGTACTGCCCTCTAGGAGTAACGACAGATACTTATCATACTAGTACCGACCTCTTGTAGCAGTGACTAGGAATACAGATACTAGTACTGACCCCTAGTGGTAATGAAGGGGACTCTGGATAATAGTACTAACATCTAGTGACAACGATAGGGACTCTGGATACTCTTACTGACATCTATTGGCAATGACAAGGTCTCTTGATACTCATACTGAACTCTTGAACCCCTTGGGTGCGCAGTGGCTCAGTGGTAGAGTGCTTGACTCGAGACCGAAGGGTAGCGGGTTCGAGCCTCACCGGCGTCACTGCGTTGTGGTCCTTGAGCAAGACACATTTATCCTAGCTTAGTACTGGTTAAACCCAGGAAGAACCGTCCCGCATAACTGAAAGATTGTTGAGTGGACGAAAAGAATCAAATCAAACAATGAACTCTTGTGGCAATGACTAGAACTCTAGATACTTCTACTGACCTCTGGTGGCAATGACTGGGACTCTGGATACTTTAACTAACCTCGAATTACAATGTCTGGGACTCTGGATACTTTTACGGACATCTAGTGGCCGCAATGACAGGGACTCGGGGATACTTTTGCTGACTTCTAGTGGCAGTGACTGCTCAAACATGCGCGGATCCAGAGGGGGGACAAGGGGTCAGGACCCCCTCTGGAAAATCACAAGTTATATGCATATTTATGGAAATAAGCATCTGGACCCCCCCCCCCTGAAAAATGTTGGACCCCACATGTATAACTGTAAAATCAGTTTAGGGTTTAAAAAAAAACGTTGTTGCGGTTGTTTTTCGGCAGTCGGGCCTCCCCCCACCCCTCACCCCCTCTGACAAAAATTCCTGGATCCGCGCATCGCAAAGAAATAGTAATCGCATCTCCGAGACATTTAAATTATGTGCACGAAAATGTCATGATAACATCGTAGGTCTTCTTCAAACATTTTCCGACAGCTATGTTTCCCAGTTTCTTTTTCTATCCCACAGACATACTATCTCCTCATATAGGCTGACATTTTGCAAACTCATTGAGTTGACAGGAGGCTCGTAGATAGATAGATAGATAGATAGATAGATAGATAGATAGATAGATAGATAGATAGATAGATAGATAGATAGATAGATAGATAGATAGATAGATAGATAGATAGATAGGTAGGTAGGTAGGTAGGTAGGTAGGTAGGTAGGTAGGTAGGTAGATAGATAGATAGATAGATAGATATCTCCTCTCTCTGGGTCCGTCTTGGAACAATCCCGACATGACTGAACTATTGTTGTTACATCTAAAATTTTCTATGTGTGTGACCAGCAAAGACGCGCAGATTAGTCTGAGTCTTTGTTGCTTGCATAAACACGCGTGATAAGTCTCGCAAAATAACTCTTCCAATGATTTTTTGAGGAAACATACGAAGTCGTACCGTGATTCTTCAGCGAAAACGTCTAAATTTGGATGCTCACACGGATTCAAAATTGCATATACGTCCCTGGTGCACAGCATGTTCACCAGCACACTTAGCTTACAAATAGGTTTGTCAATGTCGAAAAGCACGGACGCTGTTTCGCATTTGTCGCATATTCGGAAAGGCATCCTTTATACATGCTTGCGCAGCTATCTAGTGGGATAGGAACCTAGACCCTAGGCCTATTGACGTCCCTGCTATGAACTTATTTATAGTTCGAGACTTCGCGCGCACCGACTCGTCTGAGCCTTCGGTATAAGTATGAAAAAAAAGAAGAAAAAAACCCATCTTGCCTCAAGAAGCCTTATGGCAAAATAAACTATTACATGTTATTCATTTTCAGCAAAGGGGGTGGGAGAGGGCAACATCATTTTAGCGCTCAGCATTTTAACAGGGTAGGGGGGTCCAGGTACACAAAATTTCTCCATGGGAGATCCATTTTTCAGGGGCCGGATGTCCTTGTGCCAATGCCTATGGAACCCTTTACCACATGTGATTTTCCAGTGGGGCCCGGACTCCCTGCTCCATCAGGATCCGTCCTTGCCCCGAGTCTCGACAGTGTCTGGATTTGTTTGTTTGTTTTTTATTCTTTACGTACCAGTCAACGATATTTTAGTTACGTCGGGACGGTTCTTCCTGTGTTGAACAAGTACTAAGCTAGGATAAATGTGCCTTGCTCAAAGACACAACACAATGACACCGATGAGGCTCGAACCCTAGGCCCTTCAGTCTCAAATGAAGCCAAGCACTGAGCCACTGCGCTCCCGACCGTGTGTGGAAGGGTACGGGTCCCGGGAGCCTATAGGCATATCGCTATCCATTTTGATATTTAGAGCCCTACTGGTTCAACCCGTGTAGATAGGAAAATGTGACATGACTGAAAAAATGTTGACTCGTACGCTACATGTACGCACCAACACAAACAAAGGGTCGAGAATATTTTATCGAGGCTGTAAAATTCTCCCCGTTGAGTACCTCTTTGCCTATTGCCATGACCAGTGACGTCACTGTCGCAACTGAATGATTTTTTTCTGGCGAATTTGTTTCAGCTCTGAGTCAGATAAACTGTGTAATTTGCGCTTTTCTTCAGAGAGTGACGATAAATCAGTAAGGTCATTGTGGTTTCCTCACAAACTTCTGCGTCTGTATGCCGGACTAATGAAATTGCGAAAGTTAACAAAGTTTGACGTCCTCATGTAAGCATCTTATTTGGAAATAGATTTATCAGCTGATCTCTTCTCCGAAAAAATACGAAGATTGATAGGCACCGCTGAATATTGCAATTAGCAGACATCAGCATTTTTCCATAGCCTATACGGACGTCTGGGTTTTTCACATAATTTTTTTTTCGCTGCAAAACGGCCAGAAAAATAAATATCCATCGATTTGTCCTAGAATTTTGTTAATCTGTTTTAATGAAAGTTCCAGGGTATGCAGCTTTAATAGATATTACACATATTGACAAAATATGTGATAAAGTTGCTCAAAATTTTAAATTTCTGTGCAAACTGATTAGTTGCGAAGCACGTTGTTATGAATTTTGCACATCGTCTCACTGAACCGTACATTTCAATATTTTTTTTATGAAAATCATTCAAAAGGTAAAGACAATCAGCATCGGATATAGAAGAAAAGGCTCATAATTGGGATCATCAATCGTGACCTTGACCTTGAGTAGGCATGATTAAATTATATGTATTGTACATCATCTAACAGAGGCAAATATTTGGCAAAAAATTAATGGAAAATCCTTCAAAGGTAAAAGAGATGTAGAGCGGGCATAGAATTCAAGGCTCTTTCTGAGGTAATCATCTTATCTTAACTTAATGAAAATCTTGCTAGGGGTAAAGGAGATATGGAGCATACACGCAATTAAAACCTTTATTCATTACCTTGACTTAGTCTCTGCATAGTTGAGTCTTGGGTTCTGCGCACTGTCTTAATGAGATTAACATTATGAAATATGTTTTAAGGGTTAAGGAGATATGGAGCGGACAGGAAAGGTATATGGATGGACAATTGTTGTGCCAAATATTAACGCCCTCTGTAAAAAATTATAATGCGTTTGCGTTTATAGAGCAAAACGGCCGACTGATCGGCTTTTGCCATACGTTGGGCAAGTTTGCTCGCGTCTATTGCATTTTGGTGTAGAATATTTTGTAAATCTAGTTTCTATTAAAAATCGGGAGCAGAACGGGAATAAAACATTTAAAAATTATTTTGTCTCGCTAACACTTTGAATTGTCTTAAATATGTGCATGTCCGTACCAATAGCGACCGCCATTTTGATGACGTCATTATTCACCCAGATGGGTCAAATGGTTAAAAAGGTGAGTGTAATTATATAGGTAGCTAAACATGGTCACGAAATTTACACGGAACCAAATTTCTGTCCCATTCCACATGACAGATGTCGGCCCTGATCTGAATCCAAACCTTTTGTTACTCTGATATTGCTGAAACACTTTTGAAGAACAAATCAGCAGACATTTTTTTAATTAGTACTGCACATTAAAATAGAGATAAATCTAAGTTTCCCTCCTCGCTGCAAGTGTCGGCTGCTTATAACCTTTGCAACCAGTTCGAACCCAGATCAGGTCCGACTAGTTGTCGCCTGATCTGGATCCAAACTGTTTGATATTCTGATATTGCTGAATTTTTTTTTTGTTTTGAAAAAAAGAAAATTTTGAAGAAAAAAATCAGCAGCCGACCACAAGGCATGCAAATTGAATTTCCCAGCATGCAAATGGTTCATTTTTCTCAAAATCTTTCAGCCAGTGCATAACAATACACCGTACAACCGGCTGCTTTGATGACAGGTTACTAACAATGATGACAGATACGGGATTTTATGTCCCATGAAGAGTAGGTTATAATTTTCGGTTGTCAAAATTGTAGGAGAAGCCCACTCATACTTTGTGGTGAATGAGTACAATTGTTAGTGTTGAGAAATCCTGCAGAAACAAGCTGACGTTATATCACTCACAAATAAAGCCACACGTGACCATCATTTCAGACGTTTCTCGAGAAATGTCACAAATTACGGTTATTTGTTCAGGTTGTGCTTCTCTCCATCAAAGTCTGCTTTCTGCACTTATATACAATAAAACTACTCGTACTATCATTCAGCTACATTTCTGCCAAACTTGAAGCCGCAGTTTGATTTTATAAAGTTACTGGAGCCCATCAAAGAAGACAGGTAGATGAAAAATGGCTGCCTTTGTCAACAGATCCATTTTGAAATGGCTGTCTTTGATGACAGGTCATGAATTTTAGTGGCTAACCTTGATGACAGGTCATAATTCTAGAAAGTTACTTTAAATTAACATATATCTTCAGCCTTTGGTCTCAACTGAGAGCATAAATCATCTTCCATATTGCATTCAGGCCAAAATAATCTTATCTGTCAGTTGATTAATTAATATTGAGCATATGTTAACAGTCTAGATCCAGACCAGACACCGTAGAAACAGGGTCCATACTGTTTCTTAGAGGATATAAATACAAAAAGTAAACCTAAATGTACATCTAGATCGATGACAACAGGGCGTTTCAACCTTTCAGTGAAATCTTGAGTTTTGTATTTATTAAGTTATTTCATAATGTGTGCTTTAAGAACAGGGCTTGGTTTGGGTTGTGCCACTTCCTGGTCATTGCTCATCTTATTTTTTCTCATGGCGTACCAGTACCTGGGGACAATATTACACCTCCCCTATACAAATCAAAGAAAAGTTGTGAATCACTGTTACAGGCTGAATGGCAACAGATAATATCCTGGTCTTTCCACGCAGCTAAATATTTTCAGCTTTGATATGGTATAAGTTGACATCATGTGATGTTGAAAGCTAAACAGGCATGGTGTCTACTGGCGTCTTGACTGTTGTCAATTGAGTTGTGCTTTGGTAACCAAAGTGTTTGTTAAACAGATTTTTACGGTGGATCACAATTTGGAATACAAGGGTCATTCAATAAGTAACCAGCCTACTCTGTTTCCCATCAAGATAGATCGCTTTTTCTTTTAAAAAAACAATCTCTATCAAGATACTCTTCAACCCGATGTTTGAAAAATATATTATCTAATGATTTAACAAAAATATAACTGCATTTAAAAGTGTGCTAAAATAACTTAGAAATATGTAACACTACTATGTTCAAGAGTCATTTTCAAAAGACAAATTGCAAGATGCTTATTTGAAACTAAGCTATGATTGAGGCCAATAGAATGTATTTTCTCTTTAGAGTAAAACTCGTTGCTCTTGAAAAAAATGCAGTGTTCAAAATGAATAGTGATGTTATTCCTTAGTAAAAATAGAAATTAAATTTTGGAAAATTTAATAATTCAGACAGTTTACTCCTTGCTATTTTGACAAAAATGTATTTATAATTATATTCCCATATTAATTGATATATTAGATAAACATTTGTTTAAAGTTTTACTATCTGAGAGCTTCCAACATGTCTGAAAATAGTTATGCCCCACTGTCTTTAACCATGGGTCACTTAAGTATCAAATTACACAATCTTTTCATTTCTATACCATCTTGTAGGTGACAAATTTTCCATTCTGTCGATATATTATATACTCACACTTTATTTTTTAAACTAAAGATATTTATCAAAAAGTAAAATTAACTTTACAGCTTAATTCGACGAAAAAAATTATTTGGCTCACTGACCATGATTGAAATCACGATAAAATCATCTAACCAACACATAATGCTTAAACTTTGTAAAAGAGTCTTAATATGGTGACCAAACAAACTGTGAAAATCTTGACTGTATCTGGTCAGTTAGAAATAGGCCAGGCTGGTACTTATTGAAACACCATGTATTTAAGAGTTTGAGGACCCCTTAGATTGACCCTCATTGATGGATGTCTATCGTCAAAATCTGTAAAACAAATACTTTGGTCACCAAGGCACAACACAAAAGATACCAGCCAAGACACATGAAGACATCATGCCTGTTTAGCTTTCAACATCTCATGATGTCAACAAGCAGACCATAATCAAGGCTGAAAATGTTTTGCTGTGAGGAAAGATCAGGTTGCCATTGAACCTGTAACAGTGATTCACAACTTTCTGTTGATTCATATAGGGGAAATGAAATATTGCCCCCAGGTACTGCTACTGCTTTGAACAAAAACCACATGAGCAGTAACCAGGAAGTGGCACAAGTCAAACCAAACCCTGTCCTTAAAACCTAAACTTGCAATAAATGATATAACAAAACTCAAGATTTCACTGAAAAGTGGATATGCCCATTTGTCATCTAACTGATATCTGATCTAGAGGTACATTTTGAGATTATTTTTACCTATACTGAACAAAAGTGAAAACGCTACACCTGAATTGCTTGCCATCTACATACAAAATTATTAATATTCCCTATTTTTTTTTGTCAAAGGGAGATAATTTTCAATTTTTTACAAATTTGATAACTTCGAAATTGATTTCTGAGCCTGCTTCAAGTGATTAATCAGTTCTCTTGTGTTTTTATGCATCACAATTATGACCAATTTCGATAAGCATAACAATTTTAATTTGTGTAATAGCAAAATACAGTGAATAAAGCTTTAAACACTTTAAGGAGCATAACTCAGACATCAAACGAGACAAATTGGTGGAGTTTCGACGAATCGTTTACTAGATGTCTGGGAAACATTATTAAGTTTTAGTAAATATTTTTTGTCCAATACTTTCTCACAAAATAAATTAAAGTGTAGAGATTTTACTTTTGTTCAGTATATATCCTCCAAGCAAACCATATGGACCCTGTTTCCACGGTGTCTGGTCTGGATCTAGACTGTTGACCTATGCTCAATATCAGCTAGCCAAATGACAGATAAGATTATTTTGACCAGAATGCAATATGGAATATGATTTATGCTCTCAGTTGAGACAACAGGCTGAAGAAATATGTTGATTTAAAGTAACTTTCTAGAATTATCACCTGTCATCAATGTTAGCCACTAAAATTCATGACCTGTCATCAAAGACAGCCACTTCAAAATGAATCTGTTACCAAAGGCAACCATTTTTCATCTACCTGTAGTCTTTGATGGGCTCCAGTAACTTTATAAAATCAAACTGCGGCTTCAAATTTGGCAGAAATGTAGCTGAATGATAGTAGTTTCATTGTACGAGGGACGTTTTTTATGTTCGTAGAGAGGTCAATTATATGAAAACGACGAAAGTAAATGCATACATCATGCATATATTTGGACAGATTGAGCTTTTATCTATACATGCAACCTAAAATTATTTCAAAATGCATTACTTTAATGTCTTCTAAGAGGCAAAGACATACCTATATATCGCACACTGGAAATATGGTAGAAATGTGACATTTATGGACTTAGTCTCTGACAGAACGTCAGTAACAATTGCATGAAAATGGGTCCAACGTCACACACAGCTGCTGAAAATTTGGCTGCAGATCAAGGACACCACGTGCTACAATATTATATAATTATTATAGCAAATACGCAGCAATTATTGGATATGGAAGATTTGTTTGGAACCTCAGTAAAGTGAACAGTAGGCATATAAACTTTTATTGTAAAAAGTTGACACAAGTGGAAGTTGGATACGGGCTTTTGAATGTGGCTTAATATGTTATCTGTAAAGTAGTTATATATTTTTTCTTGTTTATATGGTAGATGGAAGTGATATGGTGACTTTCATCCCAAAATAAAGTTAATGCTTTTGTTTTATTAGAAAGGAACTGCAAAATAAACAGCCTAGGGGATGCTAAAATCCCTTATTTTGTACATAAATGACGTCATTGAGCGTTACTATATTTAGAAAATACATTAAAACTGTTTTTGTGCCTCTAAATATGTGTTGGCATCACTGCAATAAGAAAATTATGCAGATTTGATTGTTATTATGTTTTCTACGCGGGGTTGATTTACCCCACCCACTTTTTATGACATGGGGGTATGCAAGTACCGGAAGTTGCCAGTTACACGCTTAAATCGATACATCAATATAACTGCTGACGAATGATTGAGTAAATCATGTGCTATGCAAAACCAGAAAAAAAAAAAAATTTGTTCATAATTGTAATTTTACCAGATATAATAACTTGCACTTGACTGTGATTATTTTGGTACATTGATGGATGTTTTAAAATTGTTATAGAAGAGCAAACAACATGCTTATAGTTTTGCTGCACTTGTCTACGATTAGCGTTTGAATAATTAATTTTGTTGGTGCAAAAGAAAAATCGGCGTGAAAAATGCTTATATCACCATAGCGAATGGAACTTAACAGCGTCTAATTTCCTGCTTGCTGCGTGGTTAAAATGACATGGATTTCGACCAGTGTCCTTTTCATGCCCTATTCAAAGCTAGATTTCTTGACCGAACTAAGCGCTAATGATGTAAAATTTACACCAGTTGATAGACAAAAGCTAGACTTTTCAAAATATATATACTTACGGTACCGTAAATTCTGTATTTGTAGAGATACAGCCCGATTCTACGAACATAAAAAATGACCCTCGTATATAAGTGCAGACAGCAGACTTTGACAGAGAGACGCACAACCTGAACAGATAACCGTTTTTGTGACTTTTTTCTGGAAACCTCTGAAATAATGATCAAGTGTGGCTTTATTTGTGAGTGATATATTATCAGCTTGTTTCTGTAGGATCTCTCAACACTAACAAGTGTACTCATCCACCACAGAGTACCAGAGGGCCTCACTAAAAATTTTGCCAACCGAAAATTATAACCTACCCTTCATGGGACATAAAAAACCCGTATCTGTCATCATTGTTAGTAGCCTGTCATCAAAGCAGCCGGTTGTACGGTGTGAACAAACCAATAGAATAAGTAAGGCTTATCTAAAGCTCAGATAATCCTGCGTACATGTAACCGTCCAGTCTGATCTGCGTCTTTGCTGTGCACTTCATCAAACATAAGTTCCTCAGCCCCTAATTGAGCGGAGAGTGCGGAATCAGATCTGACTGGGTTGGTATCTAGGCTGGTCGGAGTCTTCGCTCTGCGCAAATTCAATTTGTCGGTTTTCATGCACTAGTCCATATTCACACCGGATAGGCGGCTATCGAAAACGCTCTTTTAACAATTGACGGACGCGAATCAAAAATCGCTAGAAACAGTGTTTTCGTTTGCCATTTGTCGCCAGTTCGGCGACAAATGACAATCGAAAACTCTGTTTCTAACAAGTTTGTATCTACGTTCGTCGATAATATTAACGTTTTCGACTGCCGCCTATCCGTTATGATATTGTGGGGGAAAAGCAAAATCAAGTGTATACCGTGTGATAGTCGCCAATCACGATTTGTCGTCTGCTGAATTTAAGAGGCATGTGTGAAAAACAGCGTGGATCCATACCAGACCGTCTGGTCTTGGTCCACACTGTTCGCCCCTATACTCACATTAGTCAATCATGAATGTTATTAAGTAAGGATACAGCAGACGACTTGAGCAGACGACATTTAAGATTAAGTGTTAAAATCGCAGATTATTGTGAGTCAACCAAGTCATACCTGTATGATGGGTGTCCTATATTATCTAAAAAGGGAATTATACTCATAGTCCCAAGTATATACATAAACATGTCAGGTTTATTTTTAGCACCAACATACCTGTTCTTATATTATTATTGTGGAAAATGTCTAAACGGTTAGCAAGGGAAATACGAATTCTCCTGGAGAGTCTGTCTTCGATTACCCGAGGGCAGGCTTCACTTTTAGACACCGAGACAGATGATTATACTACTGTGCTGCTTAGACTTACACCAGCCAGCGGCTACTACAAAGGAGATACCATTGATTTTAAGGTAAGTCGGTCTGATTAGCCCTTAATGCACCAATCGCAACAAAAGTCGTCTGCTTTTATCGTCTGTTGAAATGTTTAAGAAGCCTCTATGTCAAACAGTGTGGACCCAGATCAGACTGTTCCAATAGGAGCAGTCTGATCTGGGTCCACACTGTTTGCTTCTACACGTAATTCTTCAGTAATTTTAGGCAATTATTTGCAGCAGACGACTTCAGCAAACGACATTTTCGGATGCTTTTTTTCTTGGCGTTTAAGGTTTAATGGTTTTGTAACCTAGTGATTTGTACCCTTCTTGTTTATGAACTCCTCTCACTTAGAGGTACAGCTGGTTGCTACCTACCTACCACACCCCTACCTCCCTCATACCATCCCGCCCCACCTATCCATCCACCCATCCACCCCCCTCCTTCCGTCCTTAGCCAAGAAAATTGCCAAGTCTGATCGGAAATTTCGCTCTGCACTACAATGTAAAATGTAAGTTTATTTTTTTTATAATTGCTGGAACTGCTTTAAAAGCTAAGTTCTGTGCGATTGCATTGATCTGGAGAATAACTACAACAACAACAGCAACAGGTAGAAATATTTTAAAATTTATCACTAGAGAACTATTGACCTCAAGTTGTTTTAGTAGGAAAGAGAGTGTGTAAGTGTGTAAGGAGCAGTCTGATCTGGGACTTTTTGTTTGCATATGTTTTCCCTTCCTCGTAAGCAAATGGTACTAAGCCCACTTCGTTCCTTACGCACGTGCGTAAGGAACGAAGTGGCATTATAGTCATTAGTACCCTTTGCTTGCGAAGATAATGTTTTCCTGTCAGCTAAACAACGCTAATGGCGTCCGCCTACAGTTTATTGCAAATTAAAAAAAAAACTCGACATGATGCATAGATTCAATTGCATTTGTTTTTAATACAAACAATTGGCACAATTATTTCCAGACCAATAAGTGTTTGACAAATGACCCATCATTTCATCGCATTGAGTCACATATGTTACAAATACAGTTAAAAATGTAGCAAGAAATGAAAAACACCAGCAAAACGACCTTATAAATTTTAACAAGTTTATTTTAAAACAAAAAAAGAAAAAATACCAGATAAAATTAACAACAAAGAAATAGTTAGGCTTAAGGTCACTGCCCACACTTGGGCGATTTTTTTTCAAAAAAATAGATTTTTTTCATTTTTTGATATTCTGTAGTACATCATATTATAAGCAAAATAACGCAAAATAAAGAAAATTAACCGCCCAGTTCAAAAGTTACAGCTCTTCATTATATAGCCTATGTTGGCTTTTTTACGCAGCTTTTTGGAAACTCATTAAGACAAGTAAAATATTCTGTAACTCAATTTTATATTTGAAAATCGTTATTTCATACAAGCATGCGAAGCCATAGATAATTAAGAACCTTTTCTCAAACCATTCTTTTGCAGCTATACAAGTATTTTTCTTCATATCACGCTTTTAAACCAGCGTTCACCGATATTTATGCCTTCATTATCGGCAATTACTGACTGATAATTGAATATTTAAACATACTTTAAAAAAATATTTTTTTTTCTATTTTTTTTTTAGGAAAGTGATCATTATATAAGATGCGTTATGACAAAATTTTAAAAAAATTCACCGTCTAATTAGTTAGATATTACCAAATAATTATCCCTACCCCCTAAACTAAAATTTAAAAAAAAAAAAAAAAAAAAAAAAAAAAAAAAAAAAAAAAACTCCGTTCAGAAATTGTGTGGCACCGGTTTTTCGCAGTTCCTGCTTTTATATGTCGTTTTAGGTCCTACAATGCTGTGAGAAAGTTATTCTTGAAGACCTCCCCTAATTTCTCCAGCAGGTTCCGTGGCTGTGCGTGCTTCTGGCAAAGCCCAGATATCTTGGGAAAAATCAGAAAATTCAGAAATGCGCCCACAGACTAAGTCCAGTTGACGATGATTGCCACATAAAATACATCAATATTCATCGATATGCTTCACGTGTCTCGAGTCTGTTTTTAAATTGCTCAAATGCAACACACCCTTTACTCGAATATTAAATGTTTTGATAACAAGCTACGATAAAGTTTTACCAGTCCTAGTACACGCGAAAGTAAGGATCAGGGGGCTGGGGGACCTGCAATGGTGGCAATTAGTTAATTAGTTCCGAGCCATTGGTCAAGCAAACTCATGCTATAAACCCACGGTGACGTGCAGATATTTTCAACAGTGCATGCATGTGGCAAGCACGACGAAAATTGTGCCATTTCAACAGGGATGCCCTTTACCTCATTAACCATTACAAATTTAGCAATTTTCATGAAAAAATGGCTATGCTCACAAAAAGGCACAGTAAAGGCAATACCTTGGTAACAGGACCTTATCAGCATGTTATTATTAATGTACAGTTGAAATGGGGCATTTCTACCACCATTTATAATTGCTTGGTTTAATCGACACTACAAGTTGATTTGTGTTTTATGATGTCATACCCGTGTATAAACATGAATCCAATCTTTTCTAACGATATTGGACAATGTTCAATCTATTTTTCGAAGAAGTACACCGTGAAAATAAGTTTAATTTTCTATCAAAAATAGCAACTGAACTGCTATTTGATCTTTGTTTGCTTTTTAACTGCTTTTAAGCTATATTCTGTTCAATAATTTTGACCCGCAGAATAACTACAACAATAACGAGTAGAAATGTTTAAGTTTTATGCTGAAGAAATGTTAGCCTCAAGTTGTAACAGGAGCCACCGTGGTGTAGTTGATAAACCATTTGCCTTGTAATCCAGGGGTCGCAGGTTTGATCACCGGTTTCACCAGTCTGTCAGATGAGACTTTAAGCCGTGACCCTGTCTCCATATGACCTTAGCTGTTGGTGGGACGTTAAACATAAACACAAGTTCTAATAGTGGGAAATGTTATTTTACACTAACGTTGGCGCGTAAAGCGCCAGATCAGTGTTTAATTTTCCAGATATACGGTGTGTAGTCACGCTTTATAATTTCCCACGAATTTCTCGCCAATTGAAATAACCACACCCAAATATTATAATGGAAATATTGTCATTTCCTTATACGTTCATGGAGGGCGTTTCAAAATTGTCTAAGTCTGCTGGCGTATTTTTCAATTTCATGATTTTCCCCAAGATATCAGGGCCAGAAGCTCGCACACGCACAGAACCTGCTGGAGAAATTAGGGGAGGCCTACACGAGTAACTTTCTCACAGCGATGTAGGACCTTAGATGACGTATAAAAGCAAGAACTGCGAAAAACCGGTGCCACACAAATTCTGAACGGAGTTTAATGAACTAAGCAGGCTTTTCTTATTTCTAAGCATGTTAAAACCTTACGAACCAAACACTGTTGATTAAAATACCTCACTGTGAACTTCCAAATGAAACTATATGTACTCCAAATACTTGGAACATTTATATGCATATATGTGAAGACTTTTCAATACCAAAAACGATACCAAAATACCCCACCCACGGTAAAAAGAAACTTATCCGCATTTTGTCTGAACACATAGTCGATATATTTTGACCAAATTTGCATAGATACACCATTAGGATAGAGATGTAATGTTTTGGGGACATTTACCGTTTTTCAAGGTCACGGGATAACTCTGCATGTCAAATTTAGGTGAAAATGTGCTGTTTTAATATGCATCGCTTTAATTGATCGATGCATATACTTCATGTACTCATCCAAGAATTTGAAATGTTTTTAAATCTTTGTTGCGGCCTCGGGCGCCATACTAATGCCCGATCGCGAAGCAAGGCCAGACCTTAACACTTGACCAGAGTTGGTTTATTTCTATTAGATCTATATATCCCTTGACGGACATGTTTCAGTGTTTCAGTTGAAACGTGTCAAATGTAGAGTAACCTTGGAGATTAGCAAAAATTTTAGCGTAAAATTGTAAATATTTTATTGCTCATTATTTCTATATTTGCTTTGGGTGCTCAAAAGAACCGTCTCACTGAGTACCTATAACTTACCTATGATTTGGTTGGACCCGCATTTATATGAAAAAGGTTCTTTTTATGCCCACACCCTTCCCGCTACTGAAGGGGGTATTCAGTGGCGCGGAGGGGGAGGGGGTACTATTTTTGGTACGGATCCCGTCGGCGTTGGTCACGGGCGGAATTGGCCACCAGTAGTCTAGAGGGGGTAGACATTTTCTATGCGCATATCACATGAACCAGGCTTGAAGATTGGGTCCACATTTACATGAATATAAATGAGCATCGATGCGACAAAACCTGTCTTCAGGGTTTCCGATAAGATCATACCAAAACCAGCCTTCTCAGCCACTGAGACTAGATAGAAAAGTGAAATCTCGCTTGGAGCAAGTTTAAATACGATACTATTCAATTTGTGAATAGCAAAGGCGCTGATCAGACTGCGCGGAGGCGCAAGCTGGTCTGCGCCTCTGTTGTTTGCAGACCCCGATGGCAGAATTCCTCGCGTACCTTTAATAATTTAGAGTAGGCCTACTAAAATTTAGAATCACGACTATACTTGGGTCAACCTTAGCCCAAGATAACCTTGTAGCTAAATATTGGAACACATTTGACATAAGGCAAATTGTTTAGGAAGCAAACTAAAGCGAGGGACTCTCAACGTCAACGTCAAGTTCAATACTTGTCGTTTACGTATAATGACGTCATAAGAGCAAGTGGCGTCATTAGCGCACGTCAGGTTCAAAGTAGACGCTAGAGAACGTGACGAGATAGTCTGTCTTGGTGAATTTTTATTGCAGGTAAAATAAAACCAGAAAATCATATATAGATCTATATACAAGTAGTTATATACTTAAAGCCAAAAGAAACTTTACACTTTTAACTACAGAATATATCTTTACTGTTTTTGATTTTAACCAAATTAAATATTGCAATGAGTTGCTGGTACCCGCCATAACCTAATTCACGAAAAACAACTTAGGTAAATTAATCTTCTTTCGAGTTATCTGTGCTTTCAATAAAATCACAAAATCAACAATTCCTAAAAAAATCCAAAGTAAACCTAGGATTTGAACACGCTATTTTAAGGGCCATCGATTGCACATTAAAAATACTGCAAGACATTTTGTCTCTGGCGCAAAGTTTGTTTTTTGCAGCATTTTAAAGTTTGTGCACTTTAAAATTATCTCCCTTTGAATTAAAACAATAGTAAATTTTAGTAACTATTAAAAGCTTTATCTCAGATGGGATTTGGATTTTTTTTATCAGCGAATTGTTGGGACTTCTGCCCTGAGTATGTGACGAGATAATCTGATAAAAATTCCCATCGGTTTGGAAAAAAAACGGCAAACAATTTCTTATGGGAAATTCCATTGAAAGCATTGTAAAGTTCACAAAAATGGGTATGTACGTAAAAACACAACTCTAATTTGTGTTACTCAAAGGGTGATCCAGGCTGATTTGAACTTTAAACAACAATTCAATAGCCTGTCGTTTATACTGGTTCTTTAAAATTAAAAAGTGTCCAATTGCAAAGCTACAGCAACACATCAAAAGTGATGCGTTTTGGAAAAGTTTATTGCGCCCCCTTGCTTCTTTCATTAGGCCATTGTGGTTGCATTTATGACAGCAAAAACATGAAATTTAAAAGGTCATATGAATAAGTGATTGAACTTTAATATGAATTAAACTCATTTAAAATACCACTTACCAATACCCAGAAAAGGTATATATAATAACAGTGTAAAGTTACTTTTGGCTATAAGTATATCATGATTGTTGATGTGGACTGTCAAAAACCCGCGAACAGTCGACTGACATTTCCCGGGTAAAATGCGTGTTCCATTACACTGTCTGACATTTTTCTTCTCACAGAGCTGAGCGTCCATCGTTTAGTATCCGTAAAGAATGCCAACTTTTGTTGTTCATTATACTTAAAATTTTGTTTGCATTTTTAATGTTATATCAATCACTTTCAGATTACCAACGTGCAGTGTAACGGGCATTACTGTCGGTAGAAAACATATCATAGTTGCGTAAAATCACACTTTGTCATAATCGAACACTACCAAGTATTACCTCCCTTGATGATTTAGAGTTACGGTTATTGCTATGGGTAGTGACCTTAAATGAAATATATGTGTGGTTCCTGTTGCCTACCTACCCTATTTTTTCTGCCCCTACCCTAAACATTAAAATGGTCTCTGGAGAAAAAAAACCTAAAATGGGACCTTTTTCAGATTTTGTCGCTATTTTCTTTGTTAAATGTTATAACAGAATTTAATAATTTCCCTATCTACCTACCCTAAATTTTCTTGGTATGCAACAGGAACCACACATATATTTCATTTAGGCCTTACGATAAATAATTGTCTACCTGATTTGTTGTCCAAATGTGAATTCTCAGTCCATAATTACAATGTATGTAAGTTCTCAGTCCGGATGTGATGTTTCAATTTTGTTTGATTTTTTTGATTTGATTCTTTACGTCCCATCAACAATCTTTCAGTTATATAGGGACGGGTCTTCCTGGGTTGAACCAGTACTTAGCTAGGATAAATGTGTCTTGCTCAAGGAGATGTTCCAATATTTGAGAAATTAACTCATGAATCACGAATACATGTGATCATTTTATTTTGCTATCACAATCACAGGAAATGTTCAAAATTATCCAAAAGTAAGTGAATGTGACTGGGAAATACCACAATCACACATGCGCGGATCTAGAGGGAGGGGGCAGGGGTCCGGACCCCCCTTTGAAATATCACCAAAATATAGGGGTGTTTTTGTTTGTTTTTGTTTTTTTGTTTTTTGCAATGCTGGTCCGGATCCACTTAATAATCACAAAGCTACCGAGCCAGCATTCAATGTTGGGCCATAATCGGCACGCCAGCAAAACGCCATTTAAATGACGTTTCGCTGGTGGGCCGATGATGGCCCGCTTATAGTGGTATTTGGGTCCTTCCTCCCCTCATAAAACTAGAAAAAGAAAAGAAAAAAAAGAAAAGAAACAAAGAAGAAGAAAAAACGTTGTCAAAGTTGGACCCCCTCTGACAAAACTTTCTGGATCTGCGCATGAGTCAGTGTAGCCATTGCACATAACAAGATATTTCTTGCTGAGGTTTGTGAAGATATATATTGTATACAGCATATGTCTTGGTCAAATGGTCAAAACACTGGAGGTCAGCGATCCACCTTTACGCAGAAATAAAACTCAACGATATTTCTTAAATATTTCAGCTTAATTTCGAGGAGACCTACCCGATCGACCCGCCACAGATAATCTGCCAGTCTGACATTTACCATCCCAATATTGACACATCGACGTATGAAGACACAAATGTCTGCCTGAATTTATTTGACAGCGAGTTCTGGTGTGAAGGATTCGGGATTCAGGGCTGTGTCTTTGGTAATAAAAAAATTCTACACTAAAATAATAAAGAGTACGTCAACACCAAACGAGATGGCAGCTCAGCTGCCACCTCTTTTGGTGTAAACTTACACTTATTTTTCCGATAAGATAACTCGAGGACAACATTTCTCAAGTGATAATTGTTAAACATATCTACCTGTTATTGACGTAGTTACGAAAGGTTACGCCGATAGCAGTGGCAGTTCAGCAGCCACCAAATTTGGCGTAAAAAGGTAAGTAAATAGGCAAAGATCAGTAATCGATACAATCAATTACCACACCTGACGGGAAAGTAACAAAAATGCAATACAACACAACAAACAAGAGAGCCAAGAGATTAGCCCCATGACAAACACGAAACATAAATAACAAAAATGAAATGATCCACAAAAGAAGCGTCGCCTTGGAACGGTCAGTAATATGTTTTACAGGAGGGCTAAAACCAGTTACACAGTAGCAACCTCACCCTTAGTCTTGATGTGGATCAAGGCACATAGAGAATTGGTTTGCATGTAAGACCCCTAACTTATCCATGAATTATCTACTAGAACATATAAATCAAGATATAAAAAGGAGATGTAAAAAGTACATAAAACAGAATACAGGAGCAAACGAAATCCAACAGCTAAACCCCAGTGGACCTAACAACAGCCAAAACATCAATATTTAACAGTCATCCACTTTAAGTTGCCAACGACTTGGTTTCCTCTTCTTTAGGATGACCTGGTTCACTTTGGGGCATCGAATCGTCGTGAGAACGATTTAGTTGCTTGCTCTTAACAGACCAGCCTGCGCATCCACGCAGTCTGATCAGTACCTTTGTTAAAGTATAATAGTTAAACGATTTAGTTGCATGCTAACAACAGACCAGCCTACGCATCCACGCAGTCTGATCAGTACCTTTGTTAAAGTATAATAGTTAAACGATTTAGTTGCATGCTAACAACAGACCAGCCTGCGCATCCACGCAGTCTGATCAGTACCTTTTTTTTCTTTTTCTAGAAAGTATAATAGTTAAACGATTTAGTTGCGTGCTAACAACAGACCATCCTACGCATCCACGCAGTCTGATCAGTGCCTTTGTAGTTATTTTTTTTTCTGGAAAGTATAATACTCGTAGTTAAACTCCTACAAGCGACATTTCAATATTCTAACACGTCTGTAGTTGCGCAGCAGACTGGTTAAGCATTGCATGGTTGGAAACCTTTGCACGTCAAGGCCCACATGGTATGTACATTTATTCTAATTATCCGTAAATGATTTTCACTAACTGACCACGGCTGGGTGGACTGATGATTTATTTTATTTTATTTTATTTATTCCGTAAATGTTTTTTTTTTGGAATTAAGGAATAAATAAAATAAAATAAAAAATCAGCAGTCCACCCAGCCGTGGTAACTTAGTGAAAATGGTCATAACTCTTCAGCCACATTGTATATTTCGATCAAATTTTTGCACACTTATTTATTCAATTTTTCTGCTTTTTGGTGCCATAAATTGGTCTATCAATTGCGATTGGGGCTTTCCCGCAGGTATGCTACTTTGAATTTCTGAATAAACCTCATTTGCATATTAAGGGAGCTGTTAAACTTAAGTTGCGTTTTTTTTCCGTAAGTTTAAATTGTACTTGTTGGGTACTTTTTTGCCTTATTAGCTACTTTTTGTAACATAGAAAATACCCAACAAGAATCTTTTCGTGAGAACGTCCGTCCGTCCGTCGGTTACATGTACATGTAGGCTCATAACTCTCAAACCACGTGGCATATTTTATCAACTGTAGCATACGTATGCATGACAACAATGTCTAATCACTAGCATGGGTAACATCCTTTTGTTAGACGAGGCTTTGATGAGCATCAGTCCGCCCAGTCATGGTCAGTTAATAGCGTGCGACACGACTTTTTTTTTGCAATAGTAGTGGTTTATCGATAATAATGTATGGCCTTATTTCCCCAGGGGGGGTACTCTCATGTTTTCTTGATACGTAGGCTCGGACCCAGCATCTACCCTTCACCCCCAAAAAATATCAGGAATTTCAAGCACACCAAAAAAAATTGAAATTTTAGCAGCCCAAAAAATATATACCCAATTCTGTACATTGACTTTAAGAAAAGACCCTAAAATGCATAGAAATGACCCCTAACTATAGTCAGGCGCGACGGCATAATTATGATAACTTGATTTCTTTGTTTTCAAGAGAAGGATTCTGATCACATTCTTCTGAAGCTAAAGTTAAGCATGTTCGCCATTGTCTACGTAATGATATGTATGTACGTTTAGGGGAAATGCCGTAACTTATGCTGGAAACTTGAACTTGTGACCTGACCGATTGCTTTGTTTTGGCAATACATACGTTGAAGCTCTCGATTGATTTTTTTGTTTTTGTTTATTTTACAGCTGTTCTATGACATGAGTGGTTCGCATCTTTAATTGACAAATTCCAACCTTTATTATTTAGTCCATCTCCTGCCTATGTTATTTGACACATCATTATCTCCATAACGAGACATCATTATTAAGATTAATGGGCTGGGTTTCTTTTAATTGTCATGTGACCGGTGAAGTTTCCAAGAAAACGGAAACTATACGCATATCGTGTGTAACAAATACTTTCAGTACTCATTGGTTTAGGCATTTGCGAGGACATTTGTTGCTGAGTGTGCATTTTTATGATTAAATAGAGATGTTACCAGTTGTTAGCTCACCTGATCCGAAGACTCATGGGTGAACTAATATTATACCAGTCAGTCTGGCATCCGTCCGTCCGTCCATCCGTTAACATTTCAAATATCTTCTCTGAAACCAATGGGCCAATTAAACTCAAATTTCATATGAAGACTCCTTAAGACGCGAGAACGAAAGTTTGCTCACATGGTTCTGGTCACATGTATACAAAATATTTTGGCCACATGACGAAGCTGACTGCCACGCCCATATATGGTAAAAACCCTTTGAAAATCTTCTTCTACGGAGCCAGAAGGCCGATGACCTTGGGACTTGGTATGTAGCATTGGGGATGTGTGGTCTAGCGAATTTGTTCAAATAATGATCCTAAAATGATCTTGACCTACTTAACGTCAAGGTCAAATTTGCTTACTAATTCATTTAAATGGGATTTTCTTTTGAAAAGTTGATTTTTTGAATACTGTGGAAGCCAAAGTCATTACTCTCGCTTGATATGTTCAATCTAATGATGCTTTGGCTATAAATAAGTTGCAAAGTTGACCTTTGACCTTTCAGCCAAGGTTGCTCATATTGGAGTCCCATTAACATACTAAAACATAGTTTTCTCAGAAACCACTCTAAAGCCAATTAAACTCAAATTTCATATGACAACTTCTTATGATTGGTTAGCACAAATTTAAACAAATTATTCTGGTCACGTGACTAAGATGGTCGCCACGCCCATATATGATAAAACTCTTTAAATATCTTCTACTCTAGATTAAAAGGCCACTGGCCTTGGGACTTGGTATGTAGCATGGAGGATGTGGGCCCTACAAGGTTTGCACAAATGATAAATCTAGGTTTACCTTGACCTACTTTATGGAAAGGTCAAATTTGATTCCTAATGCATTTATATTGGGAAAATCTTGTAATGTTCATTTTCTATAACTGTATAAGCCGAAATGTTTAACCTAATGAGACCATGGTTTTATATTAGTACCAAATGCCAAGCTGACCTGTGACCTTTTATCCAAGGCCACTCATTTGGACTGCCACATACCTATCTAAACATCTTTTTAAAAGTAATCACTGGACTGTTTGATGGATTATTCATTAGATTGTTTAGGCCTCTTGACCAAAATGGTTGCAGCTCCAATATATGTTAAAACAAAATATCTTACATTATAAGCTGTAGTTGGCTTTGACCTTTTTTAACATTACTAAAGAGATAAGGTGAGCGCCTCAGGACCTTCAGGTCCTCTATTTTTTCAGTCAATTCCTGGTTTGAATTGTTCTACAGTTATCTGGTCGGGTCTACACTGATTCTTATAATAAAAGTATAAATATAAAAATCTCAAACAAATACAAGTGGTGATTTTCCCAGGATATGCCCTTAAGACCACTCCCACAGCGTGACTGGTCTGAAATTAACCTTGTATTAATCTAGATACAACCAGTTACACAACTTTTTCAAGCACACCGAGTTACTCGGCAAGCCTCGCATTGTATCTCTTTCCCCAACTCGTTTAATAAATTCAATAAAAAATGAGCACTCATGTAAGAACCTCTATTTTAATCTTCAGAAACAACAGTGTTGCGTTTATGGTGTTGTTACTCCATTATGTATAACCCTTGATTTTCCTGACAAAGTAGACTTAAGCAAGTCTCCTTCTTATATCATTTTTTTTATTTTATTTTTTTTATGAAATATATTTCACTTCATGAATTACTTTAGTTCTCTAAGGCCAATGGCAGTGCTATTAGAGAGCATGAAGTAAGATGAAATTGGCATTGGAGACTGAATATCAGTCTACTGACATAGTACTTTGTGGCATTAGTATTGCAATCACCTTATTGGAAGAGGGAGTTGACTGATTTACTGTATTTGCTTTCTTGTATTTTATGAGTTACCTCGTTTATCTGTGTTCTGATTTCGTGTTACAACAACTGCAGAATCTAGGGCGAAGATTTGGCCTGTAAAATATTTAAGCCCCGAACCCTCGTCGTTGGTTTCGGCTACTGTCCGTTCTAAGACGGTGCTTCTGTTGTTGTTGATTCATTGTTTATTGTTGCTTCCATTATCTGTGGGGTTTTATGTTTGGTCCTTGTTTTGTAATGCAGTACTTAGTATCATTTCTAGTTTTCATTTATCTCGCTGAGGAAGAGATAGTTGGTTGCTTTACGTTAATTGTGTTCTTGCTGTCTTGTGGCTGTTGGTGTATTTGTCTCTTCCTCGCGGTGCCGTTGGTTAATCTGTGGTCTTTGATTGTTGCATTACTGGGAATTCTCCCTAACTTTCTTTACATATGGTTGTTTCATACACAACATTATGTAACTAGATAATTCAGGATTGAGGATGGATTAGTCGAAGATTCCATTTTTGAAATACATCACTTAAAGATTTAATGACAGCAGGCCTCCAGATAAAAGTGCGTAATTGAAATTATATTCTTATTTCTAAACAAAAACATATCGTGTGGGTACTCAAAAGAGCCGTTTCGATGAGACTGTTCTTTTGAGCACCCAAAACACATGTTTAAACGGATGGCTAAGAAAATAATCACATGTTTACCCGCAAAAAGTTCGCTTAACTGACACATGGATGTTCTTTTACAGGTTTATTATTTCTACTAGAGAATCCAAATTTTGACGATCCAATCAGTCCCTATTTCCAGCCCAGGGATACGCTCCAGGAATACATCGATGATATTGGGAAACATAGGAAAGGAAACAGAGTAGGATTTATGCAAAATTTACTGGACGAAGCAATTAATTCTAGTCTACATAAGTCATGTGATACAAGTAACGCCAATGATGACGTAATCTCTCAAAGTGACAATAAAGATGAAATCGAAGCTACAGGTGTGATAAACAATGACATTACAATTGACAAAATAAACGATAAATCATACGAGTCTTCCGACTTGGGTGAAGCCATTGATCATGTTGATGTTAAGTCACAAACAATAAGTTGTGGATTAGTCTCGCAATCAAATAAACTGATTAGTAAACCTGATTTATTTGAGAAAGAGACATCTTTTGAAGACTATTGCGGAGAAAATACGCCAAAGAGACAGATATCGGAAGACAATATTGTTGAAGCTAGTAGCAAAATATTTAGAAAGCTATCAGGAGAGTATTGTGAGGAGAAAATGGAGAGACGATTATCATTGATAGAGAATCCAGATTATGAAGAACTAATGTATGTTCACTTCATGAATAATGATAGCACACTCGTCTAGGGGTGGCTTTATGTGACTCTATAAGGGTATCAGACCTTATTGAAGCTTAATACAATTTGCTCAGCCATCCTGCCTCAGTCATTTAACATAAGATTATTATCAAGTCCAAAAATATGCATCAAGTTTAACAAAGGCATGAAAGGTACTGTCGTACCAACCAAGAGTGAGCGTGACATAATTTTTCGCTTATCATGTGTATGATTGCTAAGTAAAATACCAAGTTGTACACTCCACTCGAGCTTACACGAAATCGATAGATCACTTGTGTATTAATCATATCCTGCGGATAGAATTAATACACAAGCGATCTGTCGATTATAAATCCCTTATTACTTTGCAAACAAAACTTGTGTCACTGTCATACTTGACTGGCAGGACAGTATATACAGCGTTTCGTGTTTTACAATGTTTCATTTTTACCTACACCTAAGGAATCTTCTAACCCATACACTTGTTTTGGCATTTACTTGAGACTCGAATTTTTAATGAAAAATACTTTGGAATATATTAGAACATTGTTTTCCGGTAATGCATGGTGATTTTCAGAGACAACTGACTCAGAACATTTAAAATATTGAAGTTTGAGTTGAAAACTCGAAAGTCGCAAAGGGGTTCGTGCATTAAGGGGCTATTAAGGCCCCGATTTAGGCCCCCTCTAGAGCCAAAAACTGAAAATTGCTTTCACCAATTTCTTTTGATTGGTTTATTAGAAGAATAGCTGAAGTGTAAAATCTCGGCATTTATTTAAAATTTACCGTTGCTATGGTAACAAAACTGGCTGACAAAATAGGCTTAAAACAGAGAAATCGCCATTTTGGTCCAAAGTTAAGGCTTTTTGAGACCATTTGTTTTAAGAATTAGGTATCAGCAAAGCTAAATACCAAAAAATCTTTTTAATATGTTGTGTGCCGTGGTAATTCTCATCTTCTGTTAAAATATATTTTGGTATATGATTGTGGATTGTGCTCTATGTTAATTTCTCTGCCAAACCTCTCAATTTTGCTTCCACAAAGGTCAATTTACTGTTTTTAGCCTATTTTGGTGGCCATTTTGTTACCATAGCAACGGTAAAAGTCAAAGTAATTTGACACTTTTACATTTTCGTTATTGTTCTAATAAACTAACAAGAACAAATTGGTGAAAATTAATTTTTATATATAGCCACATAGGGGGGGGGGGGGGGGAGGGGGGGGCAAAAGGCTCCTTAATGCACGTAGCTTTTTACCATTTTTTCAAACAAATCAATACAGAAAACAATAGCAATTTGTCAATGCGTTATATATATTTATGAGACATGAAAATGAGTTATTTCTAAAGGTAGGCCAGTCTCTATTATTCATAAAATTAGAAAAAAATCATCAATCTTCTATCTTCTACATTCTATAAAATTGTACGGACAGTAATTAGATAATTCCTGACAATCACATCATATATGTGCTCGATTGGTTTTCGGTCAGAGTAACAGGATGGCTATGGTATTTAACATTTATTATGCTAGCTTACAGCAGAGCCCTGCGGCGGGTACATACAGTGTGGATTTTTAAAATTGAACTTAGCAAAATCACATGAAAAAGTGAGTGTGTCCAGGAAATGTAATAATCGCACACTGCAGACCAACTCAAGGCACCGTGAGGAAGAGACACAGAACACTAACAGTCAAATGACAATTAAAAGGAAATTAAAGTACAAGTAAGTAAGAAGGCAAAGATTGGGAATCGATAAAATCAAGTACCACACCTGACCCAGAACACCACATGAGAAAGTGACAAAAATATAAGAAAACATCGCATACAAGAAAGCCAGGAGGTTAGCCCTTTTCAGCAGGTGAGCACAAGACTGCGATGAACAGACAAGAATACATGACGAACACGAAACATAAATAACTAAAAGGATCCACAAATGAAGCACCAAGTTGGAACGGTAAGTAAAATATTTTTACTGGAGGGCTTAAACTAGTTTTAGGGTACCGACCTCACCTTTATTTCTGATGTGGATCAAGACAACTACATGTTTGGTTCGCATGAAAGATCCCTAACTTATCGATGTATCATCTCCTAGAAAATACAAATCGAAATATAAAGCGGATATAAACAAAGATAAGACTCCTCAGTATACAACTAAATAAAACTCAGTCCATTAGTTAACCCCCTGTGGGCCTGACTACAGACAAAACATCAAGCCCTAACCCTTTCATCTATAGATAAGTATTTCAAGCAGCTCCCTCTTCCCCAGCGAGATTATTGCAAAACTAGAGCTAGAAACGAAACTAAGTACTGCGCAACAAAACAAGGATCAAACATAATTCCCCACAAAACAATGGGGACAACAATAAAATGAATCAACAACAACAGAATCATCGCCTTAGAATGCTCAGCCGATGTCACTGACGGCTTTTGTTAATTTTACTGCCAAATATTTGCCCTAGTTTTAGTTTCTGCTGTTGTCAAACCAGGAAAAATTATTCCTTGCTTATCCGATGCATCATCATGGGGAAACAATCAAAATAAACATACTGTGATGAAACAAATAAAAGGACTCTCCACTCACACACAAATCTATGTTCATGTAAAGACAAAAAAAAAACAGTTGGGCCACAGTGGGCCCAACCATAGACAAATATCAGACACTCACCGACCGATAAAAGTTCAATTCCAGGGTCTTCATTGAGTCTAAAGCCTGACCCATCGTAAAGTTCATGCATTTCATATTACAAATGACGTTTTTTTCTGGCCCAGGTTCAGAATTGCCTCACTGAAACTTAGACGTGCGCCTAAATTCCATTTTTGTGACTTTTGATTTTGTCCCTTTCAAATTTAATAAGATATATTTTGCATAATACCCAATGTATTGTTCTGAAATTTTCACTCCTGATGTGAATGATATTGAATATTTGTTTAAGAACAGAATATTGAATACGTTTAACACTATTAAGCTTTTATATTAAATTGTTTACTGAATGCGTTGGAAGATTCCTAAGAATATTTTGAGTTCAAATGCCATTGTAATATTATTTAGCCATAATTTAGGGGATAATTGTATTCAAAATTTTCATTTGGAGAGGTATATCGTCGAATATACGGTCGTAAAACGTGATTTCCGAACGTCTATCCGACGATATACCTACCCAAATGAAAATTTTGAATATGGTTATCCATATTTAATGCCCTTCTACAGTCTCGTCTCAAATAAGAGCGTTGCAAGCCGCATAAAGCCGCACAAAGCGTACATCATCCAACGAAATGTGACGTAATTAATGACGTCAAACTATTTCTGACAGTGTATCGCAGGATATACTGTCGCAATTTTTGACGTTATCCAATCAGACGTCGCATTACAAAAGTAAGTGCATTAGAATGGCTTGTGGTACAACAATTCCTACAATTTACATGAACGGCCAGTCAAGACCTGCATTGTGTTTGGTCTTTTTTTTTTTTTTTTGTTATGCACCACGTAGTGTTCTTTCTTGCTTTGCAATCAATTTGATGAGGAAGAGAGAGCTGGTTGCTTTATTTTAATTGTCTCCTGATATCTTGTGACTGTTTGTGTTTTGTGGCTCTTCTCTTCGCAGTGCCGTAGTTTGTCTGCAGTGTGTGATTGTGGTATTTCCTCATCGTACTCACTTACTTTATGCTGGTGGGTTTGGTTCCCTGTAGACTGACAATTTACCTGTACAGGTAAAGGTGTGAAAATTCATTCGGCCAATCAGGGGACAGAAAAAAGAATAATAATACAACGTGATTGATTTCCTTATAAGATTTAGGGACAGAATGACTGAGAGATCCTGTGAGGCATTTTATACTACAGCCCTGTCTTTAGGCATACTATTCAGATAGCACATTTTACAAAGATCATTTTCCTCTTATAAAAGTCACTTAAATATCCCCAGAATAGGTATCATAAGAGTTCTTTAATTGCCTTTTTCTTTTTTTACAGCGTCACATTTTAATTTATATCTGTTGGCTTTATTAGCTCACCTGAGCCGAAGGTTCAAAAGGTGAGCTTACATGACAGAACGCTCGTACGTCTGTACGTCCGTGCATTCACACTTATCTCAAAAATGAATCTCTGAAACCAGCTGGCCGATCAAAATTTCATCTGGTTCCATGGCAACAGGTAGCTCCCATAGGGTTATAACGGGAAAATCGTGTGACCACTCTAGTGCCTTCATTTTTTATTGAAACGTCTTCATTCTTTTAGGTAACGAGGACAATCATTAGATCTCGGATGGAGTTAACTGCCCTTGGGCATCTGGAAAAATCCCCATAGACTTATAATGGGAGAAATGTTGTGATCACTCTAGTGCCTTCATTTTCAGACGGATTTTCTTTGTAAGGACAATCATAAAAGCTTGGATGACTTTGAATTTTTGCCAGATCCCATCACTTAATTTGGAATTAGCTGTCCGTGAGCGTCTGAAAACCACTGTTTCATGCTGTGACCACTCTAGCACCTTCATTTTTAAAAATGGATCTTCTTCATTCTTGCAGGTAACAAGACCAACCATAGAAGCTTGAATGGGTTTGAAATTCGGCAAGATCGGACCGGGGACTCGAAGTAGCAAATTACAATAGGTCCCGTTACATCACGTTTGCCTTACGTAAAAGTGGTCAAGTCTCGTTTAATAAATTCAATAATACAATTATGAGCACTCATATAAGATCATCTGCATTTGCCGATTTGTTTAGTTTTCGCATAATTTTGCACTAGGTAGCTAAGCATAGGTAACGCACACAGATTGGACACTGTATTCGTCTTGTAGATGGTCAGATCATCTCATGCGGAAAGCCAGCTAGTAGCGTAGCATAAATTAGAGTGAAACAGTTTGACAGTTTTACATTGCGAAGCGCCTGAACATTTCACTAGGCACGGTAAGCCAGCTATACCATATGGCATATACTTTTAATATACTCGTAGCATATGAGTTCAGTTATAGGGGTTGAATTAGAATTTGGAATGTAGCTTTAGTTGTGTTGTGAAGGTAGTGTCCAATATAAGTGCTCCGTTTTTCGACTGTGGAAATATTAATCAACTCCTTGACAAAAATATGAACAACCGAGAGGTGGACCCATTCTGATCTGTGCTTCCATGGCTCAATGAACAGGTAACAAAATTTCTGTTCGATCTGTAATGTGTTATTGTGGTTTCCTAACCAAGCTATGTTAATTTATCAGGCGTTTCGCGATTTTCAGTCGTTATGGTGTCGTTACTTTCTGTGCGTATCTCTGAGAGTCTTGATACAGTCGTGTTTGGTCCTTTGTTGTCCGACGAGGGCCCCTTTTCTCCCTGGGCAAGGTTATTTCTGCGAATTATTATATACACAGCCAGGTTCAGCATTCCACCGCTATTATCGAAAGTTATCAATAGATAAAACCATTCTGTGGGTACTGGTGCCAAGAGAGCCCACACTCCAAAGAT